>OX352773.1:130665074-130986364 GCA_947095535.1 Poecilobothrus nobilitatus
CATTCACAGTTATGATTTTTTCTAAAGTCTGACTGAAATTTTGAAATTAAATTATTACTTTCTAAAAAATATACTAGTTGCTGATTTACTATAATATTATTTCTAATAATATTGATATGAAATTTATTATATTAGTAGGTCTATATTTATTTTCTTTCCTTGCATTCTTAACTTTCTCGATTGGCACAATGATTTACTCCTTCCAATCTTCGGGAAAACGCCATATTCTAATGATGAATTCATGATTGAAAGTAAATTCTCACCAACAAGATCCAAAGATTCAAGGATTAATTTTAAATTCATATCATAATAAGTTTTTTTGTTATTCATATTGAAAAAAAAATGTTTTAATTCAGTAATATTAATTTTTTTAAATTTATATTCAATTATAGGATATAAGGTTATCTTATTGCACAAAGGGAATGCTAGCATTTATTTTATTCAAACTGCCAATTAAATAAACGTTAATTCTATTTGCAATTAAAAACAAGGAAGAATACAGTTGCCCTTGTCAACTCCTTAATACCCGTACAAACCTTTTAACCCTCTGCATATAGTTCTTATAATTATTAGTAATATTACAAATACATACATAATACTAATTACATACACATCAAACAATAATAAAATATAATATGAATATATATATATAATACAATACGTATTAATAATATACATATGTATACAAACATTTATATACTAATGTCATATAAATAAATTTTTTTTAGCTCTTCAACAACAAACTCTTTGATCTCCACATTTTTCATACAAATTTTTCAAATATTCTACATCGTTTGAAGTAGACCCATGAAATTTTAATTACTGATAGATATCCTAATATCCGAAAAAAATTAATTTTATGGGAGAACTTTTTCTGTAGCCACACCCGTTACGAAGGCACAACCCCCCAAATTTCTAAGAAGTTCTTTATTTAAATTGTTATAACACAAGTTCTATAAGGTATATCTCCAATCTGAATGCCAAACGATAACTACAGTTATGAGCTTTACAAATATGTATGTATATAATAAATATATACTTGTACCATATGGTGTCTGAATTTACCGTTATGCGAAATTGAATTATTGTAAAATTCTTTAAGCTTTATATCTTTTAAACGGTTTAAGTTAAGTTGAAATTTTGACAGAAATTAGATCTTTGAAAATAACTATTAGTCATTTCAGAAAATTTTTTCCATCACGCACCGTTTAGGAGCTGTACGGAGCCAAAAACAGAAAACTCTCTATTTTTAAACAAATTATTTTGAAGTAATATATAAAAATTAAAGCCCCTACATTATATTTTTATTTCTGTTAGCAACTTTTCTTAATAATATAGAGTTACCTTAAAATGGACAAAAGTGTTACTTAATTTTTCTCAATTTTTCTAACAAATTCTTTAACGATTTATTTATATTTTTTTTTACTCGATAATTTAAAAATTGTTGAGGATGATAATACGTATTACAAAAAATTTGAATAAATAAAAAATTAACAGTTGTTTGAAGAATCTTTAATTATATGATATTGGTATACATACTTACATATTTATCATGTTTATTTACATATTGTATATGTCACTGATGAATGAATAGAATTTATATTATAATAACAATATTGACATAATAGGTATATAGCGGCGTATATACGTATTTTGTTGTATTTATAAGAAATTATTCTATGAAAGAAATATTTTTAAAGATGTAATACAATGCGGCAGTGGCGATATATTATAATAATATATATGAATACATATGCTTATTAATATACATAATATATTTGGTATTTTGTAGTGATTGTTTAGTATAAATTAATATACTGCCGCTTAGTATTAAATAGTATGTAGGTACTGTTGAATATATGTATATACAAACCATAGTTCTAGAAAGTATAAAATTTACCCAAATTATTTTAAAATGCTGAAAAATTAAAAAAATAATATTAAAACCGTATGACAGCCTGTGAACATACTAACGGATTCGTACGGGTATCTAAGAGTTGACAAAGGCAACTGTATTCTTCCCCGTTGTTTACTTAAATTTTTTTCTATTACTCATCTCATTATCCTTAACAATTTTTATTATTGATAAATGCAAAACAAAACAAAAACAAAAAAGTTCATATATATTTTCGTTATTCTAAAATTTTGTACGAAAAATGTGGAGATGAAAAAGAAGATAGTTGTTTAAGACAACGCTTAATCGACTCAGAATTTGATTCTTATCCGATCCATACCTCCGTCATCATTTGTCCATCAGCAAGATAACTCAAAAACTAGGAAAGCTAAAGTCTTGAAATTAACACAAAATATTTTTACATCTATTTGTAGGTTGGCTGAGATCCGACCTAAACTTCGGGTAGCTCTCGAACAACTAACTTTTTTTTCTCTACATTTTTCATACAAATTTTTCGAAAGTTTTACATCGTTTGAAGTAGAGCCATATAATTTTAATTACGGATAGATATCCTAAAAAAATTAATTTAATGGAAGAGCTTTTTCTGTAGCTCCACCCATTACGGAGCTCTATATTTAAATTGTTATAACACAAGTTATATAAAGTATATCTTAAATCTGAAAACGCCAATCTATAACTGGTTTTATTAGCTTTATAAATATGTATAATATAATAAATATACAAATTAGCCATATGGTATTTTAATTTACCGTTATGTGAAACTCGAATTTTGCAAAATTCTTGACCTCCTCTATCTTCCAAACGATTTAAGTTAGAAACTTGAAATTTTACGAAAAGTTAGATCCTTAAAAAAAAGTATGAGTCATTTCAGAAAATATTTCTGAGTCGCCGCACGTTTAAAAGCTGTAAAGGGTCAAAAACTGAAAATTCCCTATTTTTAAACACCTGTAACTTGAACACCTGTCCAATTTTTTTTTTTAAATAATACATAACAATTAAAGCTCCAACATTATACTTTTTCTTCTGTTAGCAGCTTCTCTTAATAATAAAGGGTTATTTTAAAATTGACGAAAGCGTGACTTTTTGATTTGATTTTTTGCGTAGAAAAAACATGAAATAAATAAAAAATATAACGGTTGTTTGAAGTATTTATATTTACATTTATATTTACTTATATATCATGTTTATTTACATATCGTATATGACACCGATGAATGGATTATATATTTATGAATGAGAATATAAATATATACATATGTATATTTAATTTAAGTTAATATTTAGTTTTATTTTTGTGTTTAAATAATACACGATATTGAATTTTTATTGTAATATTTTATTTTATTAATTTATTTTTTTATAATACTTATGTCTAGTTCCAACAAAAACTAAAATAAAACTCAATTTTAATACAAAAATTACTTAAATACAAAATTATTACTTAAACCTAAAAAGATCGAACTGAAACAATATTACTTTATCAGCGATATCGATAAATAAAACTACTTTATGGGTGTTCTACTTGAGAACATTATTCCGCATTACAACATTAACCAAATTCGTTTTCTCTTAATTTTATCTTATATGCAGGTCAGTATTGAAAACTAATTCTGTTACCATTGCACTTACAATAACATGCGAATATAATAAAGGCAATTAAGAAATATTCTCAAGTGGCTCCAAAATTATGTGAATGCATTTCTAAGTAAAATTTTCGTTTAGGGAAAATTTTTACGTTTAGAAATAATAAATTATAAAAAGATGATATTTCCAAGTCATATATTATTTGATTTTGAAAGATTTTTATCTTGAAAATAAAAATAGAACTTTTATTTTAGATTTTTGACCACTTGAGAGTCTTATATTACTATATATATATATGTATATGTATATATATACATACATATATAGCGGCGTATTTTGGAATTTTATTGTACTTATAAGAAATTATATTATAATTAATTTATAACGTACAGGTACTTAGAAAGAAATATCGCGATGGATGGCGATATATAACAATATAATATACATACTTCATACATCATACATATTAATATTTATTTGATATTTTGTAGTAAGTATAAATTAATATACATTTGCCGCTTAGTAATAAATAGTACTAACTATGTATTGCATATTTGGAAAAGTTTTGGATTGATAATCGTTAAGTGATAGGTTAGAATATGCGTTGGAAGAATCACATATAAACCATAGTTCCAGAAATTATAAATCGCGTGCAAATTATTTTTAAACAACGAAAAATTAAAAAGATTATAGTTTTAAACAGAGTGATGGACATTATGACGAGTTTGTATGGGAATTTAAAAGTTGACAAGGGCAACTGTATTCTTACTTGATTTTATTTTCAAATACCTACGTTCTTTCCCATTACAAATTTAATAACAATGTTTTGAACATTTGTGCTAAAAAGATTTGATTCTATATTTACATCTAGAAAATATACTGTTATAATATCACTGAAAATTATTTTCCTTCTAAGAACTTTTTCACTGTATTTTAAAATTTCAATTGTTTTCTTAGATTTTATTTTATTTAAATTTACTTTAATTCTTATTACGTGATCTGAAATTTTAAAATTACTATTTATAGTTGTTTCAATATTATTATTATATTTATTAGCAATAACCCAATCTATTAAAGTTTTTGATAAGCTAGTTATTCTAGTAAATTTGTTATTTGTTAACAAATCTTTGTTATTTAACAACAAGTTGTTCAAATGCATTATCACACATTATTTTATTTTATTTTATCATTATTATTTTCATACCAATTAACATTAAAGTCACCCAATATTATCAGATTTTCGAATTCACATATTTCTTCTATTAAATAATTTTTGAAATACAAAATAAATCTGAAGTTAAATCATAAATAAACTATACTAGGTACCTACATATATAAATAATTCACCTAGAACAAAAGTTTTAAGCATTTTGCTACGATTTTGAAACATCCAATTGGGATGTTTCGAGCGATTACATTGATATTTTTTTTAGTATAATATTAAATACCAAATTCAATCACACGAAATATCCATATATAAAGTCAAGTGAATTTATTTATTAAAGTGCTTAAAAGTGCAAAAATAAATTTTTTTGTATGTAATACTTATTATTAGCACATTTCCAAAAAAATTTTGAAAAAATGTGCTTATTAGTTTTACTCTGTCCGTCCGTCCGTCCGTCCGTTTACAAAACTTCTACACCGTTAAAGATAGAGAAAACAAATTTTAACCATGGGTAGGTCTCGTAAAACAAATAATTTTGTGGAACAACTTTTTCATGTAGCCCCACCCATTACGGAGCTACAGCCCCTCAAACTTGGAAAAAGCCCTATTTTTAAATGCATATATCTTATGTTCTGCTTAAGATTTTTCAATCTGAAAACGTCATTCGACAGGTATTTTTTTTAACTTTGTAAATTAATATCAAAATTATACAATTTTTTAAAATTTAGTATTTAAATTTACCGTTATGTGAAAACCAAATTTTGCATGATTTTTCTACTTTCATAACTCCGGCACGCTTTTAGATAGAGGCTTGAAATTTTGAGGCAAGAAATAACTCTTAGAATTAGTTTGCTCAGAAAATTTTTTTGGACCACCCTCTGTTTATGAGCTACTAGGGCTTAAAAATTGAAAATTTGCAATTTTTAAACACTTGTAACTTAGGAACCTGTACAGATTTTACTTCTGCAAGCTATAAAAATTAAAGACACAGTAATATATGTTTACGTGTGTTAAAGGTTTATTTTAGTTGTAAAGGGTTTCAAAGTTGCAGCTCTTCAAAATTGCGAAAAAGCTCCATTTTCAGATGTATATATCTCAGGCTCTGCGTAATAGTTTTGAAATCTAAAACCACAAGAAGATCGAAAATTTTATTATCTATATAAAGCTATATTAAAATTATGTAATATTTTGTAAATTACGATTTAAATTTACCGTTATGTGAAAACCACATTTTGCATGAAATTTCTTTTTTCATAACTCCGGCACGCCTTTAGATAGGAACCTGAAATTTTGAGACAAGAAAGAACTTTTACTGCTACTTTTTTGGTAGCACCCCCTCCTTAAGAGTTATTACGCCTCAAAAATTGAAAATTTGCTATTTTTAGACACCTGTAACTTAGGCACCTGTACAAATTTTTCTTCGGCAAGACATGAAAATTAAAGGTTCAATAATATATTTTACGTGTGTTAACCGTTTTTCTTAGTTATATAGGATTCCGGACTTACGGCCGCTCAAAATTTCAAAAATGTCCTATTTTCACGTTTTTTCTTATTACATGAAATTTTCAAATTTTTGTGCAAGTCACAGTTCTAAACAGTTTGTATTGAGTTTTGGAAATGTGCGCTTTTAAAAACCGTTGGTTTACATTCTACCTTGTTTTTTTTATGTTTTCAACTTAAATGCTACTCGGATTTTGTAGACTCTATGAACTGTCTTGGATAATTTAATTTAGTTATTTAGTATATTTTTTTGTAATGTTTTGGTTATTTGTTTTGTTATATTATGTACTAGCAGAGTACCCGGCGTTGTCCGGAGTATTTGATCGGCTTTATGAAATAAAAATTATTAACTTTTGCTTTTGAGTTAATGTAATTTAATTAATATAGTTCACGTGTTACTATGCATTTTCAGATACTGATACTTGAATAAACAGAGCGAAGAGTTAGAGATAATTTGTCTACAAAAAATCTTTAAAGGAATCAATAATCTATTGAGTACACAATTACGGTGAAGTGAGTTTTCACAATATATTCGTTAATACCGAAAGATAAAATCGTATTTAAATTATAAGAGGCCATAATGTAATCAATTTTTTTTTGTAAGTAATGTCACTTCATGTTTTGGTGAATTATCCTTTTAAGCACATTTTGAAAAATTTGTTATTAGGTTCGCTCTGTCCCTCCGTCTGTTAAAACTTATATACTGTTTAATAAAGAGCAATGAAATATTAACTATTCATAGGTCTCTTAAAAGAGTAATGTTGTAGAACAACTTTTTTATGTACCCTCACCGTTGGAGATCCTACAGCACCGACAGCTCTTCAAATTTTGAAAAAACTTCCTTTTAAATGCGTACATTTTTGTTTAACATATTTTCAATATAAAAAATACATGATTGTTTTTACCTTTATAAATCGACCAGAATTTTTTTACGTTTAGTTTTGTTTACGTATGTTTCCAAATTGATTGGCTAAAAATATGTGTAAAAATTGTATATGGATAAGAATGTAAGGTTTTCTGTTCTTTAAATATGTATGTACTCATTTTTGATTAAATTATGTACAGAAATGTGAATATGTTTTCTAATTTAATTGATAAAGTTTATAGTATTTTTAAATATACGGATATTATACATACTATATGTACATATTTCAATGATATTTTATGGGAAATATGTTATAAACATGCATCTTATATAGGTAGACCACATGTAAAAACCACATGTAAGTAATGCATTTCTGAATGATGACATGATGGATTGTCTAATGTAGGAGATTGTTTCTGTTTTTTAACAACGGCCGAAAATGTTATGTTGTTAAGACTTATATATAATAGAAATTTGCATTTAAAAGTTTTGTATCGAATATTAGAAACAGTATAGATAAAAGTAAAGAGTGTTGGAAATATCTTTTTAATAATAATAACAATACTCAAAATTAGGCAAAATATAATTAATAAGTGCTCGTGCGGAAATGGATTAAAAAACGTTAACAAACATTTTGTCACACGCTTTATTTAGAACCATAAATTCATCCTCCCAAATTAGACAAAAATTAGAAACAAAATTTTTTTTTTGACAGTCTATCGTGTCGAAATGTGTTAATGTGTCACAACAACATTTATTGAATGAGTTTGTGTGCCAAAGTGCAATACTTGTGCAAATTTTTAATTGGTCAAATCGTTTAAGCACAACAACAAAAAATGAGAATTTCATGGCCTTAAGCCTGACGGGTTAATGTATCGTAACCAAATCAACTTAGAAAACTTTTGTTATAAAGACCTACACTTTTGTAAATTTTCAACTCAATTAGTAAAACCGTTTAAGTGCGACAACAAAGAAATTAAAAATTTTTATTGAGCTCTGGTGCCGAAACGGGTTAATGAATCGTAACCAAATCTCCTCAGCGAGTTCCTGTCGTAAAGAACTACACTTTTGTAAATTTTCAATTCAATTGGCAAAAACCGTTTAAGCGCGACAACAAAAAAATTGAAAAACTTCATTGAGTCCTGGTGCCGAAACGGGTTAATGGATCGTAACCAAATCAACTCAGTGAGCTCCTGTGGTAAAGAGCTCCACTTTGATAAATTTTTAACTCAATTGGTTAAACAGTTTAAGTGCGACAACTAAGTAAATTACAAAACTTCACTGACCCCTGGTGCCGAAAGGAGTTAATGGATCGAAACCAAATCAATTCAGTGAGCTCCTGTGGTAAAGAGCTACATTATTGTAAATGTTCAACTCAATTGGTGAAACCGTTCAAGCAGGACAACAGAAAAATTTAATGAACTTCGTTCGGCTCTCCTGCCCAAACGGGTTAACAGAACTTCATATAAATTTGCGACAGTCTTTTTTTCGGACCATAAAACCACCATACAAAATTCGATCTAATCCGGGTAACATATTACATCTAAATATTATTTGGCACCCGTCCAAAGCTAAGAAGAACATTTGTGCAAATTTGCAACTCAATCGATCAAACCGTTTAGGCAGGACAACGAAAAAACGAAAAAGCTTTAAATAGCTCTCGGGCCGCAATGGGTTAATGAACCAAAACACCATATAGCCTATAACAATTTCCGGGGTCGTAGAAATTTTCCTGCAAAATTTGGTTGCAATCGGACTGATGGTTTTTACGTGAAAAGGGCACAAACAAACAAACAAACAGAATTTCTGCTTTATATATTAGATTATGTTAATTATTTCAACTATTTATAAATGTAATTTTAATTTATACCTATTTATTATTTTTGTATTGTTTTAGCTTTGAATTTTTAAAAATATCTGAATCTTTTGTTTTTCTTTTTAATAAACACAGAGTTTTTTATACCAATTGGAAAATTAATAGCTATTGCATTTCAATATATATAGCTACGGCTACATACATACATATGTATATATTATATTTTAAAATTTTCCAGTTGGCGTTTTCTTTTATTCTTTTCTTTTCTAACTTTTTTATTTTTTTTTAATATATATTAATTTCTTTCTAGAATCTATTAAAATACTAATCAATTGAAAATCAAAAAACTTAAATTTAAAACTTGCTTACTAAATTTTAAATAAATACATACGAGTATTAATTTTACACTGTGTTCTCATGTGCGACATTCATCGCTTTCAAATCAAAAATATTTTCCAAGCATATATTACATATTTTCAAATATGTACCTACCTATGTTTATGTACCTATGTGCATCAACTATTTCGTATTCATATTACACTATACATTGGTGAGTGTTAGTAAATTTAAATAAAATTAAATTAAAAAAAAATCATCAAAAAATTTTGTTCTAGGAATACTCTATATATAGTATAGTATAGTTTCTTTATGCTTAAACTCAAATATTTAGAAGACCAACCAATGTATATTTTAAGTTTGATAACTTATTTTTACATTTTGTGTTCATAGTTCATTAGAAATTACCAATTTTTTAATGATATCAATTTTCCAGTTATTTTTTATATAAAAAGCTATTCCACCAGTATGCCTTATATTACTGTTTAATATACTAAATTGTAAATTTCTACCTGTACCAAAAAATCATCATCAAGTTTTACTAGATGACTTTCAGATAAGTATACGTGATGACTTTCATATAAGCATAACAATACTTCCAATTCATTAAATTTATTAAGCTGCCATACAACTTCTCTTTTTAAATGAAAATGACTCCGAGCCTATTGAAGCTAGGAATCTGAAATTTTGTAAAAAGATGTCAAATTGCATGCTAACAACATCTGTAAAATTTGGTTGGGCTAGAGCAGTAGGTTCAGGCTTCTTGCACCTCTTAGAACTTTAAAAAGTTAAGCATCTGACATCTTACAAAAGATGATCAAGTTTTAGGGTAATAACTTCTGTAAAATATGGTTGTGTAATAGGTTCGGGTAGCTGTCATACAACTCCAAAATTTATATAAATATATCTTGGTAGTTAATGTCGGTACTAACAAATTTGAAATTTTTTAAAAGATTAAAGTTAAGTTTTATAGAAACAGGATATAATACGTTCATACGGGTATCCCACACGGGATGACATATCTATTCTACTGGAATCTTCTTCGTTTATTATACTTTTGCATTGATTACAATCATTCATTTCTACTTTTAATGTGTTTCTTTACAAGAATTAATATAAGTAGATTTATTTGTAATGATTTAATTTGAAGTAAAAATAATCTTTAACATTAACAATTAATATAATTGCTAGTTTTGCACTACGGTAAGTTTTATCTACTCCTTTTTAATTATTTTTGCTTAATATTTTATTTTATTTAATATTTTTATAAATATTTTTCCTTAATAATTTATGACAAGTACCGTTACAATACGTTATAATAATATGTAATGTTTGTAAACTATATATTATATAGTGGAAAATGAAATTTAATTTTGTAAAAGGTTTAGGGTAAGTTCACATGGGATGCATACATCCAGATGCTAAAATTATTTCGATTATTAAAAATCAACTTAACAATCAACTTAGCATCAACCATCCCAGCAGCATCCAATCCACTAACAGTCATTCCATAGTCAGCATACCTAGTTCGAGTCAATTCATCACCAGCCAATCCAGCCCACTTGCTAGTAGCCAATCAATAACCACTAATAGTCAACCTGTCATCATCCAACCTACTTTAGCCGAGAATGTTAAAGCCGTTAACTTTGCGTTATACTTTTCAAAATTTCCAGCCTCTACAACAGTAAGTAGCTTAAGAAATAATTTAAAAAATAAATTTAACTGCAATAGTGTTAGCGTAGTTAATATTACACCAAGAAATTTAAAATACAAACTTAAGTACAAATCATTTAAAGTTATGGTACCTCAGTCCAAGGTTAATGATATACTTTCTCACATACATTGGAAAAAGAATACTATAATACAACTTTTTAAAGACTTTAATACTCAAAAAGCACACATTAAAACTGTAGACAATAAATCAGATACTAACTTAACAAATCACTCTAAAATCATTAAACCGTTAAATAAAAAAGTATATTACAAAACACAAACTGATACACAAATGAAAGTTAAGCAAAAATATAAGAATTTTGTAAAAGGTGAAACGCTCAATTCGGTTCAAAAAAAATAGTAATAATAATAATAGTATTAATAATAATAATAATAATAATAATAATAACAATAATAATGATAATAATATAAATAATAATAATAATAATAATAATAATAATAATATTAATAATAATGATAATAATAATAATAATAATAATATAAATAATAATAATAATAATATTAATAATAATAATAATAACAATAATAATAATAATAATAATAATATAAATAATAATAATAATAATATAAATAATAATAATAATATTAATAATAATATTAATAATAATGATAATAATAATAATAATATAAATAATAGAATAAAAAAACATATTACATTAAACCCGGCATTACCACCAATTGTTAGAATGACGCAACAATCTCTAACCGAGGACTGCACTTATGCACTTTCTAGATTTAGAGATGAGAAAATTCTAAATTATGTAAGATTATTCCTTGCATATTTACATGATGATTCTTACAATTGTGTCATTGAGGGTAAAACGAGAACTAGCTTACTTGTGCTGATACACAATGAAGGTTTACCATCAAACTACAAAGAGTTGTATAGTCTTTATTTCAAGTATCATAAAAATATTGGTTTTACCCAGAAACAAATTGAGGAAGATCTTAGAGCTTTCCGTAGTTACTGCAATAGTAACTACTACAACCAGCTGTACCAATCTCGTGAGAACTACAATAAGTTTTTTCGGCCCAGCTCCAAGTAATAATTCAGCTTTAAATCTCAATACCATTTATTATACAAATTCAAATCTAATAGCACTATCTAACTTTAATACAAATAATAATAATAATATAAATAATAATAATAGCGTTAATTGTTCTAATAATATTAAATTTTATTATCACAATTGCAGTGGTATGAGAGGTAAGCTAAAAAAATTATTTATAGATGCTAAGTCATGTGATTTCAGTGTGTTAGCTATTACTGAAACATGGCTGAATGATTCGTTTTTGAACGAAGAAATATTAGACAGCACTTGGGCTATATATAGAAAAGATCGAGACTACCGGACTACAAATTGTTCCCGAGGAGGTGGTGTTCTATTTGCAGTCAAAAATAACTTATCTAGTATAGGTTTAACCACTAGGACTTGTAATTCTTTCGACCACCAATTTATTAAAGTAAACTTAGGTAAATACTTTTTTTACCTTGGAATAGTTTACTTCCCTCCAAATTCTGACAATTCCTCATATAATGAATTTTATGATATATTATATCACAATATATTATCAAATATGAATGAGGATGATTCTATTTTTATTTTTGGGGATTTTAATCGTCCTTCTCTTTCTTTTATTGTCGACGATTCTGATAATTTGTTACTACCAATTAACTTTCAGGACGAAATAGATTTCGACCTTATTAGTACATTCTATGGTAATGATTTACAACAAATTATCAGTTTTCCTAATAAAAATAACAAGTGGTTAGATCTTGCATTTTCAAATGCATATGACAGCGTAGTGGTAAACCTCGCTGATGACGCAGTAAACCTTTTTACTAACACCTCTCATCATAACGCAGTCACCTTCGAAATCGCCACGTCTATACCACTTTACACTAAATCGTACAATAATAATTTTGTATATGATTTTTTTAACGCTGATTATGATAGCATTAACAATGCTTTATCAGTCATCAATTGGGACGAGCTGTTAGCACAACAGGACATTGATTCATTAATCTCTCTATGAGAGATCTTAATAGATATTAAGAGATTATAGAGAGAGATATTAATCTTTTATATGAGAATTTTTGACATAATAAACTCCTTTGTGCCAAAAATTCGTAAAAAAAACAAGACAACTGAACCTTGGCTTGATAGAGAACTTAGGACATTGCGTAACCAACGCAACAAATTGTACAAAAAAATCAAATTTTCAAAGGAGTCTAATATCAATTTGTTGAATATGCACAAGGATCTTGCATTTGAATTCAAACAAAAATGTAACTTAGCATACGATAATTACGTCACCGATATCGGCAACAAATTAATTTCAGATCCAAAAAAATTTTTTGACTTTATAAATATTAAGCGTAAAAGTTACGGCTACCCAAACTCAATGTCAAAAGACAACACTTCCGCGTCTTGTCCTAAGGTAATTTGTAATTTCTTTGCTGATTGTTTTCAAAAAGTTTATCGTCCACAGGAATCTTCTATAAATTTCGATCTTTCAAATCAAACAAATAACTCAAATTCAATTATTACGGATCTATATCTTACTGAAAATGAAATATTTGAAGCAATCATTAACATCGATACTAAAAAAGGTGTAGGACCTGACTTAATCCCGCCGACTTTTTTATACAATAGTGTTAGTTATTTGACTTATCCACTTCATCTCATTTTTAATAAATCACTTTCCTCAGGTGTTTTCCCATATGCTTGGAAATCGTCTTGTTTAATTCCCATCCACAAAAAGGGCGACAAAGCACACGTCGAAAACTACCGTGGTATAGCTATTTTATCGACTATTCCTAAGTTGTTCGAAAAAATGGTCGTAAACAAAATTACACCCATCATAAACACAAAATTAAATGAACAGCAGCACGGTTTCAGAAAAGGTCGTTCTACCTCAACAAACCTTTTGGTTTATACATCTGAAATCCTTAATGAAATGGAAAATTGGTATATTGGAAACTTGTTGCAATAGGTATTTCGGGTACATTTCTTACATGGCTAAGAGTAACAAATAGAACTCAAAATATAAAATTCCAAGGTTTTTTATCAAACACAGTGACCGTTACTTCAGGAGTACCTCAAGGTAGCCATTTAGGTCCACTTCTATTTAATATATTCATTTCAGACCTTTCGACCAAACTAGTGGGTGTATCACATATTGCATTTGCCGACGATCTTAAAATTTACCACGTTATCAAAAATATTTCTGATGTTGCATTACTTCAGTCAAACCTACATTCTTTACAAGAATGGTGCTTTTCCAATAAGTTAGAGCTGAACATTCAAAAATGCAAGGCTATTAGTTTTACACGGAAAAGATCTACTATTTTATTCGATTATTCTATTGATAATGTAACTCTAGAAAGGGTAAGCAGCATGACCGATCTAGGGATTCTTTTGGATGATAAGCTTAACTTCCATCTTCACTATGAGCATATGATTTCCAAGGCAAATAAAATGTTAGGATTCATTAAAAGAAGAGCTAAAGAATTCAGTAACATAGCGGTGACAAAATCTCTCTACTGTTCTTTAAGTACGATCTATTCTAGAATACGGCAACATTCTTTGGAATCCTGCATTTCAAATACATTCCGATAGAATCGAATCTGTTCAAAAACAATTCCTATTATTTGCTTTGAGAAATCAATATAACCCTATTGACTATTCAATGCTACCTAATTATAATGTAAGTTAACCATGTTAACTTTAACTTCACGCAGGCAGATACTTTCATCCTGTTTTATTTTTGACGTTTTAAATAAAAATATTGACGTTCAGTTTTTGATAGATAGTTTTAAATTAAACAATGAAGTTAGAGTTACACGAAACACTAAGTATTTAATTGAAAATACTCATAGAACTGAATATGGAAGAAATAAACCAATTAACAGATGTTGCATTACATTGAACAAACACAGTAATCTCTTTTCAACACAAATATCAAGGAACACTTTCAAACAAAAATTAATACAAAAATTTGTTACTAACCTTACACAATAACTTTAACTTTAATAATATTAGATTACACTTCATATTGTAGAAGTTATTTTATTTTTACCTAACTGAGTTATATTAATTCAAATCTAACTGTGTTTTTGCTTTGTAAGCAATTTGTAATTTACCATATAAGTCAATGTAATAATTTTTTTTTTATTTGCATTTATCGTGTTTTATTTTGTACTTGTTATTATTAAGTTTTAGCCGTAAGATTTGTTATGTAAAAACCTTGTTTTGGTTATAATATATCTTCTATATATCTTCTATATATATATCTTCGGTAATATTAACGAATATTTTGCATCCATTATGCATCCACTAGTACGCGAGCTGCAAAACGGCAACATTTTTATTTTGAAAGTTTTATTTGAAAGTACCTAGTAGGCTAGTATGTTTTGGCATTTGATGAAAACATCTTTTATTTACAAAATGGTTAAACCCGAAAAAATTGTTATTTTATGTAAGAAAAAACTTTAATTAATATTATAAATATAATTTATTAATACACTTATAAAATTAATTAATAAAATTGTAATAAAATTAAATTATTAAAATTATATGCGCTTTCAAAATATTTCAAAATATTTAACGCTTAAAATTTTTGACGTTTGATTTTACCTCTGTATTTGACGTTAAAACAAATTTGCATCTTGTATGCTTCTTATTAAAAGGATGCAAAAAATTTTGCATCTAAAATAGACGAAAGGGAGAACATGTCATGAATACGATATATATTTTCAACCAATCAAGTTTTTGCATTCGGATGCATCCCATGTGAACTTACCCTTAAAGTTTAATTGTTTGTTTATGTTAAACTAGTATTTGCCCGCTGCTCGAAAATCGAGCAAATCTAGCCTAAAATACAGCTAAATAGTGTACATCTTGTTCCTTTTCGAAAGCCATAAGTTGTTGCCTGAGTTTATGCTGTGCAAGCGAGGATTCATGAGATTTGGTGTTACAACCGGGCTACCAATTTAGTAAACCGCAAATTATTATTACCAAAACGTTAAACTAAATAAGAACTTTAAAGAAAATTATAAAAAAAATAAATGTAAAGAACTTTTAAATTATTAAAAAGAAATCCCTAAAATTGAACTACATATTATGCCAGGTTATTATTATTAAGATTATTATTTATTATTATTAATATTTATACATATTAAATAATATGTATAAATATTATACATATTATTATTAAGAGAGTCACATATAAAAAATTTCACAATTAGGTACAATTACTGACTCATAGCGCAGTGGTTAAGTCGCCAACCTTTCAATCGAAAGGTCTTGGGTTCAAACCCCGGTCAGGTCATAAATAAAAAATATGTATGTAGTACTTTCATATCGTAATAATGTACATCGTATAATTAATAGTAGTAATAATAACAATAATAATATTAATATTAATAATAATAATAATAACAATAATTATAATAATAATAGCTGCTACAGTGGGGCTATCTTTGGTTATATCATGCAAGTAAAGTGTTATATACTGCTGCACGTTGTAATCCACGGATGGCGCTGACTCTGTAGTAAAATAATCACAATAATAATAATAATAGTAATAATAACAATAATTATAATAATAATAATAATAATAATAATAATAGTAATAATAATACCTGCTAGAGTGGAGCCATCTTTGTTTACATCATGCAAGTAAGGTGTTATATACTGCTGCACGTTGTAATCCACTTATGGCGCTGACTCTGTAGTAAAATAATAACAATAAAAATAATAATAATAATAGCTACTACAGCGGACTATCTTTGGTTATATCATGCAAGTAAGGTGTTATATACTACTGCACGTTGTAATCCACTGATGGCGCTGACTCTGTGGTAAAATAATAATAATATTAATAAGAATACTAATACCAATAATAGTAATCGCTACAGTGACAGTGGGGATTGCCTTCAAGAATTACCTCATGTAGTATATATACTACTACTACATGTTGTAACTGTTGTGACGCCCTTAGTCACTGTTAGCAAAATAGCAATAATAATAGGCGGATTCATTGTTTCCTTACAGTCCCACTCCCAATTCAATGTTTCCGTATCCATTTCCTATCCTTATACCGCGTCCCTACTCAATACCGCGTCCCTACTCCATTGTAATCCATTTCCTATCCTTTCCCTACTCCCCAGCCAATATACCGCGTTCGCAGGTAAGGGTTTCATCCCATTATATTGTCTAAAGGGGGAGGTGGGAAGAATCTGACACTACCAAGGGGGAAATTCTTGGTGTCTTTGAAAGATTCCCATCTCCCTTAGGAAAAAAATTAATTACATATTATTTTAAAATTTTCATGTAGACAACTTACCTTACGGCTAAAGTTTTTATATACACAGTAAAATGGCGCATTAAGAAGCCAGAGCCAGGACAGAAAATATAAAACAAAATTTTTTTCCATTAAAAAAAACGTATTAAAAATTTTTAGATTCATATTTACATATATATTATATTCATTCTGATAAATAAAATAAACTCAAAAATTTATTATTATTTTAAATTATTATAATATAGGCATTTATATATTAGTTCTTAACTGAAACTCATAAAGTTTGCATTTAATTATTATTTTAAAAATGAAAAAATGTATCTATTATTCAGTAAATACTGTAATACTTATAAGTTATATATATATGTACTTATTCTTTAACATTTTTAAAATTCACACTCGATCCAGTCAAAAAGAAATCGATTTTACGATAATTACTAAAATTAACCGTTTTCAACATTCAACATATTTTAAATTCCAAATCTCTCAAATGAGAAAAGCAGTTGAACAATTATTTAAAAGAAGTTCACCACTAAACTGGCACTGATCACCATACAATATACAACATACATAAGCAAAATCCTATATACCAAAAAAAAATAATCATTTACTTTTAATTTAAGGAACAAACATTTTTTACTGTCCCTTAAATTTTGATATTTTTATTGTTAATTGTTATGTCCATGTCATGTCTGTTATTTGCTTGTACTCTGTAAGTCAGTACTTGGTTATTACTGTACTGTACCATTCTTTCAATGACAAAAGAAGATACATAGATAAAACGAACAATAAGTAATATTATGTATCATAAACCATACTCATGGGCGATGGTCATAACTCATAAGTGCATAACTGCATACGATACTACATACATACATTGAAATTTGAAATTCTTAAAAGAGAAAATTTCATAATTTTTTTAATTTAATTTTTTTTAAATATATGTACATATATTAATATACATTTCATTCTCTTAAATTTTTCTTAACATATAATATATATTAATTAGTATTTAGTATTTAGTACTTAAATTGTAAGTTCTAAATTCTACTCTCATATTATTGATATTATTTCTGTACGTTAAAATTTTTATTGTTGTTTTTACAAAATACATATGTACGTAACTGTAACTACGCCACAGTTACACTTTTTTTTTAACTTAAAAATTTCTATTTATTAATTTGAATGTAAATATAATATGCATGCATATAAACAAACATATATAGGTACATTCAAATTTATGGTAATGTTTCAAATTTATTGTTGTTTTAAGCATGGAATTTAAGTTTAAAGCCGAAAGCGCATACTTACATAATATGTATATATAGATATTATGAGATGATGTAATCATGTTATATGGTTACATTGGAAGTAGTAAAGAAGTAGAAAAAAGTTTTCTTTTATTCTTAAAATATGTATGCATCAGTCATATATACAGTCATATATATATATGTAAATCAAAATAGAATACATTTTTTTGAAAAATTTTATTTTCTTAATTATTTTTTTTTTTTTTGTGATAAAACGTAATACGTTTTAAACATAAAACGTTCACTAAGGGGCGTGTGGTTACACATTCATAATGCTGCCCATACACGGCGGACTAGGTTGAAAACTTGGTACGCTGACTTGATAAGTTGTATCGTGTATGGGCAAGTTGTAAAACCATTTTGATGGTTGAAAAGTTGGTTGGAAGAATATCAAAAAATTTTGATTTTTGCGGGCTCCTTTTGAGACTCGGTTTGTAGTTGAGTTGTATCGCGTATGGGCAAGTTGTACAACTTAAATGTCATTTTAACATTGAAATTTTTTTAATTTGAGAATAT
Organism: Poecilobothrus nobilitatus; assembly: GCA_947095535.1. Classification (NCBI taxonomy): domain Eukaryota; kingdom Metazoa; phylum Arthropoda; class Insecta; order Diptera; family Dolichopodidae; genus Poecilobothrus; species Poecilobothrus nobilitatus. The sequence continues at coordinate 130,684,125 of OX352773.1, forward strand.
AATAAAAATATAAAGTACATAATTACAACGGTTGGATGAAAGGTTGGATAAGTGTGTGGTATGGTTCTAAAACCTGTTCGCGTACCAAGTTTACAACCTGGTCCGCCGTGTATGGGCAGCATTATAAATGTGTAATCACACGCCCCTTAGTAAACGTTTTATGTTTAAATAAAATCACATACATACTTACATGCAAAAATTGTATGCGACCAAATTTACAAAATATAAACATACCAACATATTATGTATGTATGTATTATATATTATGTATGTAATAATAGCTTCTCTTTATATAATAGCTTCCGAAACTTTATTCATTTATTTCATTTACAAAATTATCAAAAACAAAACATAAAATTCCAATAACAAAAACAAAATTGGAATTCATTGCACATTGCAGCTAGGTATGTACATATACTGCGCATATACTACTTACATAAGTACATACATATATTATGTCTGACAATCAAACTAAATTTAACTATTATAATTTTATTTTTTATATAATTAACTATTATAATTTTATTTTAACTATTATTAATTTAGTTTATTATAATAACTATATGTAATTCAATGAACTTATAATTTTTTTTATCAGTGTATTAAAAAAAAACTGCTATCCATTTCATATACAAACCTTCCAAACAAAATTTTTAAAAAATTATAACAAAATCCACCATCCAATCCAATTTAAAAATGTTTACACCCTCATATCATATTCATATAATCAGAGACTACATAGAGATGTCCAAATGGCAACAAAAAAGTTTAGATGTCGCTACAATATCGATTTTGAAATTTAGTCTCATTTTTCAACTTTTTTTTTTAAAGATTCTTAAAGCAAGTTTTGGTCTCGCATATTTTTTTTTTTTCATATATGTACATAAATGAACTTTCGTATGATTGGTATGGATGATAGAAATAACAAGTAACATACATATATGAATATGATCATATGATATCAGATGACATATTATGATATACATGATCTGATCAGTATCTAATATAATTTTTATATTATATATGCATTATGCCATATTATGCATTTATATTACTTGAACCAGCTTGCCTACATGCTTATTAAATTGTGAAAGTGTGTGTGAATCAAAATTAAATATAAATAGAAATACACATAAATACTATCGGCACTTTTTATATATGTATTTCAATATGATTCAAAAATCAATACATATTTATATTTATATTTTGTTTTGTGAAATGTAATTATGTTCCAATTTGATATGATTTGATAATTTTTATGAATATGTACAGTATCCAGCAAATGTCATGCCACTTTTCTAATTGGAATAATTTTTAATTAAAAAAATGTTTAGAAGAATTTGAAAGCATTATTTTTTATTTCAGTTATTTTTATTTGATAGGTATATTATATTGTCTTCAAAAAATACCCACATATATATGTAGGTATACCGTTACCAATATAACAATATGAGTCATGAGATCAAAAAATAAAATAAAATCACAATACAAAAAATTTTGTTACTTTGTTTGTTTGTTTTTCCCTGAAGTTATAAAGTTAAAAATATTATTAGAAAAAATTCGAACGCCAATATTATTTTATTGCTTTTCTATAATATTTTTTGTAGTTTATATATTTTTTTAAATTATCATTACTTTTGCTGGATACTGTATATTAAATCAGTTAAATCTAGTTAAATAAATAATGTAGTTAAATCAGATGATTTTCATAAAATAGATAACATTCATACCATCTGATACCATATAATACCATTTCATACATTCAAAAAATTCTGCTTGTAGTAGTGAAATACTGAATGCATATGAATGATAACCTTGAAATGTTTTTTCTTGTTGTTTTTAGAAAAGTCAACATTATAAAATAACCTATTTTTATTTAATTTTTTTCTATATGAAATATCTAGCTAAATGTTCCATATTTTTTGTAAAGTGATATTTAGAATGTCTTCTTTATCATATTGAAAATTTACGTTTCTACTCGACATATTAAATATATATTTTCTCAAATATATTTTCCCATTTTTGCCTTATTTTTCTATTTTAAAAGTTATTTTGTCATCGCTTTGCTTTAAAAAGTTTAATAATCACAAGGATAAAAGAATTTTGTAAATGCATAAAATATATGAATGATCATTTTACACCAGATTTTACAGAAGATTCTGGTTTTCGCTAAATTCTTTTAGCTATGACACAAACTAAATATTTCTGTGCTTTAAGATTTTTAAAACTAGCCAGTTTTAGCTGGCCCGTTTGAAAAAAAATTAGTACAAATTTTTGTATGAATTTGTACATCTCTATGTAGTCTCTGATATAATCATATTCTATACTAACTCATTGTAAATATATAATCAGAGACTACATAGAGATGTCCAAATGGCAACAAAAAAGTTTAGATGTCGCTACAATATCGATTTTGAAATTTAGTCTTATTTTTCAACTTTTTTTTTTAAAGTTTCTTAAAGCAAATTTTGGTCTCGGATATTTTTTTTTTTCATATATGTACATAAATGAACTTTCGTATGATTGGTATGGATGATAGAAATAACAAGTAACATACATATATGAATATGATCATATGATATCAGATGACATATTATGATATACATGATCTGATCAGTATCTAATATAATTTTTATATTATATATGCATTATGCCATATTATGCATTTATATTACTTGAACCAGCTTGCCTACATGCTTATTAAATTGTGAAAGTGTGTGTGAATCAAAATTAAATATAAATAGAAATACACATAAATACTATCGGCACTTTTTATATATGTATTTCAATATGATTCAAAAATCAATACATATTTATATTTATATTTTGTTTTGTGTAAATGTAATTATGTTCCAATTTGATATGATTTGATAATTTTTATGAATATGTACAGTATCCAGCAAATGTCATGCCACTTTTCTAATTGGAATAATTTTTAATTAAAAAAATGTTTAGAAGAATTTGAAAGCATTATTTTTTATTTCAGTTATTTTTATTTGATAGGTATATTATATTGTCTTCAAAAAATACCCACATATATATGTAGGTATACCGTTACCAATATAACAATATGAGTCATGAGATCAAAAAATAAAATAAAATCATAATACAAAAAATTTTGTACTTTGTTTGTTTGTTTGTTTTTCCCTGAAGTTATAAAGTTAAAAATATTATTAGAAAAAATTCGAACGCCAATATTATTTTATTGCTTTTCTATATATATTTTTTGTAGTTTATATATTTTTTTAAATTACCATTACTTTAGCTGGATACTGTATATTAAATCAGTTAAATCTAGTTAAATAAATAATGCAGTTAAATCAGATGATTTTCATAAAATAGATCACATTCATACCATCTGATACCATATAATATACGATATACCATTTCATACATTCAAAAAATTCTGCTTGTAGTAGTGAAATACTGAATGCATATGAATGATAACCTTGAAATGTTTTTTCTTGTTGTTTTTAGAAAAGTCAACATTATAAAATAATCTATTTTTATTTAATTTTTTTCTATATGAAATATTTAGCTAAATGTTCCATATTTTTTGCAAAGTGATATTTAGAATGTCTTCTTTATCATATTGAAAATTTACGTTTCTACTCGACATATTAAATATATATTTTCTCAAATATATTTTCCCATTTTTGCCTTATTTTTCTATTTTAAAAGTTATTTTGTCATCGCTTTGCTTTAAAAAGTTTAATAATCACAAGGATAAAAAAATTTTGTAAATGCATAAAATATATGAATGATCATTTTACACCAGATTTTACAGAAGATTCTGGTTTTCGCTAAATTCTTTTAGCTATGACACAAACTAAATATTTCTGTGCTTTAAGATTTTTAAAACTAGCCAGTTTTAGCTGGCCCGTTTGAAAAAAAATTAGTACAAATTTTTGTATGAATTTGTACATCTCTATGTAGTCTCTGATATAATACTAAATCATTGTATATGCTAATACTAAATTATGCGAGATGCAAACCCAAATGCATATTTACATTCTAAAGTATAAATAAGTACCTACCTCAAAAAATACTAAAATAAAATAAAAGCAAGTACTAAAAAGAAAGAAAAAATTAATATGTAAATACATAGAAAGTTGTGTAAGAAAATGCATATGTGGCAAGAAATTTTGATAAGGTGTATTTCCTAAACTACCACCGCGAACTAAAAGGTAAAAACATATTTTGTTTTTACTCTCCTCATTCTTTCTAATGATGTATAAACCATGTAAATCTGTTTTCTCTGAAAAGGTACCCAAAAAACAATGCTGGCGTATTTATATAATGATGATGATGATGATAACTCTATAATTCGCAAATCCAGTCTTTTTAATTTATTCAAGTTTATTTGTTATCAATTAATTATATTGCATTCATTTAATATATTTAGATTCAGATCTTGTATTTATGTTTGTAAAACTATTTTATAATCAATAAATTCAGTTGTTGTATTCATTTTTTTTTTTCTTTGGGTAAGTATGGTAAGAATCATCGAAAGATACTGTACGCAACACAGTTATGTGAGACTTTACCCAGTAAACGTCTTAATATATTAAAACTACTCTGAAAGACTAACCATTAATTTTGCGTTAACTCTTATAGATCTACTGGAATTATAGATCTACTATTAAGCCTCCAATTTGTTGTATTAATTTAAGTTAAATTATTTTAAATTCATTTAGTGTATATATTGTGATTTATTAGTTCAAGAATTTGTTGTATTCATTTAAGGTAAATAATTTTAAAATTCATTCAGTGTATACCTATATTGCAATTTTTTAGTTCAAGAATCATGAAACCGCAACAAGCAAACTGTTATTTTAAAGTTAATAAAAATATTAAGAGTGAATGTAAAAGTGAATATAGAATTAGTTACTTTAAAAGATTTGTTTTTTTTTGAAATTTTATTTGCTATTTTGCACTATATAATAATTTTTTCTTCTACACTTTGAATTTTTAAAAATATCTGAATCTTTTGTTTTTCTTTTTAATAAACACAGAGTTTTTTATACCAATTGGAAAATTAATAAGGTGTAAGGTGTTATATACTGCTGCACGTTGTAATCCACGGATGGCGCTGACTCTGTAGTAAAATAATCATAATAATAATAATAATAGTAATAATAACAATAATTATAATAATAATAATAATAATAATAGTAATAATAATACCTGTTAGAGTGGAGCCATCTTTGTTTACATCATGCAAGTAAGGTGTTATATACTGCTGCACGTTGTAATACACTTATGGCGCTGACTCTGTAGTAAAATAATAACAATAAAAATAATAATAATAATAGCTACTACAGCGGACTATCTTTAGTTATATCATGCAAGTAAGGTGTTATATACTGCTGCACGTTGTAATCCACTGATAGCGCTGACTTTGTAGTAAAATAATAATAATATTAATAAGAATACTAATACCAATAATAGTAATCGCTACAGTGACAGTGGGGGTTGCCTTCAAGAATTAATATTGCCAAGAATTAATTACATATTGCCTCATGTAGTATATATACTACTACTACATGTTGTAACTGTTGTGACGCCCTTAGTCACTGTTAGCAAAATAGTAATAATAATAGGCGGATTCATTGTTTCCTTACAGTCCCACTCCCAATTCAATGTTTCCGTATCCATTTCCTATCCTTTCCTATCCCTACTCCCTAGCCAATATACCGCTTTCGCAGGTAAGGGTTTCATCCCATTATATTGGCTAAAGGGGGAGGTGGGTTTAGTCAGTAAGAATCTGACACTACCAAGGGGGAAATTCTTCGTGTCCTTGAAAGATTCCCATCTCCCTTAGGAAAAAAATAAAAAATTACTTTTTTTAATTACATATTATTTTAAAATTTTCATGTAGACAACTTACCTTACGGCTAAAGTTTTTATATACACAGTAAAATGGCGCATTAAGAAGCCAGAGCCAGGACAGAAAATATAAAACAAAATTTTTTTCCATTAAAAAAAACGTATTAAAAATTTTTAGATTCATATTTACATATATATTATATTCATTCTCATAAATAAATGTATTATAAAATAAACTCAAAAATTTATTATTATTTTAAATTATTATAATACAGGCATTTACATATTAGTTCTTAACTGAAACTCATAAAGTTTGCATTTAATTACTATTTTAAAAATGAAAAAATGTATCTATTATTCAGTAAATACTGTAATACTTATAAGTTATATATCTATGTACTTATTCTTTAACATTTTTAAAATTCACACTCGATCCAGTAAAAAAGAAATCGATTTTACGATAATTACTAAAATTAACCTTTTTCAACATTCAACATATTTTAAATTCCAAATCTCTCAAATGAGAAAAGCAGTTGAACAATTATTTAAAAGGAGTTCACCACTAAACTGGCACTGAACACCATACAATATACAACATACATAAGCAAAATCCTATATACCAAAAAAAAATAATCATTTACTTTTAATTTAAGGAACAAACATTTTTTACTGTCCCTTAAATTTTGATATTTTTATTGTTAATTGTTATGTCCATGTCATGTCTGTTATTTGCTTGTACTCTGTAAGTCAGTACTTGGTTATTACTGTACTGTACCATTCTTTCAATGACAAAAGAAGATACATAGATAAAACGAACAATAAGTAATATTATGTATCATAAACCATACTCATGGGCGATGGTCATAACTCATAAGCGCATAACTGCATACGGTACTACATACATACATTGAAATTTGAAATTCTTAAAAGAGAAAATTACATATTTTAATTTTTTTTAAATATATGTACATATATTAATATACATTTCATTCTCTTAAATTTTTCTTAACATATAATATATATTAATTAGTATTTAGTATTTAGTACTTATTTAAATTGTAAGTTCTAAATTCTACTCTCATATTATTGATATTATTTCTGTACGTTAAAATTTTTATTGTTGTTTTTACAAAATACATATGTACGTAACCGTAACTACGCCACAGTTACACTTTTTTTTTAACTTAAAAATTTCTATTTATTAATTTGAATGTAAATATAATATGCATGCATATAAACAAACATATATAGGTACATTCAAATTTATGGTAATGTTTCAAATTTATTGTTGTTTTAAGCATGGAATTTAAGTTTAAAGCCGAAAGCGCATACTTACATAATATGTATATATAGATATTATGAGATGATGTAATCATGTTATATAGTTACATTGGAAGTAGTAAAGAAGTAGAAAAAAGTTTTCTTTTTTTCTTAAAATATGTATGCATCAGTCATATATACAGTCATATATATATATGTAAATCAAAATGGAATACATTTTTTTGAAAAATTTTATTTTCTTAATTTTTTTTTTTTGTGATAAAACGTAATACGTTTTAAACATAAAACGTTCACTAAGGGGCGTGTGGTTACACATTCATAATGCTGCCCATACACGGCGGACTAGGTTGAAAACTTGGTACGCTGACTTGATAAGTTGTATCGTGTATGGGCAAGTTGTAAAACCATTTTGATGGTTGAAAAGTTGGTTGGAAGAATATCAAAAAATTTTGATTTTTGCGGGCTCCTTTTGAGACTCGGTTTGTAGTTGAGTTGTATCGCGTATGGGCAAGTTGTACAACTTAAATGTCATTTTAACATTGAAATTTTTTTAATTTGAGAATATAATAAAAATATAAAGTACATAATTACAACGGTTGGATGAAAGGTTGGATAAGTGTGTGGTATGGTTCTAAAACCTGTTCGCGTACCAAGTTTACAACCTGGTCCGCTGTGTATGGGCAGCATTATGAATGTGTAATCACACGCCCCTTAGTAAACGTTTTATGTTTAAATAAAATCACATACATACTTACATGCAAAAATTGTATGCGACCAAATTTACAAAATATAAACATACCAACATATTATGTATGTATGTATTATATATTATTATGTATTATATATTATGTATGTAATAATAGCTTCTCTTTATATAATAGCTTCCGAAACTTTATTCATTTATTTCATTTACAAAATTATCAAAAACAAAACATAAAATTCCAATAACAAAAACAAAATTGGAATTCATTGCACATTGCAGCTAGGTATGTACATATACTGCGCATATACTACTGACATAAGTACATACATATATTATGTCTGACAATCAAACTAAATTTAACTATTATAATTTTATTTTTTATATAATTAACTATTATAATTTTATTTTAACTATTATTAATTTAGTTTATTATAATAACTATATGTAATTCAATGAACTTATAATTTTTTTTATCAGTGTATTAAAAAAAAACTGCTATCCATTTCATATACAAACCTTCCAAACAAAATTTTTAACAAATTATAACAAAATCCACCATCCAATCCAATTTAAAAATGTTTACACCCTCATATCATATTCATATAATCATATTCTATACTAACTCATTGTAAATATATAATACTAAATCATTGTATATGCTAATACTAAATCATGCGAGATGCAAACCCAAATGCATATTTACATTCTGAAGTATAAATAAGTACCTACCTCAAAAAATACTAAAATAAAATAAAAGCAAGTACTAAAAAGAAAGAAAAAATTAATATGTAAATACATAGAAAGTTGTGTAAGAAAATGCATATGTGGCAAGAAATTTTGATAAGGTGTATTTCCTAAACTACCACCGCGAACTAAAAGGTAAAAACATATTTTGTTTTTGCTCTCCTCATTCTTTCTAATGATGTATAAACCATGTAAATCGGCCCAGTAGTTTTCTCTGAAAAGGAACCCAAAAAACAATGCTGGCGTATTTATATAATGATGATGATGATGATAACTCTATAATTCGCAAATCCAGTATTTTTAATTTATTCAAGTTTATTTGTTATCAATTAATTATATTGCATTCATTTAATGTATTTAGATTCAGATCTTGTATTTATGTTTGTAAAACTATTTTATAATCAATAAATTCAGTTGTTGTATTCATTTTTTTTTTCTTTGGGTAAGTATGGTAAGAATCATCGAAAGATACTGTATGCAACACAGTTATGTGAGACTTTACCCAGTAAACGTCTTAATATATTAAAACTACTCTGAAAGACTAACCATTAATTTTGCGTTAACTCTTATAGATCTACTGGAATTATAGATCTACTATTAAGCCTCCAATTTGTTGTATTAATTTAAGTTAAATTATTTTAAATTCATTTAGTGTATATATTGTGATTTATTAGTTCAAGAATTTGTTGTATTCATTTAAGGTAAATAATTTTAAAATTCATTCAGTGTATACCTATATTGCAATTTTTTAGTTCAAGAATCATGAAACCGCAACAAGCAAACTGTTATTTTAAAGTTAATAAAAATATTAAGAGTGAATGTAAAAGTGAATATAGAATTAGTTACTTTAAAAGATTTGTTTTTTTTTGAAATTTTATTTGCTATTTTTCACTATATAATAATTTTTTCTTCTACACTATAGTTTTTAGTTTTCAATAACAATTCACAGTAATTATTGAAAATTTATATGTTATAGAGAATTTTAAATCTTCGCTTAATTTTTATTCTTCATTTACTTTTAGTTTGTTCAATTAATCACATCCGACCACTTCGACAGTTAATAACTCATTAATCACTCATTCATTTGTTAAAATGGTATTAAATACTAATAAATAAATGAATAAATAAATAAATTCTATATATACATACATATATATGTATGTAAGAAGCAATTTTTTTGTTCTTAAAAACATAAAATCGTTTGAAAAGTACTTACTATTGCATGCATATGTGTGTGTACATAGCATATACTATTCCTAATAGGCTATATTCAACGTATGATTGATGATACAAAGTGTTTAAATGCCATATTGCCATATACGATATACATATTATATAATCTATCTATTAATATAAACTTATAATATTATAATATTAATATTAAATTATAATAAGACGCTCTTGTTTTGTTCTTTCGTTTCCGTTAAATTTTAAATTTTGCTTTTTTTCACTTTTTTTTCTACATACATAAACAAAATTTTAAAATGATAGTTTGTTATTTCAGGAATTTCATAATATTTACTGAATATATACATATATTTTTCAATTGAGTGTTTGGTGTAGTAATATAGTGGCGGATTGTTAAGCTGATGAACGTTTTGAGTTCGCAGGTTCGATTGATTGATTTTTTTTTTTTTTGATATTTTAAACGAAATAAATTTTTAAAATAATTTTACTTTGCTTTTCTTAATTTTTTAAGAAATCTAAAAAAACTCTAAATCCAACTCTAAAACCCCTCCTGACTAAGAATCAATAAAAATAACCAAAAAAATTACAAAACAGAACAATTTTTTTTCATAAATACTTTATCTTCTAAACTCTACGATATAGACACAAAAAAAGTATGTACGAATTATAGAAAAACAATAGACCTTTCCAACAGTGTATTGGGGGGGTTTTTTGCTAAAATCATGAGATATTTGGTTTTCAAAGAAAAATAAAAAAAATTGTTTTTTTTTTTTCAAAAATGTTCAACTTTGAACTACAATATCTCCAGAATGGCAACCTATCGGCACCAAATAACTGTTAAAATATTTTTTAGATTACTATCTTATAAGATAAAAAACCCAAATATATATATATCTTACAGATTATCAGATATAACGATTTTTATATAAAAACACTAAAACAACAAGGATGCTTGCAAATGTCCTTTTCTTCCTTAAAGGATAAAATACGCCATTAACGATATATATTTTTAGAAAGGTGATAACACCAAGTATCTTGCAGATATAGACATTTAGTCCTACGCTGGTACAACATTTACCATAGTAGAGCCTAAATCTATATTTAATTTCTTAATATTTTTTTGTTTGTGATTTTTTTTTTATTTCAGTTAGAACTAAGTTTTGGTTCTGTTTGGATAAAGGAAAATAATTATTTATAACATAAAATAATGTAAAGAATGTATTTTTTAGTCTTCAAGGTTATTCCTATTTGTTGTTATTTTTCTTAACTAAATGTATTTCTTATTCAAATTTCTTTTTATTTTAAAAATCACTTTTTAATTTTTACGTGACGAACAAAATTTTGCTACGGACTATGGTCATGTTGGTTATAACATTTGTGAATGACGAATCGAGACCAACAAAAGAAAATTGAACTTTTGTTTTAATGAATCAAAAATAATATAATATTGCATCCATATATAAGAATTTAATGGTGCAATGAATAGTTCGTTATTTCAATTGTCTTAAAAATGTTATTTGAATAAACATGAAATGTAAGATGTAAAATTTAATAAATTTTTCAATATTACATAAATCAGGGGCATCTTATAATGCATATTATAATATAAATAACACATATACATATATTGAATTTTCAATAGTCAATAAATCAAGGGTATCATATAAAAGATAATAAAACCATGATTTTACAAAAAATATCGTTTACAAAAAAATTTTTAATTCATGAAAGCATTAATTATTGAAAATTTTATCTTTACGTTTTAAATAAAATCAAAACAAAATTGCTTATCTATTTCGTTTTTTAACTGAAAATGGACATATGAATTAAATTCAAATATAAATTTAAATGAAGCCCTTTTGAGAACTACCCAATACTTATTAATTAGAGTAAATTAAGAAAATTACAAATATTGGCGTCGAATAATTGTGGTTAACCACAGTTATTTATCAAACAATCTCAAATTTCGAGTTCAAGGTATAAATAAACAGAAAAACAATAATAATACAAAAGTCCTTTGGGGGAGTACTTTTTACATTTGATAGAGTAAATTTAAAAACTCCCGAATATTTTTTATTGCGAATTACTATTATCTATTAAAACACCTCGAATTTCGAGGGGCGGGCGAATATTATTAAAATTTTATCTGTAAATGATAAAAATTTTAAACCTTTTTACTCAGTCATTTACCAACCGATTTCCACTTTTTTTTTTAATGATAAATATTCAGTACAACTATCTTAAAATATCAATATTTTTCTAAAATTTTCCGACTTTCATTATTAATTTTCCATTTTTATAAAAAATGCATGTAAACAATACACATTATGTATGATATAATATAATCTATGTCTACATAATATATTTAAATAAGACTATTTGGTGTAGTAGTAGAGTGGCGGATTGTTAAACCTACAAACGTAATAAATAATAAAATAATAATAAAATAAATTAATTTTACAGTTAACAAATTAGAATTTCAAGGTTAGTAATTAAGGTTAGTAATTATACTTATAACTATGTTAGACTGTTAGGCAGATGACGTAACTCGTCCCCCTTTAGTTGAAGCGATGGCCAAAATAAACTGAACTGCTGAAGTTTCATTGGCAGGAGCGGATACTGGATATATAGTTGTACGGTGTCATTTAAAAAACAAAATTCGAAATATTATTATCCAAATTATGCTGATGATTGTGACTATTGCGACTATTATGTATGAAAATTGTAGTATGTTAAAGTTGTAATATTCTTTGTAGTTCATTGGTAAGTTGTTTGGTTTTTTATTAATAAATTGGTATTTTCCCAATTTCTGAAGTTGTGTTGTGCTATTGATTTAAAAAATGATTGTAGGAACATCATTGAATGTAGTTGGATGTATTGTGATTCCATCCCAGTAAACTTTACTTATTGTAGTACGTGCTATATCATTTATTACGATGTTACAGTTTTCAAAATGAAGAATTTTGGACCCTTTTATTTGTTGGATAGTTTGGTTACATGTAGTAGATATATTTGTTTCTGGAACATTAATTAATAGTATGTAGTTTGGTTGTGCTTGAAAAATTTGCATGATTGTTTGAAGTTCTTCTGTTTCACAATATGTTGGTTTATTGTTTATTAGATCTGCTATACATTTTGATTGATGGTTTACTTTCTGATATGTTGTTTTGCAGTAGTAATAACCTTCTATTTTTGAGCAAATACTGTCATAAAACTTTACATTATCATCATCAAGAATAATATATGGTTTGGATTGGCTAGTTTCATTTTGGTTAATGGGAAGTGTTAAAGTGTGAAAAAATAAATAGTTTTTGTGTTCAATTATAGGAATTTTAACATTAAAAATTATGTTTGTGTTGTTATAATAAGCCTGAAGTTCTAAAAGTTCATAAATGTGTATATCGGATTTAATAGTGATATTTTGAGATTTAAAAATTGTAAATATTTGGGTGAGTTAATCTGAATTTAATATATGTTTTGAAATTATATTAAGTTTAGCTAAAATAATGGCTTCGCCGATATTATTTAAATGCTTATATAGTAAAACAATGTTAAAATGGATTTCGTTTAAAACTTGTGTAACCCTAAACCGTATTTCTGTTTTTCTAATGCTATTTTGGATTTGGTCTATTGTATAATTTAGAAATTTTGTTAGATTTTCCTGTTGATCATTTATGTGATTTGTTATGGTTTCGCATCGTTGAATCATTTTGTCATTTAAGTGCGAATTTTCATTAATATTATTTAAAAGAATATTTTCATTTGATTTAATTGTTTCGACTTCTTTATTTAAATATGCGGCATCTTCGGCATCCATATTACCACTAATTTGTTTTATAATGGAGCCTAATCCATTAATGAGACCACGTTTATGTCTTATTGTGGGCATTAATTTTTGAAATATTAATTTTAATTCATTTAATTGAGATTAAGTATTTTAGTAGAGTCTTTGAAATCGTCAATATTTTCTAAAAGCATTAAGGAATTTTCTATACTTTCAATATGTATTTAATAGTTATTAAGATTTACGAAGTGAACAAAATTCTAAGTTTTTTGAATTGAATTGCTTAGCAGTTCCAAAATGTAGAGGTAAGATTCCATTATTATTTGAAGGTCATTTATCTCCATTTTCTGGGCTATTCCAAGCTGGGTTAAGCTGAAATTTAGATTTAGGTTTTTTAATTTTAGATTTATGCAATTTATTTTTATGGGTAAAAAGTGTTACGTGTTGGTTTTTCTTTACTATTTCTTTCTTAAATCTAGGAGTTAATTTGTTACGTTTGTTTTCTTTTCTAAATATGATTGTCCCTTCATTAAAGTCTTTTGGTTCGTTTCTATTTTGGTTACGTTTTTCTATATTTTCATTAATTTGGTTTTCTAGTCTATCTTTTATTTCAGGAAATATTTGATTTTGAAATTCTTGTAAATTTTCTAAATATTCGTGAACGTTTCTATGTTGAGAATTATTGTTAAATTTATAAGTTCTACTATAAAATACTTTGAATGGAGTTAATTTTGTAGCGGAATGATCAATGCCATATTGTTTGCAAAAGTCTTTAAATATTCTTGCAGTAAATTCCGTTCCTGGATCTGAAACGATTTTTCTGGGTGTGCCATATGAACTGATATAATTTTTGAGAGATTTGATTTTGAGTAAACTATTTCTTATAGATAAGGTAAAGGCAGAAGCGAATTTAGAAAATTTGTCAATGATAGTTAGAATTTGTTGGTTGTTGATACAATATATGTCTATATGTACAATGTCAAGAGGTTTTGTGGAATTTCAGAAACAGTTAATTTTACCTTTGGTGGAGATCGGTTGTATTTAAGGGTTTGACACATTACAATAGTTAATAATTTTGTTAATTTTTGTTTTCATAAAAAGAAAATAGTAATTTCTTTTAAGATGAAAAAAGGTTTCGTTGATACCTCTATGGTTATTATTTTCATGATAGTCTTTAATTATTTTATCTTGTTCGTCATTGTCCTTGACGTCTTCAAGTAATTCTACACATCGTAATAATTTAAATATTTTAGATTGAGAAAAATGTTTACTAAAAACTTCTTGGATTATTTTAAATATATCATCATCTTTTGTATATATTGCATTTAATTTATTTGGTAATATAGATTTTTTAAATAGTTCTATCATACTTTGTTCTGAATAATTATGCATTTTAATTGTTCTGTTCTTTGTTTATTTTTGAAAAGCATTTCTGAATTAGTACAAGGTGTTTCATTAGTTTTTTCAAAAATTAATTGGAGAGAAAATTCATTAAGAGGTCTTTCTGAGATGTGTATACCATCACCCATATTTTCTGGTGCTGAGTGGATAGTTGCAGCATCAGTATTATTTTCAGATTCGTTAATATTTATTTCCGTAATTTTTGGTGGTAAATTTTCAATTTTTATCCTACTTAGAGCGTCCGCGTTTTGATTTTGAGTTCCTCTTTTATATACGATTTCGTAATCGTATTCTTCAAGTTTTACCAGCTATCGAACTAATCTTGAGTTAGGGTCTTTTAAACTCATTATCCAGGTAAGTGGTTTATGATCAGTAACAATTTTAAACTTTCTCCTAAAAATATAAGGCTTAAAATATTTGGTAGCCCAAACTATGGCTAATAGTTCGTTTTCTATAGTAGAATAGTTTACTTCAGAATCTGTAAGTGTTCTACTAGCATAGCATATGAGTTCATCACTCTATTGGCCCTTGAGAGAGAACGGCGCCTATTGCGTAGTTACTGGCGCCTATTGCATAGTCAGTAGTTAAAACAAAGGGTCTATTAAACTCCCGATATTGCAACAACGGATCATTAGTTAATAGGTCTTTACATAATTTAAAAGTTTTTACATATCGTTCATCTAAAATTATTTGTTTTCCCTTTTTTAAGCATTCAGTTAACGGTTTAGTAAGTTTTGCTAAATTGTTTATTAATTTTCTGTAATAACCTAAACGTCCAAGGAAGGATCTTATCTCTTTCTGGGTTTTGGGTATTGGAAATTCCCTTATAGCCCTAGTTCTTTCGGGGTTAGGTTTAACTTCTTCGGTTGTCACGATATGACCAAGGAAAGCTACTTCTTTACACAAAAATTCTAATTTATCTGATTGTATCTTTAGATTGGCTTCTTTTAAACGTTGAAAAACTTTTCGTAAATTTTCAATGTGTTCCTGTAATGACGTTGAGTAAACTATTATGTCATCTAAGTAAACTAAACAAATGGATTCCTGCAGTTCTTTAAGTACGTTGTCCATAACTCTCTGAAATGTTGCGGGCGCATTTTTTAAACCAAACGGCATACGTACATATTCAAAATGCCCCCCTTCAACTGTGAATGCTGTTTTTGGAATATCACCCTTTGCCATCTATATTTGGTGAAACCCGCTGGCAAGATCCAATGTTGTAAAGTACATACATTTGCCAAGTTTGTCCAAGATCTCCGTGATATTTGGTAGGGGATAACGGTCGCTAATTGTTTTCTCATTAAGCTTCCTGTAGTCTATGAATAGTCTCCATTTTTGTTGGCCAGATGCATCTAATTTTTTAGGAACAATCCACACTGGTGAGCTCCATGGAGAAAAACTTGGTCGTATTATTTGTTGATCAAGCATATCGTTGATTTGTTCCCTAACTTCTTCTTTATGTATGTAAGGGTATCTATACGATTTTGTATAGATTGGGATTTCATCCGAAGTCTTTATCTCGTGTTTAATTTCATTGGTGAACGATAATTTATTATTGGTCTTAAAGAATATTTCCTCATATTCCTTGCAAAGTTTTACTAAGGATTTTTTTTCTTCTTGGTTTAAACGATTAGTTCTTAAAAGTTCATTGATATTAGTTTCATTTGTTTCATTAATTTCATCATAAGATATATTTAAAATGTTGATTTCTACATAACTATTTTCAGAAAGATTTCTAACTTTTAGAGGTTGTTCAAGTAAAAAATTTTGATTTATTTATTATTTCAACAGAGATATACCAATTATGGGTATAATAAACTCCTTCAGATATTTCTAAATTTGGTTTGATATTTGTTCTTTCAATAAATATGTCTCCATTTTCAATGTCTACAGGTATCTTAATAATATATTTTGAATTGGGTGGTATAATATATTTTTCAGACATATAATTTGGTTTAAAACTTAAAGGTATTATTACACCATTTTTTAATATTTTAATATAGTTATGGTATAATATATTTTTCAGACATATAATTTGGTTTAAAACTTAAAGGTATTATTACACCATTTTTTAATATTAATATTTTTTTATTAAGATCTACTAAAATTCCAAGAGAATAGAGTGAGTCTAATCCTAGTAATCCGTCAAAATAATTATGGAACCTAAAGATTAGAAATCTTAAGTAACCAGGTTTTTTAAATTCATAAAAATTTGGTAACATTACTTCTTTATTTAATTGGTGTTTATTCAAAATTGTATTAATTATTATGGGATTAATTTGTCTTGAATCGTTGGGATGTATGAATTCTGGGTTTATAAAAGAAGACAAAGACTCTGTATCAATTAAAAATTTAAGTGGTCTTCCGAAAGGAGAAGAAATATTGATGTAAGGTAGATTAGAATCGTGTTTATTGATATCTATGTATCCAATTGGTTCTGTGAGGCTGTTTGGAGAAAATTTTCATCGAGATTATGATGATTTTAATTTTTATTTTGGTAGTCGTAGAAATCATCGAGGTTCTGTCTATATGGTTGAGTTTCTGTAACATTATATAATTCTCTATTGTTCTGTAGCCTATTGAAATTATTTCTATTAGAAGAGTTCTGTCTCATTTTGACAGTATTACCTGTAGCAACGTCCATTGGCTCAGGTTTAGTTTGGAAATTTGATTGAAATTGTCTTGGTGGATAGTTATTTCTAAATTAGTTATTCTGATATTAACTTTGTTCGTTATTTCTAAATTGATTGTTGTTTTGATATTGTCTAAATTGAATATTATCTATTCATTGATATTGTCTTTGGAAATGATTTGGCTGTTGTTGTGAACGTTTAAAGTTGTTGTTTGGTCTGTTACGAGAAAAATTTTCATTTCTATTCGATCTATTTTGGTGGTATGTTGATAGATTTTTATTTGGTGCAAAATTAGAATATGATATATTGTGCTCTTTCATGCAATAGGAGAATGCTTCTGCTAATGAAGTTGGTTGCATTGCTCTTATTGTTGAGCCAAAGGGTTCTTTTAAACCCGAAAGGAATGTATTTAAGCTCATTTTCTTCGTAAAGAGATTTTTTTGCATTAATAACGTTTTGGTTTCTTACGTGAATGTTAACGTGATTCGTCATACTTGCGAACAATTCTATAACTTCACTATAAAATTGTTCGACAGTTTTATTATTTTGTTTTAACTTATGTAGGTCTTTATTTAAGGATATCTCATTTCTTTTCCGTAATGAAGTATTAGATTTTCCTTAATGTTATCCCAATTAAGTGGAGTGCCGTACATATTTAGGATCTCATTAGCAGGGCCAACAGTTTTATTTCTTATCGCTCGAACTAATAGTTTGCCATAACTTGTGCCACTTGTTACGGAAATTAGCGTTAATATTTCATTGACATTGTCTAAAAAATCATATAGTAGCCTTGGATTACCATCAAATTGGGGTAAATCTTTAAGGGCATCTGGTATTCTTAAGTTATTGAAAATATCTGTGGATGTTATAGCACGAGGATTAGCATTTGGAATACTGCTAATACCGGCGACACCCGGTTGTGGTTGCTCGTTTGCCGTATTAAATAAAGAAATGTTACTACCGGACGTATCAAGAATTGGATAGTACTCTGTATCTAATTCACACAAATGTTCAGGAGAATTTAACATATCTTTACTGATTGGTTCGAAATTATTATTTTTAGAAAAATTTCTAATTATATTTTTTAAACTTTCAAGTCAAGCCATACCCACTCTTTTTGAATTTTTTTTTTGGTGAACTTTTATTATAAGGCATTAATTTTTTATTAAAAACAATATTTTAATTTAATTTATACAATTTATAATTTAATTATAATTATAATATATTATATTTTGAAATAATTAATTTTGAACACAAAAATTTTGGGTAATATTTTAGGATATATATGTGTAAATTTTTAACGGAAAAATTTTCTTGATAATAATAATAAAAGATTTATTTACTTACAGTATTAGATTAACAATTTGCATCGTCTAGGTGCTTAAGAGATTGAAAACTCAAAAGTTAGTCCCAATTGTATGTTATTGTTTTTTGTTGACTGGATCTGGATTCAATTCGTACCAATATTCCTTTGATTTTGCTATATGGATCACACAACACTTTCAATAGCACACACTTTTTATTTTTGTTATTAATTTAAAGTTATTATTTAATAATTTTATTACAATATTTCGATAATCCTTCGAATTTGGATAAAATTATATTCGCGATAAACCGTCGCTTTATAAACTTTTTACTAAAAACTTTTTACTAAACTAGGAACAGGACTTTGCACCTATCCTACCGACTGCGCCAATTATAACTTTGATTTTTAAAAATAATAAAAAAAATCAAATTATATTTTTTAATTAACTTTTTTTGAGTTTTCTTTTACTAGGTAAAATATTAATTAATTGTTAATTAGAATGTTACAGGTATTTATATTAAAAAAGATGCATTGTCAGCGAAACATATTTTATATAAAAAGAAATTTGAATCATGGGAAAGTTATCATTAAAAGTTTCCCAATAGTTATTAATTTTAATTTTGATTTAATTTAATTTTGCTGACATTGCGTCTGTACAAAAAGGTGAACAACATATAATAAAATAAATGAATTTTACAGTTAACAAATTAGAATTTCAAGGTTAGTAATTATACTTATAACTATGTTAGACTGTTAGGCAGATGACGTAACTCGCGACACACTTTTTTATGCTCTCGAAAAAATGACTGATAAAAAAATCCATGTAAATATACATTTGTATCATATAGTGTAATCTATATGTCTATAAAATGTTATATCTTTGTTTCTGTGGAATTTTGAATTTTGTAAACTGCTTTTTTCTTTATATGTACATGTATTATTCCTCTGTATATGGATTTACAAATTTTAAAATGTAATTGAATTTATGCAACCGTTTTTTACATGAGTGTGTGATGTAGTGGCGCAGTGGAGAATGGTTTTTAATATAGGAGGTTTGAATCGAAATGAGTGTTTTTTTGTTATATTTTAAAATAAAAATCATATCATATCACACATGTATGTATGTAAGGATTAGCTATTTTTTGTTTTTTAAAAAAAATAAAACATTTGAAACGTACTTCATATACATAATTATGTGTACATATATATCATATACTATTCCAAATCCTAAGCTAAATCAGAACCTACACTAATAAGATAGTGTTGGCCGTAGCTATATTCAACGAATGAGTTGATACAAAGTGTATGCATGCATAGTACTATATACATATATAATATAATCTATATTTTATTAATATCAAAGTATATCTATTACAATAAGTAGTTACATTTACCACGTGACCATAAAATTTTCTTGCTAACCAAACACATCCATATACATAAATTTACTCAAATTGTAAAAAACGGATAGTAATGAGAATTTTTATTTGCGAAAAAAAGACAAAAAAATAAAATGAAATGATTTAGTAGTGAAACTAAATTGGTAAATATTTAACATACTATGTATATGAAAATCTATTATAGAAACCTGATTTCAATATTACATATTCCTATTCGATTACATTGATAACTAAAGTAAATGCACACTATCATTTCATTTATCATATCATTTTTTCTATCATTCCCAAGACTGTCATTTGAACTGATACCACACAGTACGCACACCCTATAAAAAAAAAACTGTCATTCTTCAATTATTTTTTTTCGTTTTTCTGTCTATTACATTTTAAGAATTCAAGTAGTAAACATAGTAGCTGAAAAAAAAAAAGTTTGCTAAATTTATATGGGATAGTTATTTGATAAAAATTTAAAAACAAATTATCTTAGTGTTAAATATTTTTTTATATAACTATTTGTTATTATTATTTGTTAAATAACTTAAAATCTAAAAATTCTGAAACTAACAAATAGGAGCTATAAAAGTTATTATATTATTATATATTATTCTCTGGTTTATGGTTTTCGTTATGTGTTGTTTATGTACTTCTGTATAGGGTTTTTTAAATATTATTGATGCAAGTTTATTGCGAATATCTTCCTGTAGCTTTTGTCTTTCCGATATTTTCATTATCATTTCGGAATTAATTTAAAATAGATTCCAAAATGTTAATGAAATTTTTTTTATCAGTATTCAAATATTAGAAACTGATTTTTTTAAAAATTGGTGGTATGTATACAAAATAAATTTACCTAAATATATTTTTAAAAAATCTACTTTGGTTCCTAAACATAACCAACATATTCTTCTTACTACCTAAAGACCTAAATAAATTTACAACAATATTTTTTTCTATTTTCATTAGAAAAAATATTCTTCTTACTACCTAAACATACCCAAGCATACCAGCCAGAAACTAAATTTACCTTAAATTATTATACTAATATTTATTATATGAAATTAAAATACCTAAAAGTGAAAAATCAAATGCTTTCTATTTTCATTCCAGCATACATAAACATAACCAACATATTGTTCTTACTACCTCTACGTAGTATGAAAAATTATGGAATTTTATATATAGACCATCATTTAAAATGTCATTCCTACCAAAACTGTCAGTCCATATCAAAAAATTTTTATATTCCATCATTTAAAATGTCATTCGTTCATTCCACGCAATACACTATCAGTCTAAATAACAGTCTTGTACTGAAATGATAAATGAAATAATAGTGTACACGTTACTTAATACATAAACAGTTCCACTGGGCAGGTTCAGTTAAAAAGCCTTGTAATTTCATTGATAACTAAAACATAAACAATTTCACTGGGCTATTGTAAAAATACAAATTCAACAATGTTTTGTACTCTTTCTTTCTTATAGTTTTTTTTTATATAATATTGCAAATGAAATAAAGGGAAGTAGTTTCTACCTGTTTTTACAAATTATAGTTGCAAGAAAATGCATTAGCTTTAGTAAAAAGAGAGTGTTATTTTATTACAATATCTATACTTTGATTTATATAAACAAAAGACGCTATTTTTTCGTTCTTTTGTTTCTGTTAAATTTTCCTCCTTTTTTCTTTTTCACTTTTTTTTCTACATACATACATAAACAAAATTTTAAAATGATAGGGTGTCATTTTTGAAATTTTATAATATAACTGAATGTATACATACAATTTTCAGTTGAGTGTTTGGTGTAGTAGTAGAGTGGCAGATTGTTAAACTGTTGAACGTTTTGAGTTCGCAAATTCGAACTGATCTTTTTTTACCGACTGCATACATTAATGTATAAGATAGGTATTGTTTTCATACTAAAAATTTGTACCCGAGATTTTCGCATAAATGCACTACTCCGGTGTGGAGAAGGCTGTAAAAAAATTTTCAGCATGATGTCCGTCTGTGTGTGTGTGTGTGGGTGCGTGTGTGGGTATGTCTGTGGGCACGTGTACAGCTTAAACGACTGAGCGGAATTTTTTGAAATTTCATATTAAAGGTTTTGACGTAAATATCTCGGATGGATAAGCTTTTGGAACAAATCGGACAACCGCAAGTGGTAGTTTAGTGTTTTTTGTGTTTTTTTGTTATATTTTAAAATAAAAATCATATCATATCACACATGTATGTATGTAAGGATTAGCTATTTTTTGTTTTTTAAAAAAAATAAAGCATTTGAAACGTACTTACATATACATAATTATGTGTACATATATATCATATACTATCTTAAATCCTAAGCTAAATCAGAACCTACACTAATAAGATAGTGTTGGTCGTAGCTATATTCAACGAATGAGTTGATACAAAGTGTATGCATGCATAGTACTATATACATATATAATATAATCTATATTTTATTAATATCAAAGTATATCTATTACAATAAGTAGTTACACTTACCACGTGACCATAAAATTTTCTTGCCAACCAAACACATCCATATACATAAATTTACTCAAATTGTAAAAAACGGATAGTAATGAGAATTTTTGTTCGCGAAAGAAAGACAAAAACATAAAATGAAATGATTTAGTAGTGAAACTCAATTGGTAAATATTTTATTGGGCAGCTACATACTATGTATATAAAAATCTATTATAGAAACCTGATTTCAATATCACATATTCCTATCCGATTACATTGATAACTAAAGTAAATGCACACTATTATTTCATTTATCATATCATTTTTTCTATCATTCCCAAAACTGTCATTTGAACTGATACCACACAGAACGCACACCCTATAAAAAAAAACTGTCATTCTTCAATTATTTTTTTTTCGTTTTTCTGTCTATTACATTTTAAGAATTCAAGTAGTAAACATAGTAGCTGAAAAAAAAAAGTTTGCTAAATTTATATGGGATAGTTATTTGATAAAAATTTAAAAACAAATTATCTTAGTTTTAATATTTTTTTATATAACTATTTGTTATTATTATTTGTTAAATAACTTAAAATCTAAAACTTCTGAAACTAACAAATAGGAGCTATAGAAGTTATTATAAATTTTGACATCAAATTATTATTTTTTATATATATTTTGTGCATAAGTTTTTAATATTAATTAAATTATTCGTTAAATCCAAATTTTCCAATGTTTCGTATTCAATTTTGGTCATTTTGTCATAAGTTATTATATTTTCTGTTCCTTCCTCAGATTGCTGGAACAACGCCCCTACATTTAAAAACAATATTTTTAATTTCCTCTGGTTTATAGTTTTCGTTAAGGCTCTCCTAACATTTATATTTCTCTTCAAGTAATGTTGTTTATGTACTTCTGTATAGGGTTTTTTAAATATTATTGATTCAAGTTTATTGCGAATATCTTCCTGTAGCTTTTGTCTTTCCGATATTTTCATTATCATTTCGGAATTAATTTAAAATAGATTCCAAAATGTTAATGAAATTTTTTTTTATCAGTATTCAAATATTAGAAAATGATTTTTTTAAAAATTGGTGGTATGTATACAAATTAAATTTACCTAAATATATTTTTAAAATATCTACTTTGGTTCCTAAACATAACCAACATATTCTTCTTACTACCTAAAGACCTAAATAAATTTACAACAATATTTTTTTCTATTTTCATTAGAAAAAATATTCTTCTTACTACCTAAACATACCCAAGCATACCAGCCAGAAATTAAATTTACCTTTAATTATTATACTAATATTTATTATATGAAATTAAAATACCTAAAAGTGAAAAATAAAATGCTTTCTATTTTCATTCCAGCATACATAAACATAACCTACATATTGTTCTTACTACCTCTACGTAGTATGAAAAATTATGGAATTTTACATATAGACCATCATTTAAAATGTCATTCCTACCAAAACTGTCAGTCCATATCAAAAAATTTTTATATTCCATCATTTAAAATGTCATTCGTTCATTCCACGCAATACACTATCAGTCTAAATAACAGTCTTGTACTGAAATGATAAATGAAATAATAGTGTACACGTTACTTAATACATAAACAGTTCCACTGGGCAGGTTCAGTTAAAAAGCCTTGTAATTTCATTGATAACTAAAACATAAACAATTTCACTGGGCCATTGTAAAAATACAAATTCAACAATGTTTTGTACTCTTTCTTTCTTATAGTTTTTTTTTATATAATATTGCAAATGAAATAAAGGGAAGTAGTTTCTACCTGTTTTTACAAATTATAGTTGCAAGAAAATGCATTAGCTTTAGTAAAAAGAGAGTGTTATTTTATTACAATATCTATACTTTGATTTATATAAACAAAAGACGCTATTTTTTTGTTCTTTTGTTTCTGTTAAATTTTCCTCCTTTTTCCTTTTTCACTTTTTTTTTCTACATACATACATAAACAAAATTTTAAAATGATAGGGTGTCATTTTTGAATTTCAAAAAATTGTATACAAAACTGAATGTATACATACAATTTTCAGTTGAGTGTTTGGTGTAGTAGTAGAGTGGCAGATTGTTAAACTGTTGAACGTTTTGAGTTCGCAAATTCGAACTGATCTTTTTTTACCGACTGCATACATTAATGTATAAAGTAGGTATTGTTTTCATACTAAAAATTTGTACCCGAGATTTTCGCAAAAATGCACTACTCTGGTGTGGAGAAGGCTGTAAAAAAATTTTCAGCATGATGTCCGTCTGTGTGTGTGTGTGGGTGCGTGTGTGGGTATGTCTGTGGGCACGTGTACAGCTTAAACGACTGAGCGGAATTTTTTGAAATTTCATATTTAAGGTTTTGACGTAAATATCTCAGATTGATAAGCTTTTGGAGCAAATCGGACAACCGCAAGTGGTAGTTTACTAGTGTACTTTTTAAGTTTTTTACGAATATTTCGTAACAGAAAAATTTTGTGAGAAAAATTATTAAGAAAAAGTTGTTACACAAGTAAAGAGGAACAACTTTGCCATAGAACATTTTTTGATCCGACTAACTTTAACTTTTATTTAATTTTTTTTCTAAGGCCAAATTTCATACGTAACACTCCATATGAATTTATATGACCAATTTTTTTTTGTTTTTTTTTATATCTTTTTAAAATTTTTATACATACACATGTATGTACTTATATCTATGCCGATGCATATTATTCATTTGTTGATGACATAAAATTAAAACGGCGCAACGTTAAAAATTTTTGTTAGCAGATTGTTTTGTATTTGTTTACAGTTTTTATTATTTTTTACTTTTAATATTATTTTTTGAATGAAAAAAAATCATGTATCTACATTACAATAATAATAATAATAAATGGATGTATGAATGAATGTACATATATTTTTACGAT
Organism: Poecilobothrus nobilitatus; assembly: GCA_947095535.1. Lineage (NCBI taxonomy): Eukaryota > Metazoa > Arthropoda > Insecta > Diptera > Dolichopodidae > Poecilobothrus > Poecilobothrus nobilitatus. Next base: position 130,709,792 of record OX352773.1, read on the forward strand.
TTCATTGCATATAATTATTTTTATTGAATAAAACAAAATGTTATTAAATTATTAGAAGTTATTTTGCTTTGATATAAATTATTATGTAAAAAATCTATAAATTTTGGCATTGTACTTTTTGTGTAGTGGCGGTCGGTCCTGTGGTGGAGATAGCTGATTTTTTTAAGTTTTTTTTTGATATTTTAAACGAAATAAATTCTTATAATAATTTTATTTTGCTTTTCTTAATTTTTTAAATAAATAAATAGAACGTTAAAAATAATTTTGGCAAAATATTTATTTCAAAATCAAAATGTTGTATTTTTATGATATTTAATACGTGCTTATTGTTACAATCAAAAAGTAGATTAGGCTAGATTAGACGCGAACTAAATTTAGTTAATTTAATGTTTGTAAAAAAAACAAATCTTTTATTTTAAAATTAATATATTTAGTAGTTGATTCTAATATTTTTTTTTGTTTTTTTTAAGGCATTTCTCTGCCACATAAATGTGAACAGGAAATTACACAGCCTTTCCTTTTCAGGCGTGGCTGTAAATGTCATAAGGAGAATTAACTCTTACAACGTGTGTGGGATTCGAACCCACACTCCCTCGGTGTTAACAGCGTATTTTTTCTACGCTCTTACCAACTAGGCCACCGAGGCCCTTATTCTAATATTGTACATAACTTAATGTCTTTTATTATAATAAATTCTGATTTATATATTAAAAAGATGCAATGTCAGCTATTACACAATTTAATTGGTTTAATACAAATCATGGGAATCTTACAGACCTTACAGTTTTCAAAATGAAGAATTTTGGTACCTTTTACTTGTTGGATAGCTGGGTTACATGTAGTAGATATATTTGTTTCTCGAACATTTATTAATAATATATGTAGTTTGGTTCTGGTTAAAAAATTTGCATGATTGTTTGAAGTTCTTCTGTTTCACAATATGTTGGTTTATTATTATTAGATCTGCTATACATTTTGATTGATGGTTCACTTTTTGATATGTTGCTTTGCAGTAGTAATAACCTTCTATTTTTGGGCAAATACTGTCATAAAACCCATCATCAAGAATAACATATGGTTTGGATTGGATAGTGTCATTTTAGTTAATGGGAAGTGTTAAAATGTGGAAAAAGAAATAGTTTTTGTGTTCAATTATAGGAATTTTAATATTAAAAGTTATGTTTGTGTTGTTATAGTAAGCCCAAAGTTCTAAAAGTTCATAAATGTGTATATCGGATTTAATAGTGATATTTTGAGATTTAAAAATTGTAAATATTTGGGTGAGTTAATCTGAATTTAATATATGTTTTGAAATTATATTAAGTTTAGCTAAAATAATGGCTGCGCCGATGTTATTTAAATGGTTATATAGTAAAACTATGTTAAAATGGATTTTGTTTAAAAATTGTATAACTCTAAACCGTATTTCTGTTTTTCTAATGCTATTTTGAATTTGGTCTGTTGTATAATTTAGAATTTTTGTTGGATTTTCCTGTTGATCATTTATGTGATTTGTTATGGTTTCGAATATTTGAATCATTTTGTGATTTAAGTAAATTCTCACTTTACTATTATTTAAATATTATTTAATATTTATATTATTTAAAAGAATATTTTCATTTGATTTAATTGTTTCGACTTCTTTATTTAAATATGCGGCATCTTCGGCATCCATATTACCACTAATTTGTTTTATAATGGAGCCTAATCCATTAATAAGGCGTCGTTTATGTCTTATTGTGGGCATTAATTTTTGAAATATTAATTTTAATTCATTTAATTGAGATTAAATATTTTAGTAGAGTCTTTGAAATCGTCAATATTTTCTAAAAGCAATAAGGAATTTTCTATACTTTCAATATGTATTTAATAGTTATTAAGATTTACGAAGTGAACAAAATTCTTAGTTTTTTGAATTGAATTGCTTAGCAGTTCCAAAATGTAGAGGTAAGATTCCATTATTATTTGAAAGGTCATTTATCTCCATTTTCTGGGCTATTCCAAGCTGGGTTAAGCTGAAATTTAGAATTTTAGGTTTAGGTTTTTTAATTTTAGATTTATGCAATTTATTTTTATGGGTAAGAAGTGTTACGTGTTGGTTTTTCTTTACTATTTCTATCTTAAATCTACGAGTTAATTTGTTACGTTTGTTTTCTTTTCTAAACTTAACTTAAGAATTTAACAGACCACAATAGTTAATAATTTTGTTAATTTTTGTTTTCATAAAAGGAAAATAGTAATTTCTTTTAAGATGAAAAAAGGTTTCGTTAATACCTCTATGGTTATTGTTTCTATGATAGTCTTCAATTATTTTATCTTGTGCGTCATTTTCCTTGACGTCCTCAAGTAGTTCTACACATCGTATTAATTTAAATATTTTAGATTGAGAAAAATGTTTACTAAAAACTTCTTGGATTATTTTAAATATATCATCATCTTTTGTATATATTGCATTTAATTTATTTGGTGATATAAATTTTTTAAATAGTTCTATCATACTTTGTTCTGAATAATTATGCATTTTAATTCTTCTTCTTTGTTTATTTTGGAAAAGCATTTCTAAATTAGTACAATTCATTAGTTTTTTCAAAAATTAATTGGAGAGAAAATTCATTAAGAGGTCTTTCTAAGATGTGTATACCATCACCAATATTTTCTGGTACTGAGTGGATAGTTGCAGCATCAGTATTATTTTCAGATTCATTAATATTTATTTCCGTAATTTTTTGTGGTAAATTTTCAATTTTTATGCAACTTAGAGCGTCCGCGTTTTGATTTTGAGTTCATCTTTTATATACGATTTCGTAATCGTATTCTTCAAGTTTTAACCGCCATCGAACTAATGTTGAGTTAGAGTCTTTTAAACTTATTATCCAGGTAAGTGGTTTATGATCAGTAACGATTTTAAACTTTCTCCCAAAAAGATAAGACCTAAAATATTTGGTAGTCCAACCTATGGCTAATAATTCTTTTTCTATAGTAGAATAGTTTACTTCAGAATCTGTAAGTGTTCTACTAGCACAGCATATGGGTTTATCACTCCCAATTGGGTCTTGAGAGAGAACGGCGCTTATTGCGTAAATACTGGTGTCAGTAGTTAAAGCAAAAAGTTTATTAAAGCTCGGACATTGCAACAACGGATCATTAGTTAATAGATCCTTACACAATTTAAAGGTTTTTACATATCGTTCATCTAAAATTATTTGTTTTCCCTTTTTTAAACATTCACTTAACGGTTTAGTAAGTTTTGCAAAATTATTTATAAATTTTCTATAATAATCTTACCTAGGAAAGATTTTATTTCTTTTTGAGTTTTGGATAGACTAAGCAAATAGATCCTTGTAATTTCTTAAGTACGTTGTCCATCACTCTCTGAAAGGTGGCGGGTGCGTTTTTTAACCCGAACGGCGTTCGTCCTTCGACTGTAAATGCTATTTTTGGAATGTCACTCTTAGCCATCTCTATTTTGTGGAACCCACTGGCAAAATCTAACGTTGTGAAGTACATACATTTACCGAGTTTGTCCAGGCTTTACTCTCTTCCTGATTTAAATGATTAGTTCTTAGAAGTTTACTTATTTTAGATTTATTTGATTCAGTAATTTCATCATATATTATATTAAAATTATTAAATTCTACATAGTCATTTTTAGAAAGATTTCTAGCTTTTAGTGGTTGTTTGAGAAAAACAATTTGTTCATTATTTGATTTATTTATTATTTATTTTTATACCAATTATGGGTATATTATACTCCTTCAGATATTTCTAAATTTGGTTTGGTATTTGTTCTTTCAATAAATATGTCTCCATTTTCAATCTCTACAGGTATTTTAAAAATATATTTTGAATTGGGTGGTATAATATATTTTTCATATAATTTGGTTTAAAACTTAAACTTACACCATTTTTTAATATTAATATTTTTTTATTAAGATCTACTAAAATTCCAAGAGAATAGAGTGAGTCTAATCCTAGTATTTCGTCAATTTCGTCAGTACATCCAGGTTTTTTAAATTCATAAAAGTTTGGTAAAATTACTTCTTTATTTAATTGGTGTTTATTCAAAATTGTATTAATTATTATAGGTTTAATTCGTCTTGAATCATTGGGATGTATGAATTCTGGGTTTGTAAAAGAAGACGAAGACCCTGTATCAATTAAAAATTTAAGTGGTCTTCCAAAAGGAGAAGAAATATTGATGTAAGGTAGATTAGAACCTTGTTTATTGATATCTATGTATCCAATTGGTTCTGTGAGGCTGTTTGGAGAAAATTTTCATCGAAATTATGATGATTTTGATTTTTATTTTGGTAGTCATAGAATTCATCAAGATATTGTCTATACGGTTGAGTTCCTGTAACATTATATAATTCTCTATTGTTCTGTGGTCTATTGAAAATATTTCTATTGGAAGAATTCTGTCTCATTTGGACAGTAAAATTTGATTGAAATTGTCTTGGTTGATAATTATTTCTAAATTGGTTACTCTGGTATTGTCTTTGTTCGTTATTTCTAAATTGATTGTTGTTTTGATATTGTTTAAATTGATTATTATTTTGATATTGTCTTTGGAAATGATTTGGCTGTTGTTGTGAACGTTTAAAGTTGTTGTTTGGTCTGTTACGAGAAATATTTTCATTTCTATTCGATCTATTTTAGTGGTATGTTGATAGATTTTTATTTGGTTCAAAATTAGAATATGATATATTGTTCTCTTTCATGCAATAGGAGAATGCTTCTGCTAATGAAGTTGGTTGCATTGCTCTTATTGTTGAGCCAAGGTGTTCTTTTAAACCCAAAAAAAAGTATTTAAGTTCATTTCTTCGTAAAAAGATAAAAGATTTCTTCGTAGAAAGATTTTTTTGCATTAATAACATTTTGATTTCTTTGGTGAATATTGACGTGATTCGTCATAATTGCGAATAATTCTGTAATTTCACTATAAAATTGTTCGACAGTTTGATTATTTGGTTTTAACTTATGTAGATATTTAATTAAGGCGGTCTCATTCCTTTTGTCCGCGTAATGAAGTATTAGATTCTCCTTAATGTTATGCCAATTAAGTGGGGTGCCGTACATATTTAGGATCTCATTAGCTAGACCGACAATTTTATTTCTTAGTAAAACTAATAGTTGGCCATAACTTGTGCCACTTCTAGCAGAAATTAGCGTTAATATTTCATCGACATTGTCTAGAAAATCATATAGTAACCTTGGATTACCATCAAATTGCGGTTAATCCTTAATGGCATCTGGCATTCTTAAGTTATTAAAAATATCTGTGGATGTTATAGCACGAGGGTTTGCATTTGGAATACTGCTAATACCAGTGACAACAGGTTGTAGTTGCTCGTTTGCCATATTGAATAAAGAAATGTCACAATTACTGCCGGGAGTATCGAGAATTGGATAGTATTCTGTATCTAACACAAACAAATGTTTACGAGAATTTAACAAATTTTTATTTTCTTCACTGATTGATTCGAGATTATTATTTCTAATGTTAAAAAAATTTCTAATTATATTTTTTAAACTTTCAAGTCTTGGGTAAGGCTCTTTCTGAGCTTTTTTAGGTGAATTGTGGTTAATATTTTATATAAAACACGATTTAATATTTTAATTTAATTTATAATAGCACAATTCATAATTTAATTATAATTATATATTTTATTTTAATTATAAATATGTTTAAGTAATTAATTTTAAACACAAAATTTAATAACAAAATTTTTTTTTTTTATTTAAATAAAGTATATTGAAAACACAAATTTTGGGTAATATTTTAGGATATATATATGTAAATTTTTAACGGAAAAATGTTCTTGATAATAATAATAAAAGATTTATTTACTTACAGTATTAGATTAACAATTTGCATCGTCTAGGTGCTTAAGAGATTGAAAACTTAAAAGTTAGTCCCAATTGTATGTTATTGTTTTTTGTTGACTGGATTTGGATTCAATTCATACCAATATTCCTTTGGTTTTGTTATCTGGATCACACAACACTTTCAATAGCACACACTTTTATTATTTATTTATCAACGTAGTGGCCGTTCAACCGGGAATGTAGCAGCTGTGAGCAGAAGTGTTGAAGAAGATTCAAAAACTTCCACTCGTCATCGTTCGCAGCAATTAAACATCAAACCATCCACATTATTCAACATTTTGCATCGTGATCTCCATTTAAAGGCTTATAAGATCCAGCTGACGCAAGAATTAAAACCAACTGACCATGCATTACGTCGGCAATTCGTTTCTTGGGCAATCGAAAAACAAGAAGAAAATGAGAAATTTTTAACAAAATAATCTTCACCGACGAAGCTCATTTCCAGCTCAATGGCTACGTCATTAACAGAATTACCGCATTTGTGGTGAAGAGAATCCAAGGGTTATCTTAGAGCAACCAGTACATCCACAAAAAGTTACGGTTTGGTGTGGTTTGTGGTAGGAGGAATCATCGCACCATATTTTTTTGAAAACGCAAATGGAAATGCGATTACGGTCAATGGAAATCACTACAGATGATCCGAAGCTTTTTGTGGCGGGAAATTGATGATTTGGACGTAGAGAATATGTGGTTTCAACAGGACGGTGCCACTTGCCACACAGCAAGAGAAACAATGGATCTTTTGAAGGAAAAGTTCGAAGATCGCATTATTTCTCGTGGAGGAGGAGTGAGGTGGCCACCAAGATCGCGCGATTTGACACAGTTGGATTTTTTTTTGTGGGGTTTTGTGAAATCGAAAGTGTACAGCAATAATCCCAAGAAGCAACAAATCAAGAGCTTAAAAACAACATTATCGAGCAGATTTCAACCATTGAGAACAGTTATTGAACAACGTGATTCAGAATTTTGGTAAAAGATTGGAAGCCTGCCGAAGTAGTAGAGGGGGCCACTTGGCCGACATAATTTTTCATTATTAACCGGAACCTATTTGTAATAAATTAAAATAAAAATATATTTAATATTTCAAAACAAAAATTCTTTTTTTTATTAAAATTAAAATGATACCTCAATTGTGAACACCCTTTATTATATTTATGTACTTTATATAATATATAATATATATATATATAATATATATATATATAATATTTTTAACACCAGACCAATGCCAAAAAAAATTTGAGAGATGGTAATTTTTTGTTTATTAAAAAAAAACTTTTAAATATGTATGCATATATGTTAATAATTTAGGTATGTTTTTGAATGTTATGTAAAACAATAATATGATAATACCATAAAGAAATCATATACATATATAGAGTATTCACGTAGAATAAAATTTGTTAGCCAAATTCTGCAAAAAGAATAGTATCTAAAAATCTGCATTCAAACCAATTTTTGCAGAATAATATTCTAAATCTACATACTCGCGTATCTATAAATCATATAGCTTCTTCATACTTTATAAAAATACATAAAATTGAAAAAAAAAACAATCTTTATGAGTTTGTTTGTTTGTATCATTTTCATATTATTTAAAAAAAAAATATATAATATAAATCTATATTAATTCGCATATTTATATTAAAGAGCAAATAAATCAGGGGCATCTTCTGTGTGTTTTTACAAAAAATGTCGTTTACAAAAAAAATTTAAATTCATGAAAGCATTTTTGCAATTTGAAATTTTATTTTTGCGTTTTAAATAAAATCAAAAAAAAATTGCTATTTCCTTTTTAAACTGAAAATGGCATATGAATTAAAATAAAATATAAATTTAAAATAAAACCCTTTGAAGCCTACCAAATACTTATAGTTAGAGTAAATTAAAAAAATTATAAATTTGGCTTCGGATTATTGTGGTTAACCACAGTTATTTATCAAACATCCGCAAACTTCAGGTTCAACGTGTAAATAAACAAAAAAACAATAATAATTAAAAAACATTACCATACCTATACATTTGATAGAGTAAATTTAAAAAATCGCCAATTTGTTATTGCGTGAATTGCAATTGCTTGTTAAAACACCTCGAATTTTGAGGAGCGAGCGAATACTAGTAAAAATTTAATTTAAAAGAAATTTTATGATCTTTCACCTAGTAAGATTAAATAAGGCAAAGCTTAATAATATTGAAGTAAGACTTGAGTCATGCATTTTTATACCCGTATGAACTATGTTCAAGGGTATAATAAATTTACCCTCATTACGTTTGTGACACCTTAAAGGAGTCGAGCTAGATATAGTGTTAAAGGTATATAGTGTTAAGGTATTCTGAGTCGATTAAGCCATGTACGTCCGTCCGTCACTTTTGCAAAATTGTTAGTTTTGCTATTTAAATCCAACATTTTCGGTCGGCGGTTTCGAGTAACTGCCATACAACTTATTTCTTTATATAGAAATAACTCAGTATCTATTCAAGCTAAGTTTCTTTTAATATCATAAATTTTGCAAATGATGATCCAGTTTTATGGCAACAACTTCTGCAAAATTTGGTTCTGCTGGTGCAACAAGTTCGGGTAGCTGCCATACAACTTCTCTTATTAAATGAAAATAAATCAGTGTCCGTCCGCACGATCAATTAAAAAAATAAAGGAGGTAGGAGGCTGAAATATTTTTACGTCACTTTTGCAAAATTGTTAGTTTTGCCATTTAACTCCAAAATTTACGGCCGCCGGATTCGAGTAGCTGCCATACAACTTTTTTCTTTAAATGGAAATAACTCAGGGTCTATTTAAGTTAGGTATCTGAAATTTTGCAAATGATGATCAAGTTTTATGGCAATAACTTCTGTAAAATTTGTTTGTGATGGTATGTCAGGTTCGGGTAGCTGCCATATAACTTCTCTTTTTAAATGAAAATAACTCAGTGTCTACTGAAGCTAGGAATCTGATATTTAGTAAAGAGGATTGGTCTAAAGCAGCCGGTTCAGCCTTCTTGCATTTTTTGGAACTTAATGAAGCTAGGCGCAATAGATTTGGGTAGCTGTCATACAACTCCACAATTTACATAAATATATCTCTGTAGTTAACGTCAGTACTAAAACATCTGAATATTTTTAAAAGATGATCAAGTTTTATAGAAACAGGCTATATTACGTTCATACGGGTATCCCAGAGCTGACACAAAAATATATTTTATATGTATGTAAGTATAAGCAAAGTGATTGTATATTGTATTTTAATACTATAAAGGGTCCGTACTCTTAAATATCGAGTTGACAAGAAGAACTAATTCTTTCATATTCTTTCATTCTTCTTATAACTTCTAAAACGTAATCAATTTTTTTAGAATACTGATTGGTGTTTTGAGGATAATAAAATTTTCTATTTTTATATCTTTTTTTTATGTTTTGACTTACTCTAGAAGAGCGGCTGTGCAATGGACACTTTATATTTTGCCGTAATGGTAGAATAGCTAACATATTTCTACATTAGTGAAACAGTTTAGTTAATAATTTACACATTTGCTACTAGTTATATATTTAAATTTTCTCCAAATTGCCTGAATTTAAGTTCATAATATTAACATTAAAAAGGAAAAATTCAAAATTTTATTCCTCAAAAGAGTTGTTTACCTCTTGGGTAATGGAGCCACCTCCAGTTTTTTTTTAGTTTCGCCTTCATACCAATCACCACTTATTTCGTTTACGGAAATAAAAGGTTGTTTAACTTTTACAGCAAGTAAAATATTTAGTTACTCTATATAGCCCATTTTGCGAATGTGTTAGTTAGAGGCTCTAATCCATTTAATTCAACCGAATGTTTTAGTTAAAGGCTTAATCCATTTAATTCGACCGAAGATTTCTCATTAAAAACGGTTCGCCTCACTTTTATTCATAATTTTTATTCTCCATTAACCATAAGATTATTTTCTATTTGCCGTTTATTGCTAAACATTTTTCTGTACATTTTCAAAATACTAAATTTTTGATTTAAGTCAACATAATAAAAAGCATTATTTTATTATATATAAAGATTTTTTTATTTAAAGCCTTATTTATTCTCTAGTTTAAAATTTTTTTATTTTATTTTTATATTTATATTTTATTTTCAAGTAGAAGCAATTAAAGTATCGTTATGCTAACTAAACATACATAATATAAAGTTAATAAAAAGTAAACTGAAAAATTAAAATTACATTTTTCGACAACCCTTTTTATAAAATCTTTTAAATAGCACATAAAATAAGTATCTCACTCATTGAGTATTAATGAATTAATTGCTCAGGTATTTTACTACAATGAAACTAAATAGTAAATTACAAAAAACAAGGAAAAATTTCATTAACGCAAGTTCAATAGAAAAAATTGAATGATTCATTTTAATCTAAAAGTTTTTGTTAAACATACATAAACTTTTTGTTATTTTTTTTATAATAATAATTGTATTATACGTCACCTCACAACTCTCATACTGATGCTGCTTCGTATTATTGTAATATTATTTTATTCAATATTCGAAAATTAATTAGTTAATTTAGTTAATTTAGCTTACAACTAAACTAATAACTTTTATTTTACACCTTTTACTATACAAAACGTTCAGTCAAATTCAATCTGATGAATTTCATGTGAAATGTTATATTACTTATACATTAGTCATATTCAACTTTCTTTAAAAAATATTTATAAATAATAATTCCAAGTATAACGAATGGTAGAAAAAGACGAAAAAAGTAAATAGGTACTCATAATTTGTTGTTGTACTGACTACTGACTGAACATTAAAAATAAATTTTAAACAAAGTTAATATGACACCATGTGTCGCTTTCGGTATTAATTTACAATATTTATTTTAAACGCTTAGTTGTTTTGAGTCAGTCTTGTTGTTCGGTTGGATTTCGTATTGTAAAAAAAATTCGTTAATCAAAATTTGAGATAATTTGTTTATTTAAAAATACCGGATATTTTGCAAATATTTTTTTATATTCAATTAGAATTTTAATTAATTACATTAATTATTTAAATAAAATAATTGAAATATACTTTAGAAATTTATAGACTGTTTTCTTAAAATTATATAAGGTTTAAAACCGTTGAAAGTAATATTTAATTACAATAATTATTAATAAATGAAAATGTCGAAGGTGCAAAAACTGTTATATAGAATAAATTTAAATAAATTTTTGATTGTGTTATTATTCTTAAGTACAGCAATTATATTAAATAATGGTTTTAATTTCTCACCAAAACCAAATTTGGTATTTCATAAACCACAATCACAAATTTTTAATCAACCTAAAATTAGAAGTTCTTATTTTGGATATTCGATTAATTTAAGGGAATCAAGGTAAGTGTTAATAAAATTTAAGTACCTAGATACCTACTCATAAAATTTTATAATTACACGTTTTATTTTATAAATAGGTATATGTATTTTGAATTTTTTTTTAAAATTTGAATGGTAATCAAAATTTTTTAGTTAATTTCTTAAAATTTTTTATATAATTTTTGTTTTATGCTATTTTCTGAATGGCATAAACATCCATTTGACACAGTTAAGATTTCAAATTCACAATAAAATAAACGAAAATTCAAAATAATATAAAATTTAAATTAATCAATTTATATTTAATTGAATTAAACAATTGTATGAAAATTTACTATTTAAACAATAATTGTATAAAAAATGATTGAAAAGAGAACAAAAAGGTCGTATTTCATCTCAATGTACTTGATGGACCTTAACATTATTTATTTGAAATTGAAAAAAAACATATTTCAAAGTTGTATGTAGTAGTGTGACTTTTTAAATTTATAGTTTAAATTATTTAATAATTGACAATGTATATATTAAGATAAAAACGAGGAAGAATACAGTTGACTTTGTCAACTCTTAGATACCCGTACGAACCGTTAGTATGTTCACAGCCTGTCACTCTGCTCACAATATTATTTTTTTAATATTTTAGTATTTTAAAATAATTTGGGTGAATTTTATAATTTCTAGTACTATGGGTTGTACATATATTCAAACTATATGTTTATATGTACATTCTTCAAAAGCAGATTCTAACCTTCCACATAACGATTATCAATCCAAAACTTTTTCAAATATTCTATAGTACCATTTAATACTAAGCGGTAAATGTATATTAAATTTACTAAGTACAAAACAGTAAATATAATTTTAAATATTATATTATATTATATTTAAATATTCCATTGACAGAATAATTTCTTATAAGTACAATAAAATACATATATGTATGTAAATACGGCACTATATAATATATATATATACTCTTATCATTCACTCACTAGTGGCATATACGATATGTAAATAAACATGATATTATATAAGTATGTATATATATCAATATCATATAAATAAAAATTCTTCAAGCAACCGTTATGTTGTTTATTTGTTTACATTTTTTTGTACTACGCATTATATCCTCAACAATTTCAAATTATCGAGTAAAACAAATGCAAAAAATTTGTTGCAGAAATTTGTTAGAAAATTTGAAAAAATCAAGTAACACTTTCGTCAATTATAAAGTAACCCTATATTATTAAAAAAAAGTTGTTAACAGAAATAAGAGTATAATGTTGAAGCTTTAATTTTTGTGTATTACTTCAAAAAAAATTTAACAGGTGTTCAAGTTACTTATTTCGAGGTGTTACAAACGGAGGAGTAATTTTATTATACCCGATCCTATCGTACGGGTATAAAAATCTTAATATCGAATAAATAAATACGGGTGAATTAACAAAATAAAATACATACATTGTATGTACCTACATACAGAATAAGAAAAAAATCAATATTGTTTATTATTATTAGTAGGTTTTTTAAACTACTAAGAAAAATGATTACTATATATTAGTTTTAAGAAAATAATATCTAATGTATACATATGTACATGCATGATATACAGTGTATAAAATTTTAAATATTTAAATTAAAAAAAACAATTATCACATTATGTTAGATACATATTACATACCTATATAATATAATATGAAAGAAAGGATGTTAAAAATACAAATACCAATTTCTCAAAATACTTATTGGAATTTTCGTCAAAATATTATCGATATAGTTAATTTATTACTTCCTATGAATATAATTTAATTAGGTATACGTACTAGAAAAAATAACCAAACGCGGAAGAATACAGTTGACTTTGTCAACTCTTAGATACCCGTACGAATCGTTAGTATGTTCACAGCCTGTCACTCTGCTTACAATATTATTTTTTTAATATTTTAGTATTTTAAAATAATTTGGGTAAATTTTATAATTTCTATTTGGGTAAATTTTAATATGGGTTGTACATACATGCAAACTATATGTTTATATATACATTCTTCAAAAGCAGATTCTAACCTTTCACATAACGATTATCAATCCAAAACTTTTTCAAATATTCTATAGTACCATTTAATACTAAGTGGTAAATGTATATTAAATTTACTTAGTACAAAATAGTAAATATAATTTTAAATATTATATTATATTATATTTAAATATTTCATTGACAGAATAATTTCTTATAAGTACAATAAAATAGTAAAATACATATATGTATGTAAATACGGCACTATATAATATACATAATACATATATACTCTTATCATTCACTCACTAGTGGCATATACGATATGTAAATAAACATGATATTATATAAGTATGTATATCAATATCATATAAATAAAAATTCTTCAAGCAACCGTTATGTTGTTTATTTCTTTTAATTTTTTTGTACTACGCATTATATCCTCAACAATTTCAAATTATCGAGTAAAACAAAATGCAAAAAATTTGTTGAAGAAATTTGTTAGAAAATTTGAAAAAATCAAGTAACACTTTTGTCAATCATAAAGTAACCCTATATTATTAAAAAAAGTTGTTTACAGAAATAAGAGCATAATGTTGAAGCTTTAATTTTTGTGTATTACTTCAAAAAAATGTTAACAGGTGTTCAAGTTACAGGTGTTTAAAAATAGGAAATTTTCAGTTTTTGACCCCTTACAGCACCTAAACGGGGGGTGATACAAAAAAAATTTCTGAAATAACTCATACTTATTTTCAAAGATCTAACTTCTGTCAAAATTTCAAGTTTCCAACTTAAACCGTTTGGAAGATAGAAGGGTTAAAGGATTTTGCAAAATTTGAGTTTCGCATAACGGTAAATTAAGACACCGTATGCCACAAGTATATATTTATAGCATATATATTTTTAAAGCTGATAAAAGTAGTAATCGTTTGACGTTTTCAAAATGAAGATATACCTTATACAACTTGTGCTATAACAATTTAAATATAGAGCTTTTTTGAACCTTTGGGGAGCTGTAGCTCCGTAACGGGTGGGGCTACAAAAAAAAGTTATTAAAAATAAAATTAATATTTTTGTGAGATCTATCAGCAGTTAAAATTTCATAGCTCTATTTCAAAAAAAATGTGGGGATCTAAAAGTTAGGTGTTCGAGAGCTACCCTAAGTTTTGGTCCAAACTCAACCAAAAAAAATAGGGAACCTACAAATTTTTCCCAGAATATTTTGTGTAAATTTCAAGATTCTAGCTTTCTTAGTTTTTGAGTTAGCGTGCTGACGGACGGACGGACGGACGAACATGGCTCAAAAGTCTTAGAATTTTTTTCTGATCCGATCCATACCTTTGAAGGTATATCTAGCTCGCTTATTTCGAGGTGTTACAAACGGAGGAGTAATTTTATTATACCCGATCCTATCGTACGGGTATAAAAATAGGTAAAGATTTTATACCTTAAATAAAAAAAAAAACAATAAAAAAAAAAATAAAATATTTAAATATTTGTTTATACTTTTTAAGTCATTAATTGTTTAAATATACAAGTATCAAATTATCAATTATAAATATAAATATGTTAATATTTATAAATGATTTCAATTTGGAAATATTAGTTGATATATTATTTAAAACAATTTTTTGGGCTGTTTATCAAATATACAGATGTTTTTTTTTATAATAATTACGTGTCTTTTTATAGTTTTTACGCCATTTTTAATAAATTTGTAGAATTTATTATCATTTCTTATTATAATTTTCGTGCATGCGATTAAAACTTATTACATAAATTTTAAAAAATCCTATAATTTGGTCTCAAATTATAGTAAAGTAAAACTGCAATATATACATATGTACATTAATAAAATAATTTTGATAAATAAACGAGGAAGAATACAGTTTCCTTTGTCAACTATTAGATACCCGTACGAACCGTTAGTATGTTCATAGCCTGTCACTCTTACAATATTATTTTTTTAATATTTTAGTATTTTAAAATAATTTCGGTGAATTTTATAATTTCTAGAACTATGGGTTTTACATATATTCAAACTATATGTTTATATGTACATTCTTCAAAAGCAGATTCTAACCTTCCACATAACGATTATCAATCCAAAACTTTTTCAAATATTCTATAGTACCATTTAATACTAAGCGGTAAATGTATATTAAATTTACTTAGTACAAAATAGTATATATAATTTTAAATATTAATACGCACATAGTATATTTATATTGTTATAAGTATATCGCCATACATTGCAATATTTCTTTAAAAATATTTCCATTCATAGAATAATTTCTTATAAGTACAATAAAATACATATTTGTATGTATGTAAATACGGCGCTATATAATATACATACTCTTATCATTCTTTCATCAGTGACATATACAATATATAACATAACAACCGTTATGTTATTTATTTATTTACATTTTTTTGTACTATGCATTATATCCTCAACAATTTCAAATTATTGAGTAAAACAAAATGCAAAAAATTCGTTAAAGAAATTTGTTAGAAAATTTGAAAAAATCAAGTAACACTTTCGTAAATTATAAAATAACCCTATATTATTGAAAAAAGTTGCTAACAGAAATAAGAGTATAATATTGAAGCTTTAACTTTTGTGTATTACTTCAAAAAAATTTTAACAGGTGTTCAAGTTACAGGTGTTTAAAAATAGGAAATTTTCAGTTTTTCACCCCTTACAGCTCTTAAACGGGGGTTGATACAAAAAAAATATCTGTAATGACTCATACTTATTTTCAAAGATCTAACTTCTGCTAAAATTTCAAATTTCCAGCTTAAACTGTTTAGAAGATAAAAGGGTTAAAGGATTTTTCAAAATTTGAGTTTCGCATAACGGTAAATTAAGACACCTTATGCCACAAGTATATATTTATAGCATATATACTTTTAAAGCTAATAAAAGCAGTAATCGTTTGGCGTTTTTAAAATGAAAACATACCTTATACAACTTATGCTATAACAATTTAAATATAGGGCTTTATTGAACTTTTGGGGAGCTGTAGCTCCATTACGGGTGGGGCTACAAAAGAAAGTTATTAAAAATAAAATTAATAATTTTATAAGATCTATCAACAGTTAAAATTTCATAGCTCTATTTCAAAGAAAATGTGGGGATCTAAAAGTTAGGTGTTCGAGAGCTACCCTAAGTTTTGGTCGGAACTCAACCACAAAAAAATAGGGAATCTACAAATTGCTCCTAGAATATTTTTTGTGTAAATTTCAAGATTCTAGCTTTCTTAGTTTTTGAGTTAGCGTGCTGACGGACGGACGGAGGGACATGTCTCAATCGACTTAGAATTTTTTTCTGATCCGATCCATACCTTTGAAGATATATCTAGCTCGCTTATTTCGAGGTGTTACAAACGGGGGAGTAATTTTATTATACCCGATACTTGTCGTACGGGTATAATAAACTTTAGGTTTATTCTTAATAAAGATAGTGGTTTAAAAACATTTACCAAACTCGATTGTTCTGGGTAACAATAGGTCAGTTTTACCAAACCAAGAGTATGTTAAATTATAAAATAATTTAAATATGATATAATTATGAAATTAATAGTTAAATTGATTATTAATATTAGATTTAGTATATGATAATTATAAATTACCGCAAGTGTTGATTTTTTAAAATTTATGTTTAAATAAATATTTAAATAAGTATATGTATATTATTATGTACTTATGTAAAAAAAATAAGTTAATGAATCATTAAAATTGAAAACAAAGGAAATGTCTTCTTAAATGATTACAAAGCAAATTTACAAAATTAGAGATAATCAATTTTTTTTTTATTTATTTTTAATTTGAAGTTATATATGTACATAGATATTGTTTCATAATTATTATGTACATATTATATACATACATACATATTATGTTCTTTGTTTCTTATCAATGTTAAAAAAGTGCATTCATGATAAAATAGATGTTTTTATTTTAAATTATAAACTGCATTTTGAATTTTAAACTGATAACAAACAAATTTATATTTTTTCGTTTGGCATAAAATTCTTGACATATAATAATTATCACTATTGAATTCATATAAGATGATGAGTATTTCTTTATTTTCAGTCTTTCAACATTTAAATATGATATAATATTTATATGCTTATCTTTCAATAAGAAACACGTTTCAATAGGAGTCTGAGTAATCAATTTGTAAATATTATATTGGCTTAATAAATTATTTATTCGGATGAGTAATAAATTATAAGGTTAAATAATAATACCTATACTAATTTTCAAGATGAAAATAAAATTTCAATATACCTACATACATATGTATGTATTATGTAATTATTTAATTAACTTTAATTTGTTAATCTTTTTCGTTATTGAATATAAATTATTTGATTTCAAATAAATCAATAATAATTTAAAAGTGCTTATTTAAAAACAAAAAAAAACACATATGTTGATATAACTAGGTACAATTATCCCATAAAAATAATGATTTATTAAAAATTTCAGTCTTATTCTATATGGATTATTTGAATTGCCATAATTATATATTTTTCAATATACATTTTTATTAGTCATTATTTTTTTAATATATACCTACATCATATATACATATATATTTATATTATATAGGTAGTATAGATTAAAAAAAAATCTAAATAAAGGTACGCGCTTACAATACAACATAAATTCCTGCATAATTTGAAAATAATTATAAATAAAGTGCAAATGTAAATTACATTTCAGGTAAAAATCTGTATCTGACAGTGACTCAAAATTATTGTATTCTCACGACAATTAGTATAATTTATTAATATCAGTAAATTATTATTTAAAAACTAGTCTTAAAAAATTTATCTTTTTTTCAAATCTTAATCATTATAATATTTACTTTGCTTATTGTCAGAATTTACTTTTTAGTGTAGTATATTATAATTATATCTAAAACAGAAGGTAAATAACAAATTACGGTGACTTTCAAAGATACGTATATTTTTAAAATTACTTAAATATTTTGTCATAAAATTATAATTATAGTAAAAATTATTTTTAAGTATATTACAAAACTTTTATAGCAGTTGTTTATAAATAAGATTATTTTATACAACGAGTTTTAAGTCTGTTCTAAATTGTTAAAAAAATTATTTACATTCTTAACTTAAATTATTTACATTCCAAGGTTCTTAACTGTTATATTACATTTCAAATGTTAAATAATCAATTTTATTTAAAAAATGAGGAAGAATACAGTTGCCTTTGTCAATTCTTAGGTAGCCGTACGAACCCGTTAGTATGTTCATAGTCTATCACTCTGCTTATAATATTACTTTTTTAGTTTTTTAGTATTTTAAATAATTTGGGTGAATTTTATAATTTCTAGAACTATGGTTTGTACATACATAGATTCAAACTATATGTTTACACATTCTTCAAAAGCAGATTCTAATCTAACGCTTATCAATCCAAAACTTTTCCAAATATACTATTATCATTTAATACTAAGCGGCAAATGTATATTCATTTATATAACTACAAAGTATCAAATATAATATTAATATTAATATGGATAATGGATACATATTATATTATGACACATCGTCAAAGGTCGCAATATATCTTTAAAATATTTTAATTAATTAATTATTTAAAATAAAATAACTGTAATTTTTGCATAACAAACCGTTATTAATCTGTTAAATTTATTTCATTTTCAAAATCGTCTTTTTATCAGCTTCCATTTAGGTTAATACATTTTTCTCTTATCTTTTACCATTTTCCAGATAATTATCTAAATATGACCATGTGCTTAACTGAAATTTTGTTAAACAAAAATTATTTTCAATCTTATTAGGTACATAAAAATAATATAATTACTTGGTAAGTAAGCAGAGTTCCTAAATGGAGGACGACACAAAAATATTTTCTGAAATGACTCATACCTATTTTCAAAAATCTAACTCCTCTCAAAGTTCTAACTTAAACCATTTGCAAAATAAAAGAGGTCAAGAATTTTGAAAAAAGAAAGTTGCGCATAACGGTAAATTAAAATACCGTATGGCAAAAGTGTATATTGTAAATTGTAAAAATGTATATTATATTCATTTTTGTAGAGCTAATAAAAGCTGCTATCGTTTTTCATATATAAGATATACCTTACCGAACTTGTTTTATAAAAATTTAAATATAGGGCTTTTTTTAACTTTGGGGCTGTAATTTCATAACGGATGGACCTACAGGAAAATGTTGTTCCATAAAACAATTTTTTTTGCTGTGTCTATTCGCAGTTAAAATTTCATGATCTACTTCAAACGATGTACAACTTTTTAAAAATGTTTTTGAAAAATGTGGAGATCAAAATGCTCATTGTTCGAAGACAATGACGGAAGGACAATACTTAATCAACTAATTTTTAAACTCTGATCCGATCCATACCTTTAAGTCTATATCTAGCATGCTTATTTTGACGTGTTACAAACAGAGGAGCAATTTTAATATATGCGATACGTACGGGTATAAAAAATTTAATTTTTTTACAATACTTACTTTGTTAATTTTTTACAAAGTACAAAGTAACGTACAATTGCAAATATTTTTTTAAGATTTTTTCTTAAGGGAGGTGAGAATCTTCCAAAGACATTAAGAATCTAACTAGTCAATAAGAACACTCCCCCCTTGGTGATGTCAGATTCTTATTGACTAAACCCACCTCGCTTTTTAGTCAGTTTAATGGGATGAACCCCCTACTTAATAACGCAGTATATTGGTCAGGAGTAGGAATAGGGAAGGATACTAGACAAGAATGATAAAACATTGAATTAGCAGCGAAACTGTGAACAATGAATTCGTCTATTTTAATTACTAACTTGCAGTGACTATAGCTATTAATAGTTACAACATGAATTGAGTTATAAAATGAAAAGTTAAGAATGTTAAATGAAAAGTTTTAGTAGGCTACAAAACTTATATTATAACTTAGATTGAGTCTTCACTTGAAATAATAAAATAAATTTTTGTTTTTTTTTAATTATCACTTAAATTTAAAAAGCTTTACTAAAATTAAAAATAAGTTCTTTTATATTTTTTGTTCATTAATATCCGGAAAATTATTTAATGGCTAGTTTTATAGCATTGTATTTTATAGTAATAAAGTTTGTTGTAACTTACAAAAACGAAAACTTAAAATTAAATTGTTAGACAATTTACTAGATTGAGTATAAAATAATTTAGTAAGTAATTTTATAATATGTGTTCATTAAAACTCTAATTAAGATTTGTGGTTAGAATCAAATTTTTGCAAAATAATTTTCAATAAATAAAAAAAAAATAAGTAAATTATTTTGTTATTAAAAGAAAAACATTGAGATAAAATAATTTTACTTATCATATAATAGGAAATAAAACGATTTAATGTTTAACCTAATGACCGGAAATCAGACAATTTATTTTTAAATTAAAATTTTATTTTAGATACTTTATAATTATATAAAGTCTGGTTAGTTTTAAATTAAAATGTTAAATGATTTACTTAAATAAAGTTTTGAAAAGTTAATAAAAAGCTTTTACGAACAACAAATTATCAAAATTTAACGATTTTTGACATTATAAAGTTTTTTATCTTCAATAGAAATTTTTTATTTAGTTTTTATTTAATGATGCGCTTACTTTAAGAAATCGTTTCCATTAATTTTTATTACGCATACGCTTTAAAAAACAAGTAAATGTAACAGTAAGTCGATGCAACCGACTTATTAATTCCCTACACCTGAATTTAATTAAAAATCCTTAAGTTTTTTGGCAGCTGCTTGAACTTATTCTCTTTTCTGTCTTATTCAATTCGAATTTCGAAGGAACGTAAAAGAGGTATCCTCTTGGGATATGCTTGACACCTTGACACCAAATTAATCCAAACAAAAAATACAATCTGCAAAGCTAATAAAGCATTTTTGGCAGCAAAAAGATTGTTTTATAATAAAAATGTACACGATCAAGTTAAAGTTAATGGAGAAGATACGGATGTTTGAGAGAAAACGCATTAGAGTTTGTATTAATAAAAATCGTAATCCAGAAACAGATTACAAACACTACTACTCGAATAAATATATTTATAAAATATCAAAAATCGAATCCATCTCAGGAACGTAAGGAAAACATGCCAGAACACCATTGTACTAAATTTAAAGGATCTACTTTTGTTGGTTTTGGAGATATGCTCGTTGCTCTTGTGCTCGTCCGGAAGTTTCCAAAATGCGAACCCATGGTTCAAATTCTTTCAAATGTCAGTTTCCAATTTTACGGAAAAGGAAACATAACAGAACAGCTTTGTACTAAAAATAAAAGTTCTATCTTTGTTGGTTGTGGAGATATACTCGTTTGCTCTGGGGCTCGTCCGGAAGCTTCCAAGATTTGAACCCATGGACCAAGTTCTCACAAATTTCAGAAACATAAATCAAACATGAAGGAACACCATTCTGCCTAATTTAAAGGTTATATCTTTGTTGCTTTTGGAGATAATATCATTTGATCTGAAGCTCGTTCGGAAGCTTCCAAAATCCGAACCCAAGGACCAAATCCTCTCAAATTTCAGAGACCTAAATCAAACATGAAAGAACACCATTCTGCCGAATTTAAAGGTTATATCAGGTTATATCTTTGTTGTTTTTGGAGATAATCTCATTTGCTCTGGGGCTCGTTCGGAAGCTTCCAAAATTGAAACCCATGGACCATATCCTCTTAAATTTCAGAGACATAAATCAAACGGGAAGGAACATCATTGTAAAAAATATAAAGGTTCTATCTTTTTTGGTTTTGGAGATAATCTCGTTTGCTCTGGGGCTCGTTCGGAAGCTTCCAAAATACGAATCCATGGTTCAAATTCTTTCAAATGTCAGTTTCCAATTTTATAGAAAAGGAAACATAGCAGCACACTCTTATACTAAAAATAAAGGTTCTATCTTTGTTGGTTGTGGAGATATACTCGTTTACTCTGGGGCTCGTTCGGAAGCTTCCAAGATAAGAACCCAACCCATCTAATTTAACCAAATGCTCTCAAATTTCAGAGACTTAAATAAAACATGAAAGAACACCACTCTGCCAAATTTAAAGGTTAAATCTTAGTTGGTTTTGGAGATAATCTCATTTGCTCTGGTGCTCGTTCGGAAGCTTCCAAAATCCAAATCCATGGACTAAATCCTCTTAAATTTCAGAGACATAAATCGAACGGGAAGGAACATTTGTAGAATAAACATTAACTAATTGTATAATGTAAACCTTTAAAATTATCGATGAAATTTTCATTCGGGCGTTAATTCGTAGAGCCTTATCAGCTATATAAAACATGGGTAATATGGATTTAGCACGAAAAGATAAGACTTTCAGACAAAATATTAAATATAATTAATTTAATTCAAAACAGCTATGACAAAATTTGATCCATTTTTATGAAATTTTAATTAACAAGAATTTAGTTTTGTTTTAAAATTTCAAATACTTACGTTTTTGATTACCTACAGTTTAATTAAAGGTTCAATTAGAATTTTGTTTTGTTTTTATTTAGTATTTTTATGGATCTTTTGGATTTTAACAATCTTATGTATTAATTAGCTCTTATTATGTTATAGTTCATTGTAAATTAAATTCGATGCGAACGTTTACTTATAACAAGGATTTTAAATTTCAAAAATAGAATAAAGTAAAGTTCTTCATATATAGTTTTAGAAATTGGCTAGAAACTAAAAATAAATAAAATTAAAGTTAGCAATTATATAAAAATAAAAGTAAGGATTAAAATTAAGAATCTAAGTTTTATTGTTTTTCCCTATTGATTTTTTTAAATTAATTGAATGAATAAAGTTCCGCAAAGAGGTGATCATCAGTTTAGATGACGTCATCACATAACGGCATTTAATGGTTAACGGTAGGATACACTTTAGAGTTAGATACAATATCAAGTTGGTTGATGTATATTAAAGACAGTATTAAGCTCTACAATATTGTAGAAATATGGTTCTTGTTTACTATCGTAAAGCAAAAATATAACGGTTTAAATAAAATACTACAAAATGTGAGCGGTATTGGTCCTAAAGGCATTTATATTTGGAAACTTGTAGATATACAGTTTCGTTATGTGACGACACCGTAATAGCTCGTCATCCCTCTGCGGAAGTTTATCTAATTTAACCAATATTAACTAATGTATGTACATATACTAATAATATTTATTTACATTAGCAGAAATTTTTTTTATTTATTTATCTTTCTAATGATCCCAATTGCCTTACAGAGTATATTATTATGTATATAAAATTAATTTTTTCAATTTTAACAGAAATATAATAAAACTAGCCTTTGGCTCGTCATAGAATGACGGAGTTAATTATGGTAGATTTTATTTTTATATACATAGGTATTTGTTTTTGCAATTTCGAAATAATGTATAATTTGTACTTTACCAAATAATGCAGTAAATAAAAAAAAAGTTATATTTGTAATTTATATAGGTACCTACCTACAAAAAAAATATTATGTTTCCATCCGGAATCGTACCTGCACACTACCGTGTTAGAGTTAGACACACTAAATATGTATACTAATAAGAAGAAATGAAAAAACAATATAAAAATATTTTGTAACTAAATTAAACTAATTTAATGTAAAAAGTGTATATTTATAAAAAATGATCATGCACGAAAAAGACAGAATAAAAAAAACGATTTGAAATTGAAACCAAAAATAATAAAATACTCATTTGGGTACCTACTACTCATTTGGGATATGGAAAATAAAAAATATATTGCATCTACTCTTGAAAATAGAAGTCTATTTTTCGCTGTGCTGTGTGAAAAATGCATTAGGTTTGGTAAAAAGTAAAACTACTTCCTATAAGTTATAACTATACTTTGATGATGACGTGTCAGAAGTTGCATTGGTATTTTTGAATCACTTCAAATTCCCTCCTAATTCAGATTTTCAGACATACATATATGTATACTTATTCTGGAAAAAGGCACAAATCTGTTTTCGCAACCGTCTATAAAATTTCTTCAAAATAGATATATGAGTTTCATTCCAAAAATATATACATAAATGTATATGTATACATCCTGGCTGGCCGGAATTTGGAAAATAACTGTATCTGATTTTATAGTTTTCCGGGGCATAAATTGAAGTTTAGTCTAGAAAGTTTACACTAAACGATATTATTACATTATTAATTATTATCATTATCCAGCCAATGGTGTAGTTGTTAAGACACCGGCCTTTCATACGTAAGGTCTCGGATTTAAACCCCGGTTGGGTTATATAGATAAATAAAAAATATTAGACATTTTTCTTATAATATATAATTAATAGAATATAATTATATTAAAAATAAGTATATATGTATGTCCTATAAATTATAATTTAATATCATATTGTTAATAGCTATAAAATAAAATCATAATAAAGTATAATTCTTGTATAAGATAATAAATGGCATAGAAATAAAAGAAACGTCTCATAGTCTTGTACGATAGCTACAGCCGAGTAATCAACGGCTTAGTGAAATTAATGATTCCTGAAACTGAAACTTAGTCAAATATGAATAAAGAAATGACTTAGTGGATGCCCAATGCTCCTTATAGGAGTGGCAAGGAGAGAAAAAAAAATATCATCATTACAAAAGGAAAACTGGGACTTTTGACTCACTTGAAAAAGACAGAAGTGCCATGGGATATAAATATATAGAAATCCATGGGATATATAGAAGATTATAATTAAATTTAAAAAAAAATTTAGAAAAAATTTCTTTTTAACAAAACAAAAAATTCGAAACAAATTAAATCAAATTCGAAACCCATTACAATTTGCAATTCATAAACAATTATAAAATATTCCTGCTTCCTATAATAAAATATTTGTTTGGCTTTCGTTATTTAAATCTATAAAGTGACATTTTAAAGTTATTAAAAACATTTTGTTTGTATTTATGCATATATGGGTTTGTATGTATATGTCAAATAAAATTAATTAAAAAAAAAAATCAATTCGAAGAAATTAATGAATGAAAAATAATTTTTTTTTGTTTTTTTACAATTTTTTTCTTTCCCTTTACCCTTTTGTAATGTATCATAGTTTTAAAAAATAAAAATATTTCCAATTAAATATTATATCTATACTGTATACATTATAGCTATGTATATTTTTTTTCTATAATAGAACACATCCAACACAACACTTTAAATTGAATGCGTTTGTTACACATCATTTTTCTGGACAAATATTTATATATTTATATTTATATTAATAATAATAATAATAATAATAATAATAAGAATAATAATTCAAACTTCAGAGCAATAATTAATTCAACAAGGTAGAATGTAAACCAACGGTTTTTAAAAGCGCACATTTCCAAAAGACAATACAAACTGTTTAGAATTGTGATTTGTGACAAAATTGTGAATTTAATTTTGAAAAAAGAAAATTTTAAAATTTAAGAAATTTTTTGTAGGAAGAAAATATGTGAAAATAGGACTTTTACAAATTACTGTTCACTGCCCAGTATGATTTCGGAATATTTATTTCGTTCGGCCATTTCAATATTACGGTTATTAAATGTAATATTAATTATATTTATACTTATTATATAGGTGTTTTATCTTTAAACATTATAATAATAGTTAGTCTTCTTGTTGTTTATTGTAAGTTTATACATTCAATCATTTAAAGTCAATTATGTAATATAATAAAATAAAAAGCTAATTTGAATGTAAATGTAAGTGTCGAAGTTGCACTGCAATGGATATTTTTAACTATTAATTTAAAGTTAATATTGTTGACATCTAATAAAAGCAATCGCAACAAATTTGCTTTTTGCAAAAAAGCAAAATATTTTGAAAAGATATCTATAGGTAAAATTTTTGTCCCATTTAATATTATTATTGTTTATCATTTAGGGCGTACGTTCTATGAAATGAAAGCGTCATGACTTAAATCCCTGAGAAATGAAGCCCGCTGAGTGTTATTTCACATTTAATACTCTAGGGTTTTATTTCTCAATTACCAATGGTCAATTACCAATATTAATTTTTATTTTATTTGTTTAAAAAATAAGAGACTACCAATGATTTTTTAATTTTATTTCGGGTTTAATATTGCAAAACTGGGTTTTATTATTACACATTTAATAAGAAATAACACCCTGAGAATTTAATCCCCAAGAAATCGTATAGATTAAGTTGAAAGAGAAATAACACCTGGGCTTTATTTATCATATTTTGAGGTCCTGGGGAGTTTTATTTGGCAGGGCCTTAATTGACGGCTGCTTTAATATATGTATGATGTATGTAACAAAATAATTGGGAGTAGTTTTATAGTTTGTTACATAATCAAAATTTAAAAAATTTGTTTACCGTCGTTTCTTATGCCAGTTGCAGCAGGACAATTTTTAGTTTTTTACTTTTATATTATGTATATAGTATATTTAAACAGACGGGATGTTAAAATTGAAGCGATTGATATAAATTATAATGCGGAAAATTAAAAAAAGATCACCGAAATATTTAGGTTCTAATAATTTTACATATTTTTCTTATAAATATTTTAAATGAGATAGAGAAAAGTGGATTTTATGGCGATTTTATGAAACATAACTTACAACAAAAAGTGGCCATAAGTTCCATAAAATTGTTTACATATATTTAGAATTTATTTGCAAAATTTCAAAATTGTAATAAAGCCAAAATCATGCGCTTATTTACAGTTTTTGACATTTGTACAATCACAGTTTGTTCCCTTTATTGAAAATCATGTTAATCAGAACACAAGGAGAATGTAACGAATTTCAATTGTAAAATCAGAAGACTAAAGCAAAAACGGACAAAATATTTCACAATTAGTTATATACATTATGTAATTATTTTGTAAATGCTTTAATTAATAATTAAAAAATTTAACAAAAAATATAATAAAAAAAAAACAAATAAATTTTCTTTACATAGTCAAATCATAAAATATTTTATTTAATTTAAATTTTAGAATATTTCCTAAAAAACTTTTGAAAAATTTGCATTACTCTGTCCGTCCCTCTGTATAAGCACATTTTTAAAAACATATTTTAAAAATGTGTTCCATTTCTTGGTGCCTATTAATAATAAATAGACTTCGTATAGTCAACCTTTCGAAATTAAAAATCAACCTTTTTTCTAAAATATATTTAAACGAGGAAGAGTGCGGTAGAGTAGACTATGCCAACTCTTGGATGCCCGTATGAACATAATATATCCTGTTGCTATTGTTACGTTAACTTAACTTGATCATCTTTTAAAAAATTTTAGATGTTTTAGTACCCAGGTTAACTACCGAGATATACTTATGTAAATTGTGGAGTTGTATGACAGCTACCCGAATCTATTGCACCAGCATAACCAAATTTTACAGAAGTTAATGCTCTAAAACTTGATCATTTTTTTCAGATTTCAGACGCTTAGCTTCGTAAAGTTCTAAGAGGTGCAAAAAGCCTGAGCCTATATTACATATTAGATATGGGTTGCACATGGGTTGCATCTACTTATAAAACTTATTGATTGATTTTTGATTTATTAAATTGATGGATTTTGAATTAGGACGGATTTTACAGTTGGATTCAAAATCACAGTATTCCCTTTTTCCACAGTATTTATATATCTATATGTTAGATATTATATTTTATCAATATGTCAAAAACTTATTTAGTTTAAAATATTTTAATTTTTGAAGTTTAAAGTAAATGTATGAAAATAATGAATAACAAGTAAATGTAACAGTAAGTCGATGCAACCGACTTATTTATACCCTACACCTAAAAATTCAAATTAAATTAAAAATTCATAAGTTATTTTAGTTAGGTATTTAATATAAGCTAAAAAAATAAATGCTTTTACAACCTTTGTACAAAATTTCAGGTTTCTATCTTTACTAAATTCGAAGATATGCTTGTTAGGTCTTGGGAAGTGTGTGAAGGCACCCGGACCACCACCCCTATTGATCTCAAATTTTGGAGACATCAGAACACGGTAGAATATTATATCAAATTTCAATATCAAATTTATATAGTACACTTGTTATATTTTTCTATGGTTGCCATAGCAAATGCTTCAAAACTTTCTTTGTTATATTTTTCAAACAAATTTTTACTCTATCCGTAATAATATTCTGTCTCTTTATCTATCGCTTTCTCTACAAAATCTTCACACCGTAAGTTTTACGCACCTTTTATGTAAAACAATAAAAATTGGCTGTGCATATAATGTTGAAGTTTTAGAAAATAAAAATCATAAAAGAAGCATAAAATTAAGAAAATGTTACACATTCAAAATTTAATTGAAAATTGTGATTTTATAATTTAAATTGCGCTCCTTTAAAAGCTTTGGTTTTACGCACCGCTTTATTTTTTTATAATTTCTACTTAAAAATGCAACTCTTTAAAAACTTTGATTTATGCACTGTCTTGTTTTTTCATTCTTTTTATAGCATAACATTTTAATTCTTTTTTTCTATCTGTTATGTACCTAAATATCAGATGTACGTTTCTTTCTTTTCATAGCATAGCATTTAATATTTCTTTTTCTATCTGTTATGTACGTAAATATCAGAGGTATGTTTTTTCATTTAAAATCATAACATTTTAATAGTTCTTTTTTTCTTTAAAAATATTTAAAAACAGTCAAAGTAACATTTTTTGTTCTCTTTTTTTTCTATTCGTTTTTATTTTTCTTCGCAGTATTACATTTATTTTTTTTGGTTTTCTGTTATTTACGTACGCTAAGTATTTCTTTTATTTTTTTTAAATATTAAATTTATACATACAGTCTATTTAAAAAATATAAATTATAACCTATAGAACATTTAGAATTTTTTTTTGTTCGTTTATGTTTACCGTCCATTCATTCATATTAATAACTGTTGCCTATACAAAAAATAATAAATCTATAATAAATCTAATATATGTATACTCCTATTTTTATTCATATATCTATATTATGGGCTAAACTTCTGATTCTAAAATTGTACTATATTATGGCAAAATTTTTAAAAAATTAAGAAAATGTTACTTAGCAAAATTTAAATAAAAATATTATTGCAATTTTATAATATTCTACTTAAAAATCTGAACCTTTAAAAACTTTGATTTATACACTGCCTTGTTTTTTCTTTCTTTTCATAGCATAACATTTTGATATTTCTTTTTTTCTATCTGTTATGTACCTCAATATCAGATGGACTTTTCGTTCTTTTCATAGCATAACATTTTTTTTTTCCTTTTTCTATCTGTTATGTAGGTACGTAAATATCAGACGTATGTTTTTTTCTTTTAAAATCATAACATTTTAATAGTTCTTTTTTTCTTTAAAATTATTTAAAAAACAATCAAAGTAACATTTTTGTTCTCTGTTTTTTCTATTCGTTTTTATTTTTCTTCGCAGTATTACATTTTACTTTTTTTTTTTGTTTTCTGTTATTTTTTTTAAATATTAAATTTATACATCAGACTATTTAAAAAATATAAATTATAACCTATAGAACATTTTGAATTTTTTTTTGTTCGTTTATGTTTACCGTCCATTCATTCATATTAATAACTGTTGCCTATATAAAAAATAATAAATCTAATATATGTATACCCATATTTTTATTCATATATCTATATTATGGGCTAAACTTCTGATTCTAAAATTGTACTATATTATGGCAAAATTTTTAAAAAATTAAGAAAATGTTACTTAGCAAAATTTAAATAAAAATATTATTGCAATTTTATAATATTCTACTTAAAAATCCGAACCTTTAAAAACTTTAATTTATACACTGCCTTGTTTTTTCTTTCTTTTCATAGCATAACATTTTGATATTTCTTTTTTTCTATCTGTTATGTACCTCAATATCAGATGGACTTTTCGTTCTTTTCATAGCATAACATTTTTTTTTTTCCTTTTTCTATCTGTTATGTAGGTACGTAAATATCAGACGTATGTTTTTTTCTTTTAAAATCATAACATTTTAATAGTTCTTTTTTTCTTTAAAAGTATTTAAAAACAATCAAAGTAACATTTTTGTTCTCTTTTTTTTCTATTCGTTTTTATTTTTCTTCGCAGTTTTACATTTTACTTTTTTTTTTTGTTTTTTGTTCTTTTTTTTAAGTATTAAATTTATACATCAGTCTATTTAAAAAATATAAATTATAACCTATAGAACATTCTGAATTTTTTTTTTGTTCGTTTATGTTTACCGTCCATTCATTCATATAAATAACTGTTGCCTATATAAAAAATAATAAATCTATAATAAATCTAATATATGTATACCCATATTTTTATTCATATATCTATATTATGGGCTAAACTTCTGATTCTAAAATTGTACTATATTATGGCAAAATTTTTAAAAAATTAAGAAAATGTTACTTAGCAAAATTTAAATAAAAATATTATTGCAATTTTATAATGTTCTACTTAAAAATACGACCCTCTAAAAACTTTGATTTATACACTGCCTTGTTTTTTCTTTCATTTCATAGCATAACATTATAATATTTATTGTTTTCTATCTTTTATATGGGTAAATATCAGATGTACGTTTCTTTCTTTTCATAGTATAACATTTGTTAAATTAACATTTAACATAACAGTAGGGCACGCTACTCAGCAGCAGCAACTTGTCTTTTATTATATTTAGATAGATGTCCATATTTAACTCACTTCCTTTTGGTGGTTATAAATACCATACCAAAGTTAATATACCCTATACTTAAGGTGTAGGGTATAAAAATTGTAGAAAAATTTATTATTTTTAATTCCCTTAACATTTCGACATTTGGAAACTTTTATTTGTTTAGGCGCCTATATAAGTAAAAGTTCTCAAATGTTCAAATGTAATGTTCAAATGTTCAGTTGCTAAATCTCCTTTTGCGTCTCTGTTGCGAAATGTCCAGTTGCCAAGTGTACCGTACTCAAATTTATTATACCCTTGAACATATTCATAAGGGTATAAATATAAATATATATATGTATATTTATTACATTCATTTGAAATTATTCCCGTATGAACTATGTTCAAGGGTATAATAAATTTGCCATTACTCAGAATCGAATTCTGAGTCGATTAAGCCATGTACGTCCGTCCGCCGCACGGTAACTGAAAAAATAAAGAAGCTAGGAGTCTGAACTTTTTTTTACGTGACTTTTGCAAAATTGTTAGTTTCGCTATTCAAATCCAGCATTTTCGTCCGCCGGGTTTGAGTAGCTGCCATACAACTTCTTTCTTTATATGGCAATAACTCAGTATCTATAGAAGCTAGGTATCTGGGTCGAATTTCAGGCCAACAATATATGTAAAAGTTGGTTGTGCTGATGTGACAAGTTCGGGTAGCTGCCATATAACTTCTATTTTTTATTGAAAATAACTCAGTGTCTATTGAAGCTAAGTATTTGTAACTTAGTGAAAAAGTGTCGAGTTACATGCCAACAATTTTTGTAAAATTTTGTTGGTCTAAAGCAGCCGGTTCAGGCTTCTTGCACTTCATGGAACTTAATGGAACTAGGCGCCTGAAATCTTACAAAACATCATCAAATTTTATGGCAACAACTTCTATAAAATTTGGCTGTGCTGATGCAACAAGTTCGGGTAGCTGCCATACAACTTCTCTTTTTAAATGAAAATAACTTCGAGTCTATTGAAGCTACGTATTTGAAATTTTCTAAAAAAATGTCAAATTGCATGCTAACTACTTCTGCAAAATTTGGTTGTGCTAGAGCAGTAGATGCAGTGTTCTTGCACTTCTTGGAATTTTATGGAGCTAAGCGTTTGAAATCTTACAAAATATGATCAAGTTTTAGGCAAATTACTTCTGTAAAATTTCGTTGTGCTGGTGCAATAGATTCGGGTAGCTATCATACTCCACAATTTACATAAATGTATCGCGGTAGTTAATGTCGGTATTAAAACAATTACATTTTTTTAAAGATGATCAAGATAAAGATGATCAAAACCAGGATATTTATTTATTACTTAATTCAAGTATTTACATATTACATTTAGATAATTATACTTAATCTAAAATTAATATTAAGGTAAACAAAGCAAAATTTATTTTATAAAAAAAAAATAATTTATATTATATTAAATTTCACAAAATTTTTACAACAAAATAGTGTTGAACAATTACGGAATTGTTTTGAATAGTGATTTTTTATTACATCTTTACTCATGTTTATACTTATTATATTTTTGTATTGATTCACATTCATCAACATACTATTAATCGTCTCGTATTTGTCGTAATTAGTCCATCTAATCGAAAATGTGGTTTTTCGGACCTAAAACGTGTTCGTGTGTTGAGTTAATTAATATGTTGTTAATGTAGTATGAATCTATATAATTATGAAATACCTGAGTAATAAAAACAATACTCATGACTGTTCGTCTACATTCTAAAATATTCATGTCAAGTAATTTGAGACGATTGACATATGGAGGCAATATAAGGGGATTAGCCCAATTTAGATTTCTTAAGGCGAACCTTAGAAAATTTCTTTGCATTGCTTCTATTCTAACAATATGTTGATGATAGTGTGGAGACCAGACCTAATTTGCACACTCCAGAATAGGACGAACTAAAGTCGTGTAAAGAGATTTTTTAATATATGGGTCATTAAATTCTCTAGACCATCTGTTTACAAAACTTAGCATTGAGTTTGCTTTACTAATGATATTGTTAATATGTGTATTAAAGGTAAGTTTACAATCAAAAGTTACTCCAAGATCATTAAATTCAGTGACTCTTTTTATTATGTTGTCATTAGAAGTGTAATTATTTGTGATTAAGTTTAAGGAGCGGGTAAATGAAATGATGGCACATTTATCAATGTTTAAAATAAGATTGTTACATTTACACCAGTTTATAAAGTTATTAAGATCTTTTGCAAAGAGTCTGCATCATCCATTGAGCACACTTCTTTAAAGATTTTTATATCGTCCGCTAAAATTTTTATGGAGCTGTTCTGAATAATCTTAGTAACATCATTTATTGAGATAATAAACAACAATGGTCCAAGATGACTACCCAGTGGTACTCCAGAATTAGCAACAAAATATGCTGAAATTGCTGTTTTGAAAAGAATACTATAGCTTCGGTTATTTAAGTATGAGTCAATCGAGTTAATTAGGAAATACGGGAAACCATATTTTCTTAATTTATAGAGAATTACACTATGAGGAAGAAGATCGGACGCTTTACTTAAGTCAGTGTAGACCATGTCGGTTTGGCGCCCAATTTCCATTGTTTTCAAAATAGTTGAAGCTATTTCTGTATGGTAAGTTACAGTTGATCTCTTTTTTACAAATCCGTGTTTATCATTCACTATAAATTCAGAGCAATAATCATAAATTGCATCAAAGACCATAAGCTCTAGAAGTAGATAGTTTAGCAATAGGCCTATAATTTCCAACATTACTTTTTGAGTCTTTTTTATGAACTGGCCTTATGTATGATTCTTTCCATAAATTAAGAAACACCCGAGAAGGAAAAGATTTATTAAAAAGTTGTGCTATAAAATTAGATAGGGAATCGGCGCAACGCTTTAAAATAATTTCTGGGAGATTATCTGGTCCAGGAGCAGAGTTATCACCCAATTTAGTTAGATAAAGCTGTATCGCGGCTAGTGTAAAATTAATATTTTGAAGAGGTAAACTTGGAAAGTCTTCCAAGTTTTATCATTTTGATATCTATCTTAACTGTAAATCAAGTGGGAATTGTCAAATAATTCAAGGGAATTGATAGAAGGAGATAACCAAGTCTCAGTAAGCATAAATATATCCGAGTTTAGTACTTTGGAGTTACTAAAAACTTGTTTTATTTTAATGCGTAATGCTCTTACATTTTGAAAATATAATGAGAGAGAGATAATATAATGTTTATACGGGTATCTTAGAGTTGACACAGTCTCTACTGCACTCTTCCTTGTTTTTTTTTAATCTTGTTCTTTAAAAACTTGTTTTTATTATCTAGTTTTTCAAAATCTTGCTTTTTTTTGTATTGTTTTTTAAAATCTTGCTTTTCAAAATCTTGTTTTTTTTTTAAAATCTGGCTTTTCATAAATATCTTGCAAAATCTTGTTTTTTTAATAAATCAGTTTCAATGAGAACAGAGCATTTTTGTAGAGTCGCAAAATTATTGCAAATGAATTAGTTCATTGAATTAGTAGTTTTATGAAATGTCGCTAAAGCATTTTCAACCTTAATATCCCGAAAAGGGTTCAGAATAGACACCCTCTCCAAAACAATTTTTTGTTCGTCTCGTTATGCCCGATCACTTATTTCAAGGAAGACCATCGAGTCAGAAACACTCTGTATATACTTAGTTAAACTAATTAACATTAATCCAATAATAGATATGTTAATGAATAATTTTATACATTTAAGTTCATAAAATAAAAATTCAAAACATTATTCATGTATAGTCAATATAGTTTACTTCAATTGAAACGACGAATTATTGGTAAACTAATCACTCTAAATAATACATTTTTATATATTCTTTAGCTTATTTTGCAAAAAAAAAAATTAGCTGTCTCCACCACAGGACGGACCGCCACTACACAAAAAGTACAATGCCAAAATTTATAGATTTTTTACATAATAATTTATATCAAAGCAAAATAACTTCTAATAATTTAATAACATTTTGTTTTATTCAATAAAAATAATTATATGCAATGAAATCGTAAAAATATATGTACATTCATTCATACATCCATTTATTATTATTATTATTGTAATGTAGATACATGATTTTTTTTCATTCAAAAAATAATATTAAAAGTAAAAAATAATAAAAACTGTAAACAAATACAAAACAATCTGCTAACAAAAATTTTTAACGTTGCGCCGTTTTAATTTTATGTCATCAACAAATGAATAATATGCATCGGCATAGATATAAGTACATACATGTGTATGTATAAAAATTTTAAAAAGATATAAAAAAAAACAAAAAAAAATTGGTCATATAAATTCATATGGAGTGTTACGTATGAAATTTGGCCTTAGAAAAAAAATTAAATAAAAGTTAAAGTTAGTCGGATCAAAAAATGTTCTATGGCAAAGTTGTTCCTCTTTACTTGTGTAACAACTTTTTCTTAATAATTTTTCTCACAAAATTTTTCTGTTACGAAATATTCGTAAAAAACTTAAAAAGTACACTAGTAAGCTACCACTTGCGGTTGTCCGATTTACTCCAAAAGCTTATCAATCCGAGATACTTACGTCGAAACCTTAAATATGAAATTTCAAAAAATTCCGCTCAGTCGTTTAAGCTGTACACGTGCCCACAGACATACCCACACACGCACCCACACACACATACACACACACATAGACGGACATCATGCTGAAAATTTTTTTACAGCCTTCTCCACACCGGAGTAGTGCATTTTTGCGAAAATCTCGGGTACAAATTTTTAGTATGAAAACAATACCTACCTTATACATTAATGTATGCGGTCGGTAAAAATATACTTAAATACACAAATTGCCTGTGACATCACAACTTAAGAAATCTCATGTATATTTTCTCTTACATACTTTTATTTTTTTTTAATAAAATTAATTTTATTAAAAAAAAAAAACCATACAATAAAACTGACAACGTAAAGTATTGTAAATTTAACATACATTCTCGTTTATTCGGTTTATAACACATACAGCACCGCATACGGTTTACTAATCTTTGTTGTATTTTAAAAAATTGTTTTATGGTAATACCAGGTAATACATTTTAAATTTTATGTTAATGAATTGTAATATTATATAACTAGAATGAATAAAATTTATTTAAAACTAAAAATCTAATCTACATTACTTACAAAAACCATTAAATTACCAGTATTCAAATTACATAATATTATCTATCCTAGTATGTAACTTACAATGACATACATACATATGTATATATCAATTTATTTTAGTTAGAAAACTTTTTTTTTAAAACTAATTATAAGAGATTGTATACTATAAGAGAATGCAATTGAATATAAAAAATAAAATAAATAAAAAAAATTTTTAAAAAAACAGCTTTTTTGAACTAAAAAGTAGAAAATAAATTTTTAATAGCAAATTTTTCTGTAATTTTCTAAACTATATTGTTACAATCGAGATTTCTTTGAAAAAGTTTATTTCAATATGTTAAATATATATATATAAATATAAGTATATATAAGTTTTAAAGTCTGTGAAATTAATATAAAAGCTGGAGCAAAATTTAAAAATATAAGTTTATAGTTATGCGTTTGTTGCCTCCAGCTTTTATTTTAATTTCACAGACTGTAAAACTTATATATACTTATATTTATATATATATTTGACATATTGAAATAAACTTTTTCAAAGAAATCTTGATTGTAACAATATAGTTTAGAAAATTACAGAAAAATTTGCTATTAAAAATTTATTTTCTACTTTTTAGTTCAAAACAGCTGTTTTTTTAAAAAAAAATTTTATTTATTTTTTAAATGTTTAATTTATATATGCATTCTATTTAAAAAATATAAATTATAACCTATAGAACATTCTGAATTTTTTTTTGTTCGTTTATATTTACCGTCCATTCATATGCATACATAAAATTTTTTTTTGTTCGTTTATGTTTACCGTCCATTCATACAAATATAACTGTTGCCTACATATTAAAAAATAATAAATCTATAACTACATCCATAAATAGCCATATATTCATTCATATACATATGTATCTATATTATGAGCTGATGTTTAATTTATACATGCATTCTATTTAAAAAATATAAATTATATCCTATAGAACATTCTGAATTTTTTTTGTTCGTTTATATTTACCGTCCATTCATATGCATATATAAAATTTTTTCTTGTTCGTTTATGTTTACCGTTCATTCATATAAATGTAACTGTTGCCTACATATTAAAAAATAATAAATCTATAACTACATACATAAATAGCCATATATTCATTCATATAAATATATATCTATATTATGAGCTGAACTTCTCAGTGTTGCATTATATCATAATGCGGCAAAATTTTTAAAAAATTAAGAAAACGTTGCATAGCTAAATTCAAAATTTAAATAAAAATGTTGCAATTTTATAATGTTCTTTATTTCCACTTAAAATGCGACCCTTTAAAAACTTTGATTCATACACTGCCTTGTTTTTTCTTTCTTTTCATAACATAACATTTTAATATTTTTTTTTTTATCTGTTATGTACGGAAATATCAAACGTATGTTTCTTTCTTTTAAAATCATACATTTTAATAGTTCTTTTTTTCTATCTGTTATGTGGGTAAATATCAGATGTGCACAATATATACATAAGAAATAGACTTTAAAAATATTTAAAAACAATCAAAGTAACATTTTTTGTTCTCTTTTTTTTCTATTTGTTTTTATTTTTCTTCCAGTATTACATTTTCCTTTTTTTTTGTTTTCTGTTATTTAGGTACGCTAAGAATATATTTTTTTTATTTTTTAAATGTTTAATTTATACATGCATTATATTTAAAAAATATATATTATAACCTATAGAACATTCTGAATTTTTTTTTGTTCGTATATATTTACCTTCCATTCATATGCATACATAAAATTTTTTTTTTTTCGTTTATGTTTACCGTCCATTCATATAAATATAACTGTTGCCTACATATTAAAAAATAATAAATCTATAACTACATACATAAATAGCCATATATCCATTCATATACATATGTATCTATATTATGAGCTGAACTTCTCAGTGTTGCATTATATCATAATGCGGCAAAATTCATACACTGCCTTGTTTTTTCTTTCTTTTCATAACATAACGTTTTAATATTTTTTTTTTTATCTGTTATGTACGGAAATATCAAACGTATGTTCTTTCTTTTAAAATCATAACATTTTAATAGTTCTTTTTTCCTACCTGTTATGTGGGTAAATATCAGATCTGCACATATACATAGAAAATAGCCTTTAAAAATATTTAAAAACAATCAAAGTAACATTTTTTATTCTCTTTTTTTCTATTTGTTTTTATTTTTCTTCCAGTATTAAATATTTATCATTCCCTAATAGATCTTAATTTAAAGGCAGCTCCCAATTTAGATATCAATGTTAGGGCCATAATATGCCATTTTAATATGTTAAGAGTTTCGAAAGAAAAGCCCTATTTTAATTATAATTAAGAAAGGAAAAACACATATCTATATAAATATTATAAATAAACACATTGCTTTTATAAATAAAAATGTATACTAAAAATCAATGGATTTGATGAAGAAAAACTTAAATTTAACACTTGCTATCTAAATTTTAAGTAAATGCATATTAAGTTTTACACTGTGTTCTCAAGTGCGACACATTAATTTGTTTACACATTCATGTCTTTCAAATTCATCGCTTTCAAACCAAAAATATTTTCGAAGCACATATTATTACATATTTTTAAGTATGTTCCTATGTATATGTACACATACAATGCAATGGTGTACATCAAGACCAAGCCCGAAATAAACAGGCCAAGAACTGAAAACACTTGAATGTAGTTGTGAGAGAATTGCAATCGATACTCACGTATCGCGCGTATGAATAATTTCATAATTGATGTGAGTCTCGGTGTACATAAAAAACAATAGTCTTTTATAGAAAAAAAAAACATTTATGTATTACGTATACGTATTGGTATTGGGATTGGTGAGTTTAGTAAATTTAGATAAAATGTTTTATTTTGGTTTTGTAATAATTCTGTTAAAAATTCTATTATATCTTTGTATGAAAATTTAATTTTGTAATTAAGCTAATTTCTCTAATGTTTTTCGATATTATTATTTTAAAATCATGTATTGTCATCGGGATCTGATCTAATGAAGAAAATTTCAAGTCTCTAGCTCAACGGGAAGTGTGTTTAAAATGGCTTCTAAGATTCCATCCTTTACTCAACCAAGTTAATAAAAAGCTGTTAATTAATAAGAAATATTAAAAGCTTTCTACGAGTGGAGACAAGTCAAGCTCTCTTAATAAAATGTTATCGCAAATTTTTAATTGAGGTGTCTCTTCTATTGTATTTATTGTATTTAGCGAGACTCACATCAATTATCAGGCCATGAAATGCAGAGAGTAAAAGCTTAATAAGGGGCCAGCTTTTAACAAATTTACACGCAGTCTTATGGAAAAAATAGGGGGCCGACTATAAATCTTGAAATAACACAAAAACCATTTACTTTATTCAATTTTGTCCAAAGAGAAAATTAAAGTCGTATCTTTTTTGCATAATTCATTAAAAAAAAATATTTTGAAATATAATATTTTCACGAGACTCACATCAATTATCAGGCCATGAAGTGCAGAGAGTAAAAGCTTAAAAAGGGGCCAGCTTTTAACAAATTTACACGCAGTCTTATGGAAAAAATAGGGGGCCGACTATAAATCTTGAAATAACACAAAAGCCATTTACTTTATTCAATTTTGTCCAAAGAAAAAATTAAAGTCGCATCTCTTTTGCATAATTCATTAAAGAAAAATATTTTGAAATATGATATTTTCATTCATAAATATGTATTTAAAAAATTGTCATGCTTTAAATTTTTTATTTTAAAAGCTTCTAAAGATAAATTGCCTCAATATCGTAATAGTATACATCTATACCACTTTCATACTTTAAAATTTTATACACGCTTATATGGCTATAATCGAGACTCACATCAATTATGAAATTATTCATACGCGCGATACGTGAGAATCGATTGCAATTCTCTCACAACTACATTCAAGTGCTTTCAGTTCTTGGCCTGTTTATTTAGGTCTTGATAAAAATATAAAATTTTTAAAAAAGCTCATCTATAAAGGAAAAATCAAAATGTTCATCATTATTATTTTTATACATATCTTTTTTACCAAGTTTTTGAATAACTTCTTGCAAATAGTATTTACATAATATGTTTATTTTGTTTTTTTTTTGACAAATAACTATACTAAAAATTCAAATATTGTTTTCAAAATTACAAAAACGAGCGACTCAAACGACTATCAAAGTCAAGACCTAAGTTTAACCAAGACCTAAGTAAACAGGCCAAGAACTGAAAACACATGAATGTAGTTGTGAGAGAATTCCAATCGATTCTCACGTATTGCGCGTATGAATAATTTAACAATTGATGTGAGTCTCGATTATAGACATATAAGCGTGTACGAAATTTTAAAGTATGAAAGTAGCTCGACGTATACTATTACGATATTGAGGCAATTTATCTTAAGAAGCTTTTAAAATAAAAAATTTAAAGGAAGACAATTTTTTAAATGCATATTTATGAATGAAAATATTATATTTTAAAATATCTTTCTTTAATGAATTATGTAAAAAAGATGCGACTTTAATTTTTTCTTTGGACCAAATTGAATAAAGTAAATGGTTTTTGTGTTATTCCAAGATTTATAGTCGGCCCCCTATTTTTTTCCATAAGACTGCGTGTAAATTTGTTAAAAGCTGGCCCCTTATTAAGCTTTTACTCCCTGCACTTCATGGCCTGATAATTGATGTGAGTCTCGGTTTAACCTAAGTTTTAAAAAACTTTAAAATTGATAAAATATCATGCGATAAATTTTTAAATATTGTGTTTGTACTTCGTAATTACATTTATAGATCACTTATGGGTTAATACTATGAAACATATAATATGTAATATGTTATATGAGATTTATTATTATTATAATATGTTAATGTAGATTTTGTAATAGAAAAATGGCATCCAAATATGTACCAAATATTCAAAACTTAGAGGAATGTCGTAATACGTAGTATGTGGCTGAAAACTACTAAATTATAATTATACATAAATAAGAACACAACACAATATTAATTACTAAACAGTTTACAGTAAACACTAGAAAATAATTCATCATGAAATACGAAAATAATTCATCATGTAAATACGAAAAAGACAAATAATTAAAAAAAATAAGGTTAGAATATAAACCAACGGTTTTTAAAAGCGCATATTTCCAAAAGACAATACAAACTGTTTAGAACTGTGATTTGGACCAAAATTTGAAATTTTAATATAACAAAAAATGTGAAAAAAGGATTTTTTTGCAATTTGAAGCGGCTGTAGGTCCAGAACCCTTTATAACTAAGAAAAACCGTTAACACGCGTAAAAATATATTACTGGAGTTTTAATTTTTATGTCTTCCCGAAGAAGAATTTTTACAGATGCTAAAGTTACAGGTGCCTAAAAATAGCAAATTTTAAAATTTTGAGCCATAATAACTCTTAAACAGGGGGTGGTACAAAAAATTTTCTAAAAAAACCTATACCAATTGTAAAAATTTTTCTTGTCTCAAAATTTCAGATTCCTATCTAAAGGCGTGCCGGATTTATGAAAAAAGAAATTTCATGCAAAATGTGGTTTTTACATAACGGAAAATTTAAATAGTGAATCACAAAATATTGCATAATTTTTATATTGTTTTATAGAGATAAGAAAATTTTCGGTCTTGTAGCGGTTTTAAATTGTAAAACTATTACGCAGAGCCTGAGATATATACATCTGAAAATGGGGCTTTTTTGCGATTTTGAGGGGCTGTAACTCTGCAACTCTATATTACTTAAAAAACCATTAACACGTGTAAAAATATATTACTGGAGCTTTAACTTTTATATCTTGCTGGAGTAAAAAGTGTAAAGATGCCTAAGTTACATGTGTTTAAAAATACCGAATTTTCAATTTTTAAGCCCTAATAACTCTAATTAAACAGGGGGTGGTCCAAAAAAAATTTCTGAGCAGCCTTATACTAATTCTAGATCTTTTTGATATTAATTTATAAAGGCAAAACAAATATCTGTGGAATGATGTTTTCAGATTGAAAAAATGTTAAGCAGAACATGAGATGTACGCATTTAAAAATAGGACTTTTTCAAAGTTTGAGGGGCTGTAGTTCCGGAATGGATGGGGCTACATAAAGAAGTTGTTCCACAAAATTTATTTTTTTATGCCCTACCCATGGTTAAAAATTTTTTTTCTCTATCTTTAACGGTGTAGAAGTTTTGCAAACAGACGGACGGACCGACAGAGTGAAACTATAAGACACATTTTTTCAATTTTTTTTTGGAAATGGGTTAAAAACTACATATTTGAAATCGAAACATACTAAAATTCAACTAAATTGAATATTCATTTGTGTACCCGTATATCAGACAATTTCAGTTCTCTGTATACCTAATTTAATACATTATACTCGCACACAAACGCATTT
Source organism: Poecilobothrus nobilitatus (assembly GCA_947095535.1). Taxonomy (NCBI): domain Eukaryota; kingdom Metazoa; phylum Arthropoda; class Insecta; order Diptera; family Dolichopodidae; genus Poecilobothrus; species Poecilobothrus nobilitatus. Next base: position 130,752,299 of record OX352773.1, read on the forward strand.
ATTTTGGTACCCAAAAGTACATCATGAAAATATATAGGACATAGGTATTGTAGTGTTTTTTTTTTCGGATATGTTTGCCCTATGCACAATGGATGTGAATAAACTAAGATAATAGATTGTACGTACATTTGTACCTGCAAATAGATTTTTTTGTTGTAGTAAAATGCATAAAATTAGTAAAAACGAGTGCAAATCAAATATGTAGTTTAATAATGTGAATGCAGCTTATTACATACATATGTATATGGATATTATAGAATTAATAAAAAGATGAAAGTTTAACATTTTTATGTAAAACGAATTGTTTAATAGTGAAATGAGAAATTCAAATTGTATATATGTATAGAGAAAGAAAGGTAAAATATATTCAAACACTGTCACACACATTTTAATTTTTCAATCAAAGATTATCTATTATATGAGATGAGCCACTTTGTCCAGCATGTGACCGAATTGATGAGCTGAGCATGTGACCGAATTTTTTTTTACTACTCAAAAAAAGAAAAAACAAAATGTAAATGTTATTATTTAAAAATTATTGGGTTCGGAACTTCGGATTAACAATACAATACAGTATTTAAAAAAACATTTTTTATTCGCCTTCATGCGATGGGCCTTTTCACTATTTATTAATATTGGATACGATATGATCGGCGTTTGAACCCACGTTTTTCGAAAAAGTCGAAACCTTAATCACTACGCCATTAGTCAGATCTTATTTAAGTACACTTAAAATAATCTTTTTTTGAATTCTTTAATTTTTTACAGCTTGTTTGTTGGAGCTCCTCGAGCTCAAACACATCTTGAATCGCAACGGAATGTAAATGAAACTGGATCCATTTATAAGTGTTCTTTATTAACAGGATATTGTAACACATATATATTTGATAAATATGGTAATCAGTATTTTGAAAACAATGATTACACATTTAACAATGAAAAAAAGGACCATCAGTGGTTAGGAGGTTCAATGGATGGTGGTACTAAGGATTCAGACCTTTTAGTTGTTTGTGCACCTAGATTTAGAGCTGATGCTATTTTTGAATATTTGATGCATGGTATATGCTATTGGACCCCTAATACTCATGAAGATCAACCATCAGTTGTGAATAAAATATCTCCGCTTCGTTTAAAGAGTGAGTATGATTTTTGTGAGGTAAAAAGACGTAAATTATTAATTTTTTTATATTAGGTGGACAAGTTTTAGAAACAAATTTGGGTCGTTCATTTTATTATATATTTGGTGAATCAGGTTTAAGCGTTCATTGGACTGGAATAAATGATGAAATTATTATTGGAGCCCCTGGCATTCATACATGGAAAGGGTCTGTCATTCGACATCGTTTAAAAGAAGAAGATGATTTCGCAAGTCCTCAAAAAAGAGATATTTTCGGGTTAGAAAATCATAACAGAAGACGATTAACATATGATAGTGAGATTCCAAATCCTGCAACTTGGGGTCAACCTAATGATTCATATTTTGGATATTCAGTTACATCTGCTGTTTTTGAAGGAAATTCTTCTTCAAACTTACTGTATGTTGCTGGGGCTCCTCAAGCTAAAAGTCAAGCTGGAGAAGTTTATATTTTTGATATTATTGAACTGAGAAGAGGATCATCTTATAGTATAAAAAAGAAACAAACATTTCACGGAAACCAATTTGGTGAATTTTTTGGTGCATATGTGCTTGCTGAAGATATTACAGGAGATAGTTGGACTGATCTAATTGTTTCTGCTCCTATGCACGCTTTTGGCGTGAACTATGAAGTAGGTGCTGTTTATGTATTTATTAATCAAGGAAATTTCAATTTCGAAACACAGTTTATAATATCACCTAGTATAGAACCAGGGAGATTTGGAACTTCTGTTAGTAAGCTAGGAGATATTAATCATGATGGTTTTAATGATATAGCAATTAGTTCTCCATTAAATGGAAATGGAAAAGTTTACATTTATTTAGGGAGTATATATGGCTTACATCCTAAACCAAGCCAAATTATCGATGCTCCAGAAATTTTAAATTTTAAAGATCATTATATGTTCGGGATAGGTTTATCAAAAGGTGTTGATGTTGATGGAAACAATTTTAATGATTTAGCAATTGGTGCCCCAAATGCAGAAAAAGTATATTTATACAGAACATATCCAGTTGTAAAAGTCATAACTTCAATTAGCTCACCTAGCCGAGAAATTCAAAGTGATCAAAATAATTTACAAATTTCAGTATGCTTTAGAATAGAAGCAAGTTCTAATTACAATTCATATCAAGATTTACAACTAAAAATTAGAGTAGATAAAGATGTAAAGCGGGTCACCTTTATTGACGGCAGTAATGAAATGAATTTGAAAGTTGTGGCATCTTCTGAGAATGTTTGTCAGCTGTACGATGCAAATGTTAAGTTCAATGTAGGTGATATTTTCAAACCAATAGATTTGGAATTAGCATATGAACTTATAAGTGGTGTTCCTAACACAGAAGGTATATATTATTTGTATATATTATTATTTATAACCTTCAAGTATTAATTTTTAAAAATTATATTTATCAGATTTTTGTGAAAACTGTGCTGCACTTGATCCATCAATTCCAACTGTTAATATTCAAAAAATTACATTTAGTACTGGTTGTAAAAACGAAATTTGTGTTGCTGACTTTAAACTTACAAGCTCAGGGTTAAGGTAAAATTTTTGATATGAGTATAATGTCATCTTTTTGGTTTCTACCATTGTTAAAGTGAAAAATAAAATTTTAGTTCAAATTTCATACTTGGAAGCAGCAAAACTATTTCGGTTAAATATGATGTAACTAATCACGGAGAAACTGCATACTTACCTCAACTTAATGTAACATCAACCCTTGGCATGCCTTTTGCAAGAATCCCTTCAAATTGTAAAGTTGTTGATCATGTTTTATTATGCGATTTATTTCAAGGACAACCAATGCGAAATGGTGATAGGGATACCATTACGGTTTTATTTGATGCAAGTAATATTGACGGCACTGTACTTAAAATTATTGCTGAAGTTTTTAGTACAGGTTATGAATCAAATGCAAAAGATAATATAATAACAGAAAAACTTCGTTTAGTGGAAGTCAGCAGTTTAGAAATTACTGGAACTTCATCTAAAAATTTTGTCAGTTTAGAGGATACAAACGGTTTATGCGAATTCACTAACACTTATGAGGTAATTAATATCAAAATTTTATTAATTTATATTAAAAAAACTATTTTAGATTAAAAATTATGGTCCAAGTAACATTAAGGAAGTTGATATTGTAATTTCTATACCAATATCGTATGTCATACCAGAATCTCAAAACCGAATATCAATTATTAATCCAAATAACTTTACACTTTCTGCCAAGCATCTGTTACAAAATTTACAGGTAACTTACTACCAAAATAATTCAATTTTAATACGAAATCCAATTGAAATCAGTGGAAGTATTTCTTCAAGTATAATTAATTTAAAAGAGAATGAGGAACCTTTCAATACTATAGGGTATTTTGAATCAAAAACTAAAACTTACAAAGACAAAAAAGTGCATTTTAGTCAGAATGGCAACTCAAATTTTGATTTACAAGAAACAGTTTTGAGAAGACGAAAAAGGGCTATTGAAATGAAAGCAACTGAAGAGGATTATGCTCAAATTTCTCATAAAAAATATTCAATCAGTGAGGAATTAATGGGAACTTTGCCACAGAATCGATCAATTATTTTTAATTGTAGTAATAGTGACGATACGCTTTGTATTAAAGCTGTCATGAAAATTTATAATTTAAGGGCGAATTCTAATGGTGTTGAAATTATTTTAAAATATGTTGTTGATTTAGATGAAATAAATAAAATTTTAATTGATGATAAAGAATTTTTTGTTTTGTCAATGCAATTCAATATTACAAAAACTAATAATGGAAATGGGTAATTTAATTTTAATTTTTATTAGAATTTTTTTTATTATATTTGTTGGTTTTTGATTTTTAGTGAAACATTAAATATTCAAAAAAACTTACCCTACAATATAATCTCAAAACATCAACTTTTTGTAATTCCAATTTGGGTCTACATACTATCAGTTTTGACAGGAATTCTTCTATTGGCATTAATGACTTACGGATTTTATAAGGTAGAAAATTAATTAAAACAATTAGATTTTTATTAAAATTTTTTAATTTTTTTAGTTGGGATTCTTTAAAAGAACCAAAAAAGAAGAAATGGCAACTCTTACAAGAAATAACCAAAATCAAGACGACGATGATGACGATTAATATTTTGATTCTAATTCATGTATCATGACTCTAATTCTAATTCTAAATAATTGATTCTAATATGAGAATAAATCAGATATCTTTAGTTAAAAAGATAAAAATTTAAATGGTAGAAATTATGATTATAACGTATAACCATTATATTAATAAGTTAATATACTACTTTAGAAAAAAAAGGCTGTGTAAATATTTGACGTTACATTAATCATATATAATTTATATAAAACGAAACCTTATTATAGTTAGTTTTTTAACCAAATAAAATGTTTAAAATAAAATATTAAAAGAAAAAAAAACATAAAAAGAAAATAATCAATAAAATGTAATATTTATTCAAAATGTATATTTTAGTTAAATTATTATTTTTAAGTCTGTTATGTGTAAGTTTAATGTGAGTAATTAGTTTATTAAAAAAATTTTATTAACCAAAATTTTTCTTAAATAGAATTTTACAATTTTTAATTTAATAATTTTATTTTACAATTTAAAGAAGACGTAAATTATTTATAGGTTTTTTGAATTTTAGCCCGAAGTAATTGGTACTACTGGTAGTTAACCAAATTTTATTCTTTAAATCAATTAGAAAAGAAAATGTTTTATTAAAGTTTTATTTTTTCTATTCTTTTTTGTGTTATAATGCTCTTAAATAAATAAATTTACAATAAAAATCTTATCATTCGGTTTTCGTCGTATCTTATCTATGTTTGATATGAAAAAAATGGGTATTGACCAAAATTACTTAATTATAATAATCAGTTTATTTTTAACTAGGAAATGAAATTCATAACAATTCGGAGTTTTTTTTCATTGTATATATGTATTAATAAATAAATTGAAATTAAATAAAAAAAAATTTTTTTTGTTAATATGCACTTTATAAAAATACTATTTTTGACTTTAATTTCTGCTTTTACAATTAGTGCTTTTAACATTTCGCCAAAACCTAATTTGATAATTCAAGAACCAAGTACAGGTCGGTATCGCCCTAAGTTAAGAACATCTTATTTTGGTTTTACATTGCTATTAAAATACAGAAGGTAATTCATAAAATGTTTCAAATTAAGTGTAAATAACTGACTCATAACTGACTAATAAAAATTTAAAGCAGATTTTAAAAACTATGTGTATATGTATGTTTTTTTTGGAGTTTGGCTTGATTAGATAAGTTTTTGTTCGATAATCAAGTATATAAATATCTACTTTATATAAATATGTGATTGTTATGCTACATGTTTTAAAATATATGAAGTTATAAATGAATAAACTAAATAAATTTATTACTTCAGTTTATTTGTAGGTGCTCCCAGAGCACAAACAACTATTGAAAATCAAAAAAATATAAATGAAACTGGATTATTGTATAAATGTTCATTAGAATCAGGATCATCAGGCCATTGTGTTATTTATTTAATTGATAAAACTGGTAATAAATACTCTGAAGACAATGATGGTAATCCTGAAAATGAAAAAAAAGATTATCAATGGTTAGGTGGCTCACTGGATGGTGGCTCAAAAGATTCTGAACCTTTAATTGTGTGTGCACCGCGAATGATAGATGAAACATCAGAGCATTACTATATGCATGGTATCTGCTATCGCACACCAAACACAATTGAAGAACAACCTACGTTAGTTAAAATTATATCACCTTTAAAGGGAACAGGTAATTTATAGTACATAATAATTTTTAAAATATTTAATATAGGTAATTTATATTACATGACAATTTTCAAAATATTTGAAAATATATTTAAAAAATATATACCTTCTAATATAATCATATAATCTAGATAATCAAATTTGGAGTGAAAGTTTTTTGTATGCATATGGTGAGTCGGGTTTTAGTGTACACTGGACTGGAAATGAAGTTCTTATTGGTGCACCTGGTATAAACGATTGGAAAGGGTCAGTGATTCGATATCGTGCTGAAGAAAATAAAGGGGACGGAGGAATTGCAAAACGTGATTTAAGCACTCAAATGCATTTAGAGAATAGAGCCAAAGGATCTTTTAAAAGTTCTGTTCCAAATCCCAATCTGTGGCATCAATCTAATGATTCATATTTTGGATATTCTGCTAGTTCTGGTTATTTTAATATCGACTCAAGTAAAAAACTTCTTTATATTGCAAGTGCTCCTCGTGCAAATAATTATGATGGCGAAGTATATGTTTATGACATTATAAATGATAATCGTCCTAAAACTTATAGTATCAAAAAATACCAAACTTTCAGTGGAAAACAATTTGGGGAATATTTTGGTTCTTCAGTTTTAACTGAAGATTTAAATGGTGATGGTCTAACAGATATTATTATTTCAGCTCCACTTTATGCTAAGTCTAATGTTTACGATTGTGGTGCCGTTTATATTTACATTAATGGAAATAATTTAGTTTTTGAAGAACAACTAATTATAAGTCCAGATAAAAGCTCTGGAAGATTTGGAACTAGTATTTCGCTATTAGGTGATATCAATCAAGACGGATTTAATGATATTGCTATTAGTGCTCCATTTAGTGGTAATGGAAAAGTTTTTATTTATTTAGGTACTAAAATTGGTTTACAAAATAAACCAAGTCAAGTAATTGTAGCTCCCAATATTGCCAATTTACCAAATCAACAAATGTTCGGTTATGGATTATCAAAAGGTCTTGATGTAGATGGAAATGGTTATAATGATTTAGCAATTGGTGCTCCAAATGCTGAAAGGGTGTATTTATTTAAAACGTATCCTATTGTTAAAGTATTTGGAACGATAGATGCCGTAAGTCGGGAAATTCAAGAGGATCAAAAAGATGTGAAAATTAGAGTGTGTTTTAAAATGATACCGAATTCTGAAAACTCTGAAAAGAAAATTGATCAAAAATTAAAAGTTAAAGTTGAAGCAGATGTTTATTTTAAGCGAGTTAAATTTCACGATGGAAATAATTACATTCATGACATAATTAATTTAAAATCTGAACTAAATGAATGTATCATATTTGATGCATATATTAGTATAAATTTACAAGATATTTTTAAACCCATCGAACTAAAAATGAGCTATGACTTAGTTAATAAGGTTCCAAGTAAAGAAGGTAAAACAAATTTGGTACCTATTTTTTAATTTATTAATTCTATTCCCTTTTTAGAATTTTGTGAAAAATGTTTTGCTCTAGATCCGTCAATAGAAAATTTTATGACAAAAAAAATTGCTTTCAGTACAGGCTGCGCCGGTGAAATTTGTGTAGCCGATTTAAGTATTGGCAGTTCCAAACTAAGGTAAATTTTAAAATATATACTTACATATATTTTAGCAGTTTTAAACTAAGGTACATTTTAAGATTTCATGATTTTTAACCAGTTTTTTTTAATTCTTCAGCAATAAGTTTGTTATTGGAAGTAGCAATATAATTGAAGTTCAATATATTATTCGAAATAATGGAGAAACTGCTTATGTACCTCAGTTAAACGTTACATCTTCAAATAAAATGTCTTTTGCAAAAATACCATCCATGTGTATTAGAAATTCCAATTTTTTAATTTGTGACATAAATCAGGGCCAACCAATGCATAGTGGTAAAACCGATTCAATAACAATTAATTTTGATTCAAGCAGTATTGATGTGGAAATTTTAAGCATTACAGCCATAGTTTATAGCACTGGGGATGAAAAAAATATACTTGATAATTCAGTTATTGATAAAATAACTATTCAGGAAAGGAGTTCTCTAGATATTATTCGCACTAATCAAAATCAAATGATTACTTTAGAAGATCAGAGTGGAATGTGTGAGTTTTTAAATAAATTTGAGGTACATACATAAATATAATATTTTATATTTTTAATATATTAAAATTAATAATATTCTATAAATATTCGTTTATTTGCTGAATTTTAAATATGTAGATAAAAAATAATGGTCCAAGCCCAATTAAAGAAGTTATAATTTCCATATCAGTTCCACTTTCATATTTAATTCCCAAAACAACAAAAAGAGTTAATATGATTGGTTTAGAAAATATAACTTTTGCTGCAAACTATGCTGCATTTAATTTAAATCCAACATTCCTTCAAAATGGTACAATTCTTCATCTGGAGCAGCAAGAAGGAAAACCAATAATGACCGTGACATCAAGTGATGTGAAGAGTATAAGTAATGATTTACATGCCACCAAGTATGACTCTTCTTCTACATTTGGTTTTAATCTTCATCATTTTAATAACAACAACATGAATGATGAAGTTGAAAATTATGTAAATCGAAAACATCGCTCTATAATTTCTAATTTTGAAGCCGAGATTAATGGTTCTGAATTTGAACGTTTTACAGAAAAAAAAACATCTAACAGTATTAATCATGAGCTGACTGGAACAGTACCTATTAATAAGCTCATTGAATTTAACTGTCAAGATCCTAACGAATCTGATTGTGTTCAAATTGTCATAAAATTAAATAACTTCCGTGTTAGCAATGAACGAGGTGTAAATATTGAATTAAAATATGTTGTTGATTTGGATAAAGTGAATAACTTTTTAGTTGAGGAAAAGACTTTTTTTTTTATAGCAAATCAATTTAATGTGTCTAGAATTGGCGATGAGATAGGGTATGTATTATAAATACATGTAAACTCAATTAAAATTTCTTCTTAATTTAGAAAAATATTTTAGAAATTCCCTTGAAGTTTCTAATGGAATACAATATTTAGTCATTTCAAAGCATCGGTTATCTTCAACACCTATTTGGGTTATAATTTTATCTGTTTTAGCGGGACTACTATTATTGGCTCTGATTATTTTTGGACTATATAAAGTAATTAGAAATAAAAATAAAATGTTATTTAGAAAAATAAAATTTATTTTAATAGTTGGGATTCTTTGAAAGAAAAAAAGCAAGTGTAACTGACAGTGTAGACAATGAAGTAAGCCAACCCATGATGACTCAACAAGATAATGCGACAGAAACATAAATCGAATATTTAATATATGATTATTGTAAAAATATTAGAAATTTAATTTTAAAATCATTTTTTTTCCAGTTTTTTCAAATTTTATGTTCTTTTTTTGTTAATAAAAAATAGAACTTGTTTAGTTAAGAATTAATAAAAACTGATCAAAAATATTTAATTTCGTTTTAGCATTAATTACAACGATTGAATTGTTTACCTAGGACAAAATATTTTAATATGCTAAAAGCACAACTTTACAATATGCTAAAATAAACTTTATTTGTTTATTTTCCAATTTTTTTAATTTATTAACTAATACTTGTATTTAAATTCAAAATATTGAGCAGTATATTGCTGTTTCAACTAACTTTGAGGATATATTACGATAAAGCTAATCCAATTTGAAATATATATATTGCCCCTACATCATATCGTTCTGCAATTAAAAAAAAATAGAGCAGATACAATTAATTCATTATATTTATCGTTATTGAAGTCTTCTATTAACAAACTATAACCAAAATATTACAATTTTTGCGTTCCGGTTAGAATTCTTATTAAATTAGATGTTTCTTCTCTTTCTTCGAAAATTGAAACCATCCCCTGTACCGAATATTCTAAATATGATTTATGTGCTGTAGAATTTTTTAAAATTATCATATTTTGAATTATTTCATTTGGATTAATATTTTTTTTTTTTTAATGCATTTCTCTGTCACATAAATGTGGACAGGAAATTTACACAGCCTTTCTTTTTCAGGCGTGGCTGTAAATGTCGTAAGGGGTAATAACTCTTACGACGTGTGTGGGACTCGAACCCACACTCCTTCGGTGTTTACAGCGTATTTTTTACGCTCTTACCCACTAGGCTACCAAGGCCCCCTGAATTAATATTCAAATAACTTATAGCTTATTTTAGCACATAATTTTAAACTTTATTGTAAATGTTAATTTTTCATATTGTTTTTTACAAGTATTTTACAATTCATTTTGTTGATATGGAATTCCCTATACAAATCCATTGAAATGTTTCCTTTATTTTGAACAAAAATGCATACATACATACATACATACATATGTAAAAACGTGAACAGATATTTTTAAATAGTAAAATTATGAGTTTTATTATTTTTATTAATTTATGTGTGAAAATGTGGTTTTTATTTTTTTCAATTTTATTATTTATGAGAGTTTGTTTCAAAAATAAACAACATATTTTCATTTATCGTTTTTCGATTAAATTGAATACTTTTTAGTTTTATGTTAACGTTTGTGGTAAACGGTTAAAAATTTAAAAATATGAGTGAAAGAATTGCCTCTAAAATATAAATTAAATTAATTGAAAATATGAAAAACAAACAATTAATTTTATATTTTTCAACTTGTTGGATTTTTGTTAAAGTTTTAACATACAACATATCGCCAGAATCTAATATCTTTTTTAAATTTTCAGATTCTATTTACAGCAAGTCTTCATATTTTGGATTTAGTTTTATTTTCCATCAAAATAGGTATAAAACAAATTAGAAAAAAAAAAAACTTATAATAATTTATAATTGAAGTTTAATTATTGGAGCTCCAAGAGCTGATACAAGTTCATCTATTGTTGAATCGGGGGAAGTATACAACTGTTCAATTTTATTAACTGATACAGCTGTACCAGAATGCAAGAGAATTAAAATTGATATAGAAGACAATTATTTTACTTATTCTAAAAATCAATGGTTCGGTGCATCTATAACAGAAGGAAATAAAGATGTAAATTCAATCATTATTTGTTCATTAAGGAGTTCAGCACAAGCTAGTATGAAAGAGTTTTGTTATGAATTTAAATTTAATGACAATCTTAATCTACTGGAAGATATGCAATCACTAAATTTACATAAAACTGAAAGTAATTTCAAATTAAAGTTAATATACAAGACAAAAATCATAATACATATTTTTTAAAATTTTAGATTCAATAAATAGTTTTGCAGACTACGATTTCGACCAAGTAGGTTTTAGTGTTTATAAAGATAAGACATCTGGACAAATAATTTTTGGGGCTCCCGGAGCTATGGATTGGAACGGTCAAGTTATAAGTTATTTGAATATTAATTCAAATGAAATAATTCAAAATATGACAATTTTAAAAAATTCTACAGCACATAAATCCTATTTAGGATATTCGGTATCCGTAATACCAGATAAAAGGCGTTATTTTGTTGCTGGTGCTCCGCGTTACGATTCACAAGGAATGGTTTCAATTTTCGAAGAAAGAGAAGAAACATCTAATTTAATAAGAATTCTAAACGGAACACAAAAATTTGAATATTTTGGCTATAGTTTGTTAATAGAAGACCTCAATAACGATGAATATAATGAATTAATTGTGTCTGCTCCATTTTTTTCAATTGCAGAAAGATATGATGTAGGGGCAATATATATATTTCAAATTGGATTAGATTTATTTAATAATAATTTCATCTTACCTTTGAAAATTACTACTCCTTACTCTGTAAAATCAGGCACTCAGTTTGGGACAGCAATGACCAAACTTGGAGATGTTAATCAAGATACTTTTAATGATATTGCGATCTCTGCACCTTTTGAAGAAAATGGCGTTGTATATATATATTATGGAAGTAAACATGGGCTCCTCGACAAACCTGTTCAAATTTTTAAGTCGCCAGATCTTCTTAATAATGTTAATCATTATCCTCACATGTTCGGTTTTAGTTTATTGGGTGACGTTGATGTTGATAATAATGGTTTTAACGATCTTATTATAGGAGCACCAAATGCAGAGTACGTCTTCTTATACCTAACATATCCTAGGGCTTTCGTAAAAGCGAATTTCCAAAATTTCACAGACAACATTTCAATTGGAAAGCAAGAAAAAGAATTTAATATTTGCATCTTATTAATAATAAATGGTACCACTTTTGAATCAAATCAAGAGCTAACTTTTCACATTTCTCTCAAATCCAAATTGCTGGATAATCGTATAGAATTTGTAACAAATAAAAAATCCAGCGAGTATATTAGAAAATATAAAACTAAAGTTAAAGCTGGTGTTAAAATGTGTGAAAGGAATCGAATAGTAATAGAAACAAATCCAAATAACTACAAAAACACATTTGAACTTGAAATGAAGTATGAAGTTATCCAAGAACATTTAAGTAAAAAATTTTGCAAAAACTGTGTTGCAAATGATTATAATTTAAAAGGAACTGTTTACAAAAAATTCAATGTAAAACATGAATGCAATGAGTTGTGCAATCCAGATTTAAAAATTCAGATAAGCTCTAGTAACAAGTTAGAAATTTAATATTATTCTTTTGAATTTTAATTCGGACTAATTCCAAAATTTCATTACATTTTAGTTTGGAAGAAGAATATAACAAGAAATTTTATTTGGAAATGGGAAAGCATCAAACATTTTCGATCAATTTTAAGATCACAAATGAAAGAGATACAGCTTATAATCCTAGAATGAATATAAGCACAAATCTTAAGATCCCGTTTGCAAATGTTCCAAAATTTTGTCAGGAAATTGATTCAGTATTACAATGCGATTTATGGGATAAAGAGTATTTTTATTTTACAAAAAATCATGAGGTATTTTTTTAAAAAATAATAAAATAATTAAGTAAATAAGTATAATGTAATTATTCTTTTGTAGAAAACAGTGTCAGCTACATTTAATACTAATAATATAATAGGTGAATCTCTTACAATTTCTGCAAAAGTATTTCACGATAACGATGATTTCAATAAAAATGACAATAGTATCAATGTGGAAATTAATTATAAAAAGTCTAGTACTGTTGAAGTAGTGGAACTAAGTGATCCTCAAATTATTTATTTATATGATGAATATCCGGACTACGAGAACATTAATAAAACAATACAAGTATTTGTTAAAGTGATATCGATATAATACTTTGAACATTTTATTATTCATTTATTAAAGCTCATCAACTTAGGTCCAAGCTTTCTACCTGATCTTCAGATTTCAGTTAGTCTACCAATTTCATCCCCAAAATTTAACAAAATTTACTTGGGAGCTCAGTCACAACCTAAAAATATCACAATTATTGGGAAGTATAATGGAAATGTGTTGAAAAAAGAGGAAAAGCCAATTAGAGAAACGATGATTGAAGGGCAAAAATTATCAAAAATAAAAAATGGCGGAAACATATCAAAATATAAATACAAACGTTCTACGAACACATATTTGAAAAAAAGGCAGGTAAAAACTATAAAAGGAAACATTTTTAAAGATTTTTTACCGTCTACCGATTCTATAACAATATTATGTCAACATAATAATGATTCATGCTTGAAAGAAGTTATACATGTACATAATTTCAAATCACAACAGAATGCTGTGGAACTTTTGATTAATTTTAAGTTGAATTTGAAAAACATTGTAAAAACGATAGAAGATGCTGGTAAAAAAATTTTTTTTTATAAAATAAATGTAGCACTTAAAACAAAATCAAAGTAAGTAACAAAAAAAAAAACATTCTATCTTTGGCAATTAGTCTAAACATTTTTGCGCTATATAATTATCCACATTTCATATTTAATTTCATCACAAATTGAAACAACAGAAGTATAATTTACAAAGCCTTTTTAGCACATTTCCAAAAAAAATTTTAAATGTGCCTAGTAGTTTCAATCTGTCCGTCCGTTCGTCTGTTTACAAAACTTCTACACCTATAAACTTTACAATTTTTTTTTACCTTTATAAATCAATATTAAAATTATACAATTTTAAAATCGAGTAGGTATTTAAATATATTATTATACCAAATTTTGCATGATTTTTCTTCCTTCATAATTTATTAAAATTTTTCAAAACAAAGAGCACAATATTAAAGCTTCAACTTTATAATTTTACATGTGTTAATGGTTTTTCTTAATTAGGTTTCACATTTTTTCTTATTATGTAAAATTTTCAAATTTTTGTGCAAAGTCACAATTCTAAAAGATTTGCATTTCTTTTGGAAATGTACGCCTTTAAAAACCATTGGTTTACATTCTACTTTGTTTTTGTTTAATTTTAAAAGTTCAATTATTGCAACTAAATATTTTAATTGAAAAAAGAAAATAATGTAGTTTTTAAATTAACAGAGGAATTGAATTGAGGTTTTGCAGAGGAATTGAGGCGACGGAGCACTTTCTCTGCAGCTGTTCGAACTCCTAATCTGTCGAAGAAAAGGCGGAAATACCTCGGCGGTTCCTTTTTCTAAGATTCTTCCGTCGTAAGATTTTCTTCCGTCAGAGTGGCATTGTCGTAGAATAAATCTTGGGAAACTTAATACCAACTCTGGCTGAATAGGTTCTACTACGTTTTCAAGGTAAACGGACTTAGAGTCTAGTCTATTCTGACGCGTTAGGTCAGTCTTCATCAATAAAAAAAATATATAGTATTAAATTCCTTTTTTTTTGTTTTTTTTTAAAACTTTTTTTTCTATATATTTTCTATAATATTCTCACTTCAGGCTTACTTTTAAAAATATTTAAATTACTTCCTTTTTGTATTTTTTCTTTGATTTTAATATTTAAATTTTTTGAATGTTGAATATTTTTCTAAACTTATTAAATTAAAGTCTGTCTGATAGATTATGATTTTCTATTTTCTATTTAAAAAACAGATATTGCTTTTGAATTTCAAGTTATTGTTATTAAAAAACTATATTATAACAATTAAAAAATATGAAATTGGGATATTAAGAATTAATTATTGATTTTAGATTACCTATATAATGTTTTTATTTAAATATAGATTTTAATTAACGATAATGTTATAAATATTGTAATTCATAACAATAATTATTTTAATAGTTCAAAAGATAAGTTTAAACTTACAATAAGACAGGCAATTAATGATATTATAATCGTTAAAAAATCAACAAATAAAATATCGTTTTGGATTTATGTATGTTCATTTGTAATTGGAATTATTATATACTTTTTAATTGGGTATATTTTATATAAGGTATTAAAAAATTAAATATTTTTTATAAATAAGTAAATATAAATTTTGAATTTATTTAAGGTTGGTTTCTTTAAACGAAAAAAATATCAGTGTTCTGAGTTAATAGACCGACCATACAGTATAACAGACTTAAAAAATCCACCACCAATAGAACAATTGAAATAATGTTTGGCGATAAATTACTAATATAAATTTATTCAGAATGTATTTTAAGTATGTTGTATTTATTTATTTTTTTAATAAACAATAAATTTTATTTCAGTTAACTCAAGTTTTTATTATTTCTTTATGTGTTTTAAATACGTATGTATGTACCTATGTCTTTTTTACTGCTCTTTTTTATTATGGGTTTATTTGGATCTATCCTTTCGTTACTCTAACAAAACATTTTTGCAACTAAATATACATATACATATATATGTACATATTATGTAAGTATCTAAAATTTAAAAAAAAAAATTAATTTTTCTGGAAGTTCACATTTATAAATAAAAAAACACTTTCCAAAATTGTTCTTATACCCGTATAATAGTTTCAAGTATATTAAACTTGCTCCTCCGTTTGTAGCACATCAAAATAAGCTCGATAAATGTAGACTCAATACAATAGCTTAATACTATTAAGCTTTGTCCGCCAGTCTGATAATTCAAAAACTAAGACTTAGATTGATAGCGGTTTGGCGTTATATATAAGATGCGTTTTGGCAAATTTTTTTGTTATATACATTATGTAGGCAAGGTACATACATACATATATTTTTTATTTTTAAAAAAGTACGTTCATCTACAAAAGTAGGTAGGTAGGTAGGTACATCTACATATGAATATTTTTTTATTTCTGAAGATATTTTTTAAGCTCCTTTTACATAGTACTACTAGAACAACTCTTCTTTACTTCTAACTATACCAACCTTTGAAAAAAAGCAGATAGGAGTAAGATTGGTTACATTAAATTAGTGATCCATTTACCAAAAATTCCAAACTACTCTTAACTCAACTAGTCTCTTAGTGTAAAAGGAACGCAAACATTTTAATATATAGTTTACATAGCTTCAAAACTTATAAGAATAAATTAGACAAAGCTGAAATTATTGGACCAAGGCTTTAGGTGTCCATTATGCAATTTTCTTATTAATAGCCGTACAATAGTTTATTTTAAAATTAAAGAAAACTTTAAAGAATAACATTATTAGCAGAGTGATAGATATTGTATTTTGACCACTATAAAGGTTTGTACGGGTATTTAAATGTTGACAAGATCAACTGTAATCTTCTTCGTCTATCCTTTTTTTTTATTTATTTTTAAAATATTATAAAATAAAAATCAAAAATTTTTTAAAAATTTAAAATAAAATACAAAATGATCTAAGAAAAACTTGCAAACCACAATATAATTCTATTTAAAAGTATATTTAAAATTATTCAGAATAACTTTAAATAACTCATACTTTTTGTGGCTGTTCTAGTAAAAAAATTATTTTAAATATAACTTGAAGTAATAAAAAATTTAGTTAAACCTAAATCATTACAGATTACTGACGTTAAATCGTTTTTAGAGTTATCATTATCAAAAATGAAATTAATTCTCACTTTCTGGTGTATAACATGTTTTTATAGTCAAATGAACTGTTCTAACATATCTCCAAAGGCAAGTGTGGTGCATATAAAACCTTCAGACAATAAAACAGATTCAACAAGCAGAATCGCTTATTTTGGATTTAGTATCTTGCTACGAGAAAAAAGGTATAGAAAAAGAATTTTAAAATTTATTTTTAAATTTAATAAATAATAATTAAAATAATAAAATTTAGCATCTTGATAGGCGCTCCTAGAGCTAATTCCACTTACAGTAATAATGAACCCGGTTTATTGTACAATTGTTCAATTAAGCATAGTAATATGTGTAATATTTTTAATATAGAAGGCGAAAAAATGTCAACAATAAAAGTAAATGATATAGAGTATTATAAAAATAGACAATGGCTAGGAGCATCCATTACTGGTGAAAAAAAAGATTTATTGAATAACAAAAATCCCTTAATGGTATGTGCCCCAAGAGTTACTGCTACCGAACATGTATTCATGACCGGAATGTGTTATTTTATCAAAAACGACAAAGATATTTCATTAAAAAAAATAATTAAAAATATTAATGAAGATGCAAGCTTATCAGCTGAAAATAAAACACACACAATGTTTTCGACAATGTATGAACTAGGAATTAGTAGTTACTGGATTAAAGCGACGAATGAGTTTCTTTTAGGTATTCCTTCTTACAATAACAACAAAGGCGGATTTATGAGATATAATTATATTACTGAAAAGTTTGATTTAATAGAATTGAAGAAAATAAAAGGCACTGCGACAGAATCTTTTGCTGGTTTTGCTGTTTCCGCTGGTGTTTTTGATAAAAGTGGTAAAGTTTCTTATATTGTAAGTGCCCCAAGATCAAATGAACTAAATGGCGCTGTATTTGTGTTAGTTAATAATCATATACATCAGTTAAAAGGCTCTCAATCATTTGAATATTTTGGATATTCTGTAATAACAGAAGATATAAACAGAGATGGTCTTTCTGATATTATTGTATCAGCTCCATTTTATATTGAAAATGGTTATTTTGAAGTTGGAGCAATTTATGTTTATTATGGAAATAACTTAAAATTAGAGTTTAACAAATTAAAGGCTCCCACTATAATTTGTCCTAGTAAAACTTCGGGAGCAAGATTTGGTCTATCATTAGCTTTATTAGGTGATATTAATTTAGATGGTTACAATGATATTGCTGTAGGAGCACCATATGACGAAAATGGCAAAGTTTATATATTTGAGGGAAGTAAACAAGGTTTGATAACAAAACCAATACAAATTCTTGAAGCTCCGACTTTTCCCGATTTATATCAACCTAATAATTTTGGATATTCTATTTCAAGTGATGTGGATGTTGATGGAAATGGTGTAAATGACATTGCTATTTCTGCAATCAATATCGAAAAAGTATTTTTATTTAAAGCATATCCAATTATAAATGTTACAATTTTCTTGAAAAACTTCCCCGAATATATTTTGTTTAATGAAACAAATTTTAAATTTGAATCCTGCATTAAATTCGAAAGCCTAAAGTCAAGATTTCTAAAAGATCTTAATTTTAGTTTGTATTTGAAATCAGATAAAACCGATAATCGACCAAAATTTGATAATAATTTAGACCAAAAAAATTACACAGTTTTAGCTAAACATAATGACACTGAGTGTCGTAAACAAACAGTTTATATTTATGATAATAAAACTTTTTCAGTAGAATTTGGTTTCGAACATAATATGCAAAATAATTATAATGAACATTTTTTGGAAAGATGCGCAAAAATTAATTCTAAAAACAGAAAAAAAACTACTAAAACATTATTCATAAAACATTTATGTGGGAACAAAACAAATTGCACATCTGACCTTAAAGTAAATATTAGTAAAAGTCATAGGTAAAAATTTTATATAAATTTACCATATTATAAATTAATAAAATATTTTGAATATTTAGGAAGGAAATAATCCTAGATGTACTAAAGGAGCTAGAAGTAGAATTTGCTATAACAAATTTTGGAGATCCTGCATATAAACCACAAGTTAATATAACAAATAATCAGAATTTGCCAATAATTCAAAGTCCTCCTGGCTGTTCTATAAAGAATGATGTTTTACAATGTGATTTATATAACGATGTAGAAATTGTTATGAAAAATAATGAAACTGTAAGTAAATTGAATATATGTAAATTTTTTTTTTTATAAATTGAAGTAAATAAAATCATGTAATTTCAGAAAAATTTAAATATAAAATTTGACACATCAATTTTAAAAGGATCTGAACTTAAAATTAATGCGCATGCATTTAGCTCTAGTCAAGAACTAAATGAAACTGATAACATGGACACTATTTTATTTAAAATCATAGCATGTGGTATAATACAAATAACTGAAATATCTCCACCAGGTTCACAAATCCAAATGTTATATGAAAATAAGCATGAACTATTTGAGTTTAACAAAACTTTTGAAGTATTATTTTATATAATATATATAACTTATAAGATGAATATAGTTTTAAATTAATTAATTTTTTTTCTTTAGGTTAAAAATGTAGGTTCCAGTACCCTTTCTAATTTGATACTTAACATATCATATCCAACATTGTTAACAATTAATTCATCGAAAATTTTATCTCCCCTTCAACCACAAAATGAAAAATATTTAACTGGTGACAATAGAGAAAATCAAATTGAAATTTATAATAATTATAGCTTATTAACAAATAATTTAAAAGATTTTAGTTTTGTTAGTGAAAGTAAAACTATTTCTGAATCATGTAATACTTCAAATCATCAAATTGAGACAGTTTATTCAAAAACGATAAAAAAAATATCGTCTGATGCAAAAATTGTTTTTAAAATAAATAAAACAGAAAATAATGAATTTAAATTGAATGAAGAAAATAATGAATTAAAAATAACAAATTTCTTTATAAAACAAATAAGTACGGATTCAAAAGATACTTTAAAAATTTTTATTAATTTTAAAATAAATCAAACATATTTATGGAATTTGTTGGTGAACCTTCAAAAGGAGTTCTTTATATATGAAATAAAATTTTCGGTTAAAAATCTTAATTGTAAATACATGTTAGTTTTATTTCAATTATATTTAATACATACATATATGTACATATATTTAAATAACCTTTTATTTCTATTCTAGAAGTATGAACTGTACACCGTCAAGTTTTGGTTTTCAAGCATCTGTTTTCGAAACTCTGTTCAAATTAGTTCCAAATCAGAAGACCGAAATTTGGATTTATATTTGTTCATTTGTTTTAGGAATTCTTATATATTTTCTAATAGCTTTTCTAATGTTTAAGGTCATTGTTATAAAATATAAAATTCTAATTATATACATATAATATTTGTTAATATTTTTGAAATTTTATTTCATTAAATTTACAGCTTGGATTTTTTAAAAGAAAGAAACATGAAGAAATTAAAGATTTTAAACGTCAAAGTTTAATGAGAAGATCAATGAGAATTACAGCAGTACCAGAATTTAATGAAATAATTCAACAAAACATATCTGATCAAAGTAATGAAAAAAATGTAGCAGAAGATAATTTGTAAAAATTTTAATAGTAAGAATTATTTATATAAAAGTATATATAGGTATATTTATTTATATATGCATGTACATATGTATATAGAATAAGTGAAACATATTGTATTGAAGTACCTACCTATTTAAAGTTTTTATAATGTTTTTATCAGGTAGTATAAAATACTTTTATAGTAGTCATAATTGGACAAACTGTTTTGTGTTTTTTTAAAATACATTTTTATTTCATCGTAAACAAAATAAATAATTCGCCTATTTCCGAAAGGAAAAGGGACAAACTTATAATGTAAGGTAATGATAAACATGTATACTTAATATGAATTTATATTTATTATTAATAAAACTGCTACTACTCTTATTACTGTTGCAAAATAAATGTGTGTTTTTATTAAATGAAAGTGAACTTTTGATATTATAGCAATTAAAAATAAAATAATAATAAATTAATTTAATTTTTCTTTTTTTTTATTTATTTATTTATTTATATTAATATTACATACATAAATGTAATGCAATATTATTGAACCATCGGCTACCAAGGCCATTATAGGTTTTTATACTATTATTAAATTATATACTAATATTATTTATTTTGTTTATATTATATACTATATATTTAGATTATATTTGGTCGTAAGGGGGGTATGTAAAGAAAAAAACACTTACGACCTGTGCAAGGATCGAACCCACACTCCTTCGATTAATACGCCACACGCCTACCCACTAGGCTACCGAAGCCCCTTTTCTTTTTTTTTTAAATAAACAAATTAAAAATTAATTAACAACTACTAAATATTTTTGCGTTTAACATGCTACTTTTAATTTTTACTTTTAATTTTTAACAACTAAGAAAGGCATACGTAAAAAAAAGAAAATTTAAAAGCACATTTAAAAAAATGCGAGAGAATAATTACCCTTTTCAACTCTTAAATAGCCGTAGCTGTACGAACCCTTTTTATACCCGTATGAACTATGTTCAAGGGTATAATAAATTTACCATTACGTTTGTGACACCTTAAAGGAGTCGAGCTAGATATAGTGTCAAAGGTATGGATGGGCTCAAAATCGAATTCTGAGTCGGTTAAGCCATGTACGTCCGTCCTTCCGTCCGTCCGCACGATAACTCAAAAAATAAAAGAGCTAGGAGGCTGAAATTTTTTTTACGTCACTTTTGCAAAATTGTTAGTTTTGCTATTTAAATCCAACATTTTCGGCCGCCGCGTTCGAGTAGTCGCCGCAGTAGTAGTAGTAGTCGTTAGTAGTAGTCGCCGCATACTACTTTTTTCTGTAAATGGAAATAACTCAGTGTCTATTCAAGCTAGGTATCTGAAATTTTGCAAATGATGATCAAGTTTTATGGCAAAAATTCTGTAAAATTTGGTTGTGATGGTATGACAGGTTCGGGTAGCTGCCATACAACTTCTCTTTTTAAATGAAAATAACTCAGTGTCTACTGAAGCTAGGAATCTGAAATTTAGTAAAGAGGTGTCGAGTTAAATGCCAACAACTTTTGTAAAATTTGGTTAGTCTAAAGCAGCCGGTTCAGACTTCTTGCATTTCTTCGAACTTAATGAAGCTAGGCGCAATATAGATTAGGGTAGCTGTCATACAACTTCACAATTTACATAAATATATCTCTGTAGTTAACGTCAGTACTAAAACATCTGAATGTTTTTAAAAGATGATCAAGTTTTATAGAAACAGGATATATTACGTTAATACGGGTATCCCAGAGTTGACACAGTCTACTCTACTGCACTCTTCCTCGTTAGTGTTCAAAATACAATATACTACTACTTTGGTTATAATATCTATATGTCTATATAGAATTTTGTAAGCTGAAATTTGTATTCAGAAATTTTGCGAAAATGATAATACCTTATTTTAAATGTGATTGTGCTCTGGGGTCGCAAAAATTATAACGGTATTTGGAGACCCAATAATTTTGGAGAAATATCGAATTTTATGTTTTAGGATTTTGATCGTTTTAACTTAAAAATTGGTGAAATGAAATAAGATATAAAAATAACAATTTTAGTTATAACTACTAATTTTTGTAAACATGAAAAATTCCAATTTTACTAAAAAATTAACTTACTAAAATTATTTTATAAAATTTTTAGTTAAAGAAGATTCCGATTTTTTCAGAAATTATATATGTATGTACTTATATGCATATATGTACATATTTATATTGACATTCATAGCAACTCTACATGTTTTTTAAACTTACATAATAATATAAAAAGAAACATTATTTTACTACCACACTACCTTAAAATATATTTTTAGTCTAGATTTTTTAAAAAAAATGTAAACCTTGCTTAACGTCGACAACTCTTATGCGCTTATAAAAAAATATATACAATTTATGTGTATTCAAATTCAATAAAACAAAATCCAGCTGTCTCCATCACAGTACCGCTATTATACGAAAAGTATAAAGCCAAAATTCATAGATTTTTTACATAATAGTTTATATCAAAGCAAAATAACTTCTAATAATTTAACATCACTTTTTTTTGCTCAATATTACAACAATAGGCAATGAATTAATCGTAAAAATATACATAATATGTACATTCATTCATTCAGGTACATGATTTATTTTTCATTCAAAATATATTTGAAGTAAAAAAATAATAATAAAATTAGTATTGAATCTGCTAAACACAAATTTTACAGTTTGAATTTTGCGTCATCGACAGGAGAATAATATCCATAGATATACTTATAAATTATATAAATTTTTAGAAATATGTAAAACAAAAAAAAATTGTTCATAAAAATTCATAAGGGGTGTTACAATATCTATGAAATTTGGAGTTAGAAAAAAAATTAAATAATAGTTAAAAATAATCGGATCAAAAAATTCTATTTTATTCAAATTCTATGGCAAAGTTGTTGCTCTTTACTTGTATAACAATTTTTTCTTAATAATTTTTCTCATAATATTTTGCTGTTACGAAGTATTCGTAAAAAACTTAAAAATGACATTAGAAAACTACTACTTCTGGTTGTCCGATTTGCTCCAAAAGCTTATCAAACCGAGATATTTACACCAAAACTTTAAATAAGCAATTGTAAAAACTTCCAATCGGTCGTTTAGGCTGCGCACGTGCCGACATACCCACACACACACACGCACACACAGCCAGACAGCAGAAACAACGCTAAAAAAGTGTTTACAGCCTTCTACGCACCGACTCACCAAAATCTCGGGTACAAATTTTTAATATGAAAACAATACCTATCTTATACATAATTGTAGGCGGTCGGTAAAAAAAAATTGATATATAGTAGAACCCGATTATTACGCATATTACGTACATTGAAAGGTGTGCACTTATACCTATAGGTACTTATAAAATTTATTTTTATATTTAGGGAGATATATACTTTTATATTTTTCATATCTCAAAAACGGTTAGAGTTAGAAAAAAACTTATTAGGTACTAATTATACGGCTTGAAAAGCTGTTTCGAAATATGCTATAAAAGTACCCCAAATACAGGGTGTTTCAAACATACATTTTTTGAAACATAATTGAGTTTGAAACATAATTTTTTCATTTTAAATCATTTTGAACCTTCATAACTTTATAACTGTTACGATATATCATTACTACTAAAAATTAAAGCTGACAACTTACTCTACAAAATGCATTTTTTTTAATTTCTCTATAGCAAGTCGTTCAAGAGTTATAATTTTTTTCATAAAAAGTCACCAAAACATCTTTAACCCCTTTATATCTCGAAAAGGGTCCAGAATAGACGCTCACCCATACAATTTTTTGCTCGTCTCGACATGCCCTATCACCCATTTCAAGGAAGACCATCGGATCGGAAACACCCTGTATATATTCAATTCTGCTGTTAATAATGTTAATTCTGCTGTAATTAAAATCTATGTCGAACTCAAACTTCATGTAAAAATTTGCCTTAATGCATGTACAAAATATGCACTTAAAAAAAAATATTAATTCATAATATTTAAAAATATTCTTCAAGTACATATTTTCAAATATTTTAGATATCATAAAATTTTATATTTGCTAGATAAAACCATTGTGTCAATGATTTAAAGTATTGAAATGCGTTTGAAGCTGAAATGACATGATATTTGTTAAATTTTATTTGGTTAAATTATTATAGGAATGATATTTTTTTATTATTAAATTCATATAAAAATTAAATTTTTGAAATGTGTTTATATTTTTTCTAGTAAAAAAAAAATTTTACCTATATTTAATCATTTACAATTTTTCATTAGTTTTATAATTTATCATGCAATAATTTAATAATAAGAAAAGTACATGAGTTTTACAACTAGGTATAAATGCATTTTTTTCGTAGTTTAATTTTTTAAATCAATTGTTTTTGCTACTTGTAATATTATTTTTTAAATAAGAAAACTTTATAATATAATTAGATGCTAAATAAAGTTAAAAGATATAAATGTCTTTTCTTTCTCCTGAAAAAATATTTATGTATATAACATCGAATAAATAAATATAATCTCTACTGTAGAAACAAGCGAATTTAAATTTTGAGAATAGTATTTTTGTTTTTCATTCATTCTTTACTATACTTATCAATAATAATATAAATTCACATACTATACACAGACACATACACATACACATTATGTGCAATGATTCATTCTTAAATTTCTTATCTTCACTAACAGAAGAAATATGCAAAAAAAATTACAAAAATAACTTGTATCAGCGCCAAAGCTCTAAAGCGGATATTTAATGAAACCTTTTTTTATTTGTTGCGGGAATTGAAAAATATTTAAAAATAAAATATGAATTAAAATTAAATTGTTTTGTAATTTATAAATTATAATCAATTATAATTAAATTTTTATATTGTAATTGTATAATCCCATTCCTATATTTTCAAAAATGTGAGTGCCCACAGTTTAAACCAAAAAAAAGCTGCGTGTAACCTACTCTTAAGTCAAAGTAAGTCATTATAAGTGACAGTAAGTCTTTATATGAATTACCAAATGATACACAAACATTGACAAAAACAGTAGCGCTCGATAAAATTTTCTACTGAACGATATTTTTTATCTAGCGCTGCAGTGTAGCGCTACATGAATTTTGCAGAAAAAATATTTTACGCTAAATTATGTAATGACTTTTTAATGACGTTTATGTGTTTACATTTTATGTTAACAATTTTTGTTTACATTTTATGTCAAAAATTTTTGTTTACAAAATTTTGTGAAAATTTTTGAATGTCAAGCATTTTTTTAAAAATTTATAAATTGAGAAATAAAAAATATAGGATTAAAAGAAAAAATTGTATTTTATAAAATGATATAACCTTTTTAATTTTTGAAAATATTTTTTTTAGGAATTGGAATTTGGAAAATGTGGATTCTCTGTTGTTATTGTCGGATTATTATAATAGAAAAAATTTTAATTCAAAAGTTTTACAAGATAACTTTTTGGAAAAAAAAACTCAAATAACACCAATTTATAAAACTAAACATATTTATATTTTTGAGCTATTTGTGACAACAGATGTGTTTTCACTGATATTTACATATAGGATCACCTGGTAGAAATCATGATGCTAGAATTTCCATTAACCCATTACTTATACCAGAGCAACACATAGTAGGAGATTGTGCGTATCCCCTTCTTATTAATGTAATGACACCATATAAAGACAATGGGCATTTAACGCAACAGCAAAACAATATTAACATACAAACTATCATCTGCAAAAATTTATATAGAAAGATCTTTTGGAATATTAAAGAACAAATTTCGGAAATTGAAATATCTAGAGATAACCGACTTAGAATTGGGCAATAACATTATATTTGCCTGTTGCATTTTGCATAATTTTATTCGGGAAGAAAATTATCAGGATGATTAAATAACTTTTCCACATGAAAATGAGGAAATACCAGAAATACCATATTTTGTAAATTCAAATTATTCAACGGCAGCTAAGAATAAGCGAGATTATATTCGTTTAACCTTTTAATGAATATAATAAAGAAAAACATTATTTTTTAAGTTTGAATTATGGTTTTTATTTGAATATTTTAAATATTTCAGCCTTAATAATTTATTGCATTTGAATTTTTGCAGCAAATTAAATAACTAATTTGTCTTAATTATAATTAAATAATTAATTTGTCTTAATAATCAGTCTTAATTAATAAAAATATTTCTCAAAATCTTAATAAAAATAAAGCTAATTTGTATATAGCTTTACTATATGTATTCCTTTTTTTAGTTATACTATTAATACAAAGTAGCACAGCATTATTTTTTAGGTAAATCACAATAATTGTATAAAATATAGATAAATCTATTGTTATTAAACCAGTTAAACATATTGAAAATATTATTATAACAGCAAATAAAATATTATCTTATTAATTAAATAATCTTAAAAAGTAATTTTTATGGAATGTAACTTTTTACAAATTTCGTTTTTTTAATTTTATAGGGTCCCTAAACATTAATTTCATGTCGTTGTATATTTGTAACAACAATTTTATTGCTTCGTGCAATCATAAAAAATCTTAAAAATAAATGCTAAAATTTTTAACTTAGAAGAAAATAAAAATATTTACCTCCTGAGAACTTCTAATTTATTGTTATTTGAGTAGAAAGGTTAACATCGTCAGATTCTACATAAATAAAAATAAAATTAAACTTAAAAATAAAATTTTATTATGCTTACAACAGTAATATTCCATTTCGATGCAAATAGTTCAAAAGTTTTAAATAAAATAAAAATATACGAAATGTCACAGAAAATTAAATTTTATTTAATTTTTCTACAAATCGTTCAGTACAACCATGCAGCGCTATATGCTACACCGCTGCAATTTAGTATAGCTGTTTAGTCGCCCTGCATCTAAAAGAAAAAAAAAACAAAAGAACACATCACAAAGAATCGTCATTCAAAAAATAAAATACTTATCTGAAATTCATCTGGGATCCATATCAAACAACCGTCAACATCCATAGAATCAACCATCAACACCTAAAAAGAAAGCAATTATTATTTATTTATTAGATTTTACTTACCAATAAAAATCCAAAATTTTATTCATTATTTATTATTTGTTATATTTATTTATTTGTTAATGTTAGAACATTAATTGTCAGAACAAACAAATTCACAATATTAGATAGAAATTGTCAAAATATAATGTGTTCCCTTTTTGGACACAAGATGTCCGTTACATTAACTAAAATTAATTTTATTCACAATAATTGCATATTTGTTATATATTTAATAATTTTAACTTTTTATATACACTACATAAGTTTTTTTTTATATACTTTTTTCTTTTTTCATTCTACTATGTACTTTAAATTCAAGGTTACTGAACTTAAGTTAAACGTTAGTCCTGAACCGTTTAACTCAAGTTTATATAAACCCAAATTTTATGAATTTTATTTTAATCGCTACCGAGTCGCCGAAAGGAAAAGATAATCAATTAATTACTGATGTTTTTTAAAATTAAAAATAAATTAAAAATAAGTAAATAAATTAAAGATTTAGGATTTAAATGAATTTCTTAATAAAATTGTTAGTTAATTAAAATTGAACTATTTGTTTTTCTTTATACATCTACAAAACATTTTTTTTTAATCGTTGAGAAAACATTTTGGTCCTTCGAGCCGGATTTTCAAAAAAAAAGGTGTAAAAAAAAATAAAAATCTGATTATATAAAAAAAAATAATAATAATATAGTGACTATATTAGCTTTTTTAGATCGATAAAAGTGGAAGTGTGAATAAAAACTTAAAAACTATCTTGTGTGTGTTTTTTTTTGATATAATTAAGAACAGTGACAAATTAAAATCCGATAAACAAAGTGATCATAATTAGTAAAAAAAAAGGGGTTCTTTAGTTCTTTTATTTAAAACGGTAATTTCGGTAAAACGTGCGGTTCCGGTATCAAGATATCGAGAGAAGGCAACAGGGAGGATTCTACCAGCAAAGCAAGTCCGTTGCAATTTTTTTAATTACTAATAAAATACAATATTTATTAATTACTAATAAAACACAACTTCAAAAAAAAAAAAAATTCACAGTCATACTCATTGAGTCAACTGATTCAAAGTGATTCAATGAAATAAAGTACGTGCCAGAGGTTAAAATTTTGAAGTCTATATATACAGAAATCCAAACGCAATACTCAACAATATAACTAATTTATATTATATAAGCGGTTTGGAAACAACGATATTAATAACGGTCTATTTAACATCAAAAAAAATTTTTTTTTTACTCGTTTTTCACACAGTAAAGCAAACATCCTAAATTATCAAGTTAATTTTTTAAATACATTACTAAATTTTTAATTTTGCTAATTTTAATTTTACATACAAAGACAAATAGAAAGTTAATTTTTTCACATTAAGTTAAAATTCATATTGTTCACACATACATAAATTTACATATCTTTAAAAAAAATAAAATTTAACTTATATGAGCAAGCGAAGCAAAAATCAGAAAAGCACTATTTCTAAAATGGATAAGGTCATGAAACTCCAAATGTCCCAAGTCTCCCTATTCCAATCTTTTGGGACTAGGTTTGAGAAAGATGCTGTCCAAGCAAGAGGGAAATTTTTCTATCAGCAGATAATAAAGGAAGTAGAACAATTGTGCAACAAGCTCACCAGTACACACTTGGAAATCTTGCAGTATTCGCAATCTGAAACTAGAAAGCAACTATTAGAAGATGAATATCTACAGGAAGACATATATGGGACTTTGAGCGCCATATATTATCATATATGTGAGCAGGCGTCAGAGAAGATGCATGCAGTTGATGGTCCGCTTGTCGACACTTCCAGGGAACTGCAACCGGGGGTCCAGACCAATATTAATCTGGCGAAAATAACTTTAAAGAAGTTCACCGGGAATTATTTAGACTGGCATTCATTCCACGATTTATTTAAATCTCTAATTCACGACAATGCCAGTCTGACTTGTGCTCAATAGTTACACTATTTAAAGATGCATCTGGTAGGAGATCCAGCACAGTTGCTAAGACATTTCCAAGTCATGGACAACAACTACATTTCGGCGTGGGATACGTTAAGGGACCGTTATGATAACAAGCGACTTTTGGTGAATAATCACTTAAAGAGATTATTCTCCCAGAAGGACGTCAAACATGAGAGAGCTCAAGAGATACGAGGATTGCTGGATACAACCAACGAATGTTTCCTGGCAATCCAGAACTTAGGAATCAATGTAGAAAGCTGGGAGCCAATTATAACGTTCATAACCGTCCAGAAGCTGCCGTCTGGTACTCATCAACTCTGGGAGCAAAGTATGAGCAGGGATAAGGACCTCCCATCGTGGTAAGCCTTAGAAACGTTCTTGGAAAATCGGTTTCGAGCTTTGGAAGCAGGGTCTACGAGACCCCAAATAAGTACCACCCAGGCTAAGCCAAGACCCAACGTTCGTGCGTTCCATAATGCCACCCGAGCAACATGTCCGTTAGGCGGAGATCAACATCAGTTAAGAAAGTGTCCAAACTTTCTGAGCCTGAATAGCAGCGCAAGATTAGAAATCGTCAAGAGTAAAAAAAATATGTATAAATTCTCTAAATAAAGGGCACAGATTTGCCAATTGTCCGAGTCAGGGAAGATGTATGATTTCTAAGAAACCACATCATTCTTTATTGCATTTGACACGAGATGCGACAATCCAACAAGTCCAGCTTTCGGCACAGACTTCTTCATCACACCAAGCAAGTGAAAATCGTCAGCTGTCGGCACAGGCTCCTGTGTTCAACTCATCTCGAGATGTGCATACCCACGTAACGGATCACAAGAAGCAAACAACCACATTTTTAGCAACCGCGCTGGTTAAACTGGTTGCACCATCAGGCCACAATAGAATTGCGCGCGCCCTCATTGACCCTGGGTCACAAGCGTCCTTCCTCACAGAAGAGATAGCACAACAATTACACTTACCTAAAGAAAAAATCGACGTGAGGATTCATGGAGTCGGAGGGAACAAAATTGAAAACTCAAGGGCACAGGTGAATTTGACATTACAATCAGTCTCAGGCTCATACCAGACAACTGTTGTGAGTTTGCTGGTGAAAAAGATCACTAACACATTACCAGATAAAGAAATCAGACAACCCGATTTAGACGGCATACATGGAGAACAGGCAGATCCCGAATATTACAAGCCATCAAAAATCGATATATTGCTTGGGCCGATTACTACTCTCACATAATGCTAGAAGGCTTGCAACATAGAGCCAACGGCAATCTACTAGCGCAAAAAACTATATTTGGGTGGATCCTATGCGGCAACGATAACACAACTGCAACATGCACAAGGTCCATTCAGAATTTTCACATCAACACTTCATTGGAAAATCAACTAAAAAAATTCTGGGAAACGGAATCCATACCAACCGAAATGAAGTTCCAAACAGAAGAAGAACAACGGTGTGAAACCATTTATGACCAGACCACTGTTAGAGATCGTGAGGCTACCTCAACACATTTTCTAAGAGCTTCTCGTAACATTGCTTTACAACGCTTATCTCAATTAGAACGCCGATTCAAAAGAGACGATACACTCAAAACGGAATATAAGAAAGTGGTCAACGAATATCTACAATTAGGGCACATGGTTGAAGCTAGCAGTGAAGAATGTATTCATAATCTAAAAAATAAGCTATACACCCATTCTACATGCTACCTTCCTCATCACGGGGTCACAAAAAAGTCCAGCACCACAACAAAATTAAGAGTCGTTTTTGTGACGCTTCAAAAACCACAACTAGGGGAATTTCTCTTAATGAAATGCTGCTAAAGGGTCCTGTTGTGCAAAATCATTTGGTACAATTATTCATTCGTTGGCGAATCATAAAATCGCCTTCACGGCTGACGTGGAAAAAATGTACCGGCAAGTATTAGTTCAGGATTCTCATGCTGAATACCAAAGGATATTATGGCGAGATAACGAAGTCACGTTCACTACTTGTTGAAGTTAAATTTAATTCTTCACAATCAAATTCATCTAATTTTCTCACAGTCACCGTAGCAGATCCATTATTTTGTTCACCTTACGAATGAGATTCATCTACATCCACTTTTTTGTTTACAAGATATCTTCAGGAAGAAGTTTATTATGAATTATGTGTCTTAAATTATTTTAGCAAATTTGTAACTTATTTTTCCATTTTAAACAAACGTAAAAATTTTTTCAAACAAAAACTTATGAAAGCAAAAGCTGCTAAAAAAAACGAATTAAATTCTGCAATAGTTAGAGATGCGAGGAAGAAAAATATTTAAATTAATCAATGAATCAATGAATTATAAATATTTACGGTTTGTAAATTTTGCTTTTAATATGAAAAAATCTGATAGTCGAAAGATTGTTTACATTAGATCATTCGAAGATCTGCAAAAATTAGTTTAAAATCTGGTTAAATTTTCCTTTAAATTACTCTGCAAAGTAATACAAATTTTTTTATAAATGATCTTATTAATAATAATCCTTCTACTACCAGAAATAGTTATAATTTAAATTTGTAGTATTAGTGAAATTGGAGAGATAAATGATAGATTTTTTGTTGTACATAAGAAGTTTGAGACAAAACTTTGATATACTCGTTTCTCACCTTGAAACTTTTACTAACTTACCTGTTATTTTTTTCTTATTTGAAATTTAGATTTATGATTTTGAAATTGATGAATATAATATTTCCGGTTACAAATTTTATGCTACTCTACTACTAATAATAGTTATTCCGCTGGTGATGTGGCAGCTTTTGTTAAATTAGAATTTAATTGTATAAGTCATTTAATTATAACCTTTCCTCGGCGGACATTATTAGGATCTGTTATGATATTAATAATGAAGTCTTATACTTTTTCGAACCCTTTTGGAAATATATTAAGTAGTGTGAAATGTGGTAATCTTGTGTTGTTGGATGACTACATCATTGATATTCTTTCTGGCAACAAAGTAGTAGATTCTTATTTGACAATTCTTATTTAGAATTGTGACTTGCACAAAAATTTGAAAAATTAAAAAATAAAATTTAAGAAATTTTTTGTAATAAATAGGACTTTTCTGGAATTTTGAGGGGCTGTAAGTCCGAAACCCTATATAACTAAGAAAATCCGTTAACACGCGTAAAAATATATTACTGGAGCTTTAATATTTATGTCTTGCCGAAGAAAAATGTGTACATGTGCTTAAGTTACAGGTGCCTAAAAATAACAAATTTTCAATTTTTCAGTCCTAATATCTCTTAAACAGGGTGGTGCAAAAAATTTTCCAAGGAAACTGATACTAATTCTAAAAGTTATTTCTTGTCTCAAAATTTCAAGTTTCTAATCTAAAGGCGTGCCGGAGTTATGAAAAAAGAAATTTCATGCAAAATGTGGTTTTCACATAACGGTAAATTTAAATACTAAATTTAAAAAATTGTATAATTTTGATATTAATTTACAAAGCTAAAAAAAATACCTGGCGAATGACGTTTTTAGAGAAAAAAATCTTAAGCAGAACATAAGATATATGCATTTAAAAATAGGGCTTTTACAAAGTTTGAGGGGCTGTAGCTCCGTAATAGATGGGGCTACATGAAAAAGTTGTTCAACAAAATTATTTTTTTTATGAGACCTGACCATGGTTCAAATTTTTTTCTCTATCTTTAACGGTGTAGAAGTTTTGTAAACAGACGGACAGAGTGAAACTAATAAGTACATTTTTTCAAATTTTTTTTTTGGAAATGTGCTAAATAGGAAATTCCTGATATTTTCAATAATTATCTATTGGTGCAAAATCTGTGCAAATATGTGCTATCTCATGTTGTAATAATTGTAAAAATCAAGATATCTTAGAAGAAAATACAAATAGTGAAAGTTTCTTATTCGAAGATTTTTCGGCCTGGGAGTTAAATATACTATAATCAAATCATTGAAAAATTCGTATTCTTGTGGTAGAGATGAAATTTCGAATAGTGTTTTAAATATAGTAGATGTATTATTAAATATAGTAGATGTTTAACTTTCCTGATAAACAAAAATTTGCCATAGTTATACCACTTTACAAGAAAGGCAATATAAATGATCAAACTAATTACAGACCTAAATATATCTCTATTGTCTTCTATTTAGAAAATTTTGGCAAAAGCGCTGAAGAATAGAATACTGAAATTTCTTAACAAAAACAAATTTTTTAGTGCAAACCAGTTTGGTTTTAAGTCAGGGATTTCAACGGAAAATGCCTTAGTTGAATGTGGCGGATTCATAAGTGAAGGGATTGATACAAAAAAATACTGTGCAGGTTTATTCGTTGACATCGCTAAAGCTTTCAACATGGTCGATCATAATATTCTACTTACGAAATTGTATAATGCTGGATTCAAAAGTTTTATTTTTGATTGGTTCAAATCCTATTAGGAACATCGAACACAAACTGTAAAAATAGAAAGCACATTTAGTAGTACAGTTAAAATAAATCTTGGCGTACCTCAGGGCTCTGTGCTGGGTTCTATACTCTTTCTAGTGTATATAAATTCACTCTTTAAGCAACAGCTTTGTGCCAACCCTACTGCTTTTGCAGATGATGTAGCTTTTTCTTACACTGTAGATTCTATGGTAGATTTAACTTGTAATATAAATAGTGATCTTCGTCCTTCATATATTGAGAAATTGGTTCTTTAAACATAAGCTAATTGTCAGTAGTAAATTAATGCTTATGTACTTTAAAATTACACTACAGGAAGATCCAGATATTGCCTTTATTTTCCATTCGTCGGCATGCGATCGTTTTAAAATGAATAACGTTATTTGCAGTGCTAGCAAAAATCTATATCATTCTGATAATAGTTGCAATACTAACAGTTTCGCGATTGAATCCGTAAAAAATTATAAATATTTAGGAGTTGATATTGATACAAATATAAAATGGAACTGTCATACTATATCCTTAAAAACTTATTTTAGATCGGCCTTAAGAAGTTTTTATAAACTAAGAAATATTTGTTCACAGAAAGTTTTGAAATTGTTTTATTATGGCATTTTTCATTCCAAATTGCAATATACCATATGCTGTTGAGGGGGGGCCTATGAAAGCGGGATTAAAGCATTATTAATTCTCCAAAAATCTGCCATAAGATTAATTTGCAATAGATCTCGTTCTTATAATTCTCTTGAACTTTTTCGAGAACATAAAATTCTACCTGTTCGTGAATTATATATATTATTACAATACAATAAAACTCTTTTTAAAGTTAAATTCGAATTCTAATCTTCGTATGAATTATAACTATAATCTCAGCAATAATGAACGCTACATAGTTACCATATCAGTCTTCCATACTACAGCTTATTGCAGTTTGTAGAAAATTGTATACCGTAGATTATTTAATAAAATCCCTTGTTTAATCAGGTCCATTAGAAATCTAAAAATTACATTCTGTTAAGGATTTAGTACTAAAGTATGTTATTCCTTACGTCATTTTTCATTATTCAAAAAACAGAAATTTCATATAAGTACGATTCAGAAAATGTATTTTTATTGTAAATTGCATTTTCGATCAAATTGTATTAAATTTTATATATATTAAATTTTTTTTTTTTTGTGTACATAATATAGAAATTTCGTTAGTTCATAACTTCAAAAACCCCAGTTTTAAAACTTATTAAAATTTCTAATCATAGTTAGCACTCAACAGTCAACACTATTAGAAATAATACAGAGTGTTTGAAACTGTTCTCTTATTTTTTAAGAAAAATTATATTTTGAATTTATAGTATGTTACCTAGTTGATGAATTGTATGTTTTAATTTTTGATTTTTTTTTTCGAATTATATAATATGTATTGTTATGTAGTATTAAGCAAAGAGAATAAAGAAATAAAAATAAATAAAAAAAACAAGAAGTTTGAAATTTTATTAAAAATAAAATTTAAGGACTGGCGAAATATTTTCTAGTATGGTTTGAACTTTGTCACATATTTTTTTTTTTATTTATTTTTTTTTTTTTATTAGTAAATTCAAAAAAGTGCAATGCACTTGTGTAGAATTTCACATTTAAAATATTTACAGTCTGTTATTAAAATTAATCAACAAATCAAAATTACATTTTATATAAAATTATAGTTATTTAAATATTATGATTGTAAAATAACTTAAAGTATATAATATACAATTTCTAGGTAAGATTATTATACAATAAACATTATATTATATACATACATATCAAAAAAAGAAAAAAGCAAAGAAAACAATTAAATACGAAATGTGGATTAGTTAGTCATAAGATACTCTTTGACATGATGTTTAAAATTCAAGATAGAATTCAAATTTTTTATTTGAAGTGGTATGTTATTGAAATGCAAAATCATAGTAGATACGAGCGTAACTTTTATATTTAATTTTAGTTGACAATAAAAAAAATTATCAACATAAATAAAACACACATTAATCTTTAGATTAATATTTATATTTATTAAAAATGGTTCTAACTTCAGTTAGAACTGTTAATAATGATATTACAAAATATACTACTCTAATTAACTAAAATTAAGGTAATTTATATTGAATCGATTTGCTGATTAATTACTTTACAATACTTGCGAAATATTTCTGAAATATGATATATTTAAATTAATATAAAGAATAAAGAATATAAATTAATATAAAGAATAATATTGTGGGAATGATTTCTTTTTATTATTGAGGAAAATCATTATTAAATGTTTCTCGCAACGTTGGCAAATTTGTCACGTTGCTGAGACATTTTTTATTTGTTACCGATTTGTTCTTACATATAACTCTCCCTTCGTTAGAGTTAAGATTCTTCTGAATCTTTTTATTTAAAGTCGATCCAATATTTTTTTTATTTTACAATTCATAAAACATACAATAGTTATTATTGATATTACAGTTATTGTTACA
The DNA here is from genome assembly GCA_947095535.1 of Poecilobothrus nobilitatus. Taxonomy (NCBI): domain Eukaryota; kingdom Metazoa; phylum Arthropoda; class Insecta; order Diptera; family Dolichopodidae; genus Poecilobothrus; species Poecilobothrus nobilitatus. The sequence goes on from OX352773.1 coordinate 130,788,586, forward strand.
GTTAATGTTATGACAATAATACAATACATTGACAATACATTTTTATTAATTTTCAATTTTTCAATTTGATCTATATTTTTCTTTGTTTCTAATATAATTTCATTAAAACTGTAAGAATTATTTGCTGGTTTATAATCTAGATTTGACAATACAAATTTATTTTTTATTTCTGTTATCTCATTATAAAAAGTCGTATTATCTAAACTAATACTACAATTATAAAATTTTACAAAATAGTTACCTTTAAGATTCATTTTTCTTTCATCACATTTAGAAGTTAGTATTATATTTTTTGCCAATTGTACTAGTATACTGCTATCATCGATTTCAATTATTTCATTATTACAATTTTTTAAAGTTTTACAATTTTTATTTTTTATACAATGATTAATTTTTCTTAATTGATGAAGAGCTTTGGTTTCATCGTATTCATAGAGTTCGTTACGAAATTCTAAAGTTTTTGTTATTGAAGAATCTATTATATTGCAATTATTTTCATTAGGTAAAGGTGTAATTAGTTTTTTGTTAATAGAGGTTAGTTTGAAAGGAATTTTAATTAAGAATATTAATTTGTTAGTAGTTGTTCTTGCAAATCCTACTTTTATATGTTTTAATTTCTCAGAGTTTATTTTAAAATTAATTATCTCTTCGTGATTTAGAAGAGATGGATGGATAATATTTAAATTTGAAAGAATTATATTACCTTGTAAGTCCTCTATAATTTTATTTATCTGTTGTATATTTAATTTTAAGTCAAAAAGTGAAATTTTTAAAGCGTTTTCGACAACTTCGTTTTTTAGCATATTTTTTATTAATTGTCTGCCTTGTTGAATGTTATCTAGTAATTATGGAGTTGTTGAAATTATTATTGATTTGTACTTGTTCGTTCATATTTTTAATAAGGTTGTCGTTATTATATTCAAAGGATTACAAATGTTGGTTTATGACTTGTTTGTCGTCGTCGTCCATAGTTCCAGTTAGCCATTTACTAATTGTTCCGAAAAAGTTAAAAAGTCCACGTTTTTGTATTGTATGATGTCCGTTTTTCAAGGTAGCTAATTTGTCTTCTAATCTGTCAATTTCCTTTAGTAAGCAATTGCTTGTATTTGTTGTAAAAAGGGATGAACTTCTTTTTATTTCACTTATTAAGTTGTCTATTTCATTTAGATCAATAATATGCAAAGAGTAATTAAATGTTTTTGGAATTAGTATTTGACTGTCTTGAATAATCGTATAACCATTGTTTGTTTCAATTTTCTCTACTTGTAGTTGACTCGTTCGTGCTAGCGGAAGTAACGTTAGAAATAGTAGAAGTACTTTCGTTATCGTGATTGTCTGAAAATTTTAAAGGTCGTTTAATGTTAATAGGGTGTACATTATTTAATTTGTATTTTCTAAATTTAGGTTGATCTTTGTGTCTGAGACATTTGCAGTTTTTTATATATCCTATTTTTCGAATTTCTCTATAGTCTTCCCTATTTTTATTATGTTATATTAAACGTTTTTCTTGGGATTTAATTAGATTGATGTATATAATATCAGATGAACTAAAATTATTTTCTGCGTTTTGTGGAGTGGTTTTAATTGTACTGTGGTATAGGTTGTTGTAATTTTTTATAGCGTTTAACATTTGAATTCTAATGGGAAGTTGTTCTTCTAAATTTAAAATACGTAATCTTTCCGTTATGGTGTTATTTAATCTTTCTACGTCAGAATTGCCAGTGTGTGGTTAAACCAAACATAAGCAAATGAAGTTCGTCATTTTCTTGTGATAAAAATTCTTTGACGTACATATTATTAAATTCGTTATCTGCAATTAATTTTTTTAGTTTTTTATGGTTAAAGTACATTTTAAGTGTTTCAATTAATTCTGTATGGTTTTTATGTTCTAACTGATATGCAGTTGCGTATTTGGTGAATTTATCAATTAAAACTAAGAAATTTTGTTTCTTATTGGTATAAATGTCAATATGAATAATTTGGTTTTTTTTCCACTGGGATTTCTGTTTTTTTGAATTTGGGTTTAATAGGGTTTCTGTCCTATTTTCCTTTACTGCAAATTTCACAGTTGTTAGTATTTCTATTAATTGTTATTTTTAGTTGTTTGTGATAAACTTTATATTTTAAATATTTTTATAATGAAATAATTCCCGGATGTTTTTGTTCTTTGTGATGCAAAGATATAATTTTTATAAGTTCTTCTTCCGATTTTATGTCTTGTGCAAATTAAGTACATTTTATAAATTTGGTATTAGGAAAGTTCTTTATTAATATTTGTTGAATAATATTGTAATCATGATCTGATATTTGGGTAAAGATAGCACTTTTGGAGTCTGCTATATAAGATTTTAATTTGTTGATAAGTTCTGGTTCAGTTAAGTCAGGACTAATGTAAATTCTTCGTTTACCATCTAGAAGATTTTCAAATTCTTGAATAAAGTTATGGGAAATTATTATTTGAGTTTTAAATCTATTAACTATAGTTTCTAAAATTGGAATATGGTCAAGTTTTCTTCTTCTTGTGAATGAATAGTCGGTTGAAGAGAAGTATTGTCATTGTTTTCGTCATTATTATTTATTTCGAAGGTTTCTCTCCCTTCGTTAAGACTGAACGTCTAGGTCAGTTCATTTATTTCGTTTTTATCTGTATTTATTCTACTAAGAAAATAAGCAATTTTATTATCCTTACCTTTTAAATATTCTATTTTTATATTATATTCACCTAAGGATAGTATCCATCTTTGCAATCTTGGATTTAAATCTTTTCCCAAGTACTTGGTATGAAGCCATTTTAGTGCTTGGTGGTCAGTTTGAAGTTCAAATTCTTTGCCATAGATATATGGTCGAAAGTATTTTACTCCCCAAACTAAAGCCAAAAGTTCTTTTTCAGTTGTATTGTATCTGATTTCGTGGTTACTTAAAGTTCTGCTAGCATATGCAATGGATGATTGTCCTGTAAAAGCACAGTGCCAATGGCGAATTGACTAGCATCGGTATTTATTTTGAATGGTTTGTTAAAATCAGGATACTTTAAAATTGGATGAGATGTTAAAAGTAATTTTAATTGCTCAAAAGCATTAATATAAGTTGGGTCTAAGTTTTTTATTTTAGCATCTTTTTTTAAGTATTTTGTTAACGGTTGAGCTATTTTTGCATAATTTTGTATAAATTTTCTATAAAATCCAGTTATGCCTAAAAAAGATTTTATCTGTTTTTGAGTTGTTGGTAGTTTTAATTCCATTATATCCTTGATTTTCTTAGGATTAGGTTTTACGCCATTTTGGGTTAGAATATGTCCAAGGTATTCTGTTTCTTTGCACAGAAAATTACATTTGTCGATTTGCACTTTAAGATTTGCCTTTCTTAGAGCATTAAAAATTTTATTTAAGTTATCTAAGTGCTCTTGTAGAGAGGTACTAAAAATAAGTATGTCGCCCAGATACACTATGCAGATTCTGTTAATATATTCTCTTAATATAGAATTCATCAGCCGTTGGAAAGTGGCTGGTGCATTGTTTAATCCAAAGGGCATTCGAATATATTCGTAATGTCCAAATGGAGTAGAGAAAGCAGTTTTTTTCTGGTCTTCTGGTTTCATCAATTGTGATGTCATTCAATTTCCTATAGTCAATTACTATACGCCGTTTTTTTATATTGGAATTGTCCATTTTCTTTGGAACAACCCAAACTGGTGAATTACATGGTGAGTTAGATTCCTTAATTATTTTTTGTTTTAACATATCTTTAATTTGCTTTTCTACCTCTTCCTCATGTATTTTAGGATAGCGGTAGCTTTTACAATAAATTGGTGCATTATTTTTTAATTTTATTTCATGCTTTATTTCATGGGTTGATGTTAAATTTTCTCCTTCATTATAAAAAAGGTTGATATTTTTTGATAAAAGTTCTTTTAATTTAGTTTTTCTTCATTATTTAAATGATTTTGGTTAATTTTATTTAAAATTTCCTCTTTGGAGTTTTTTATAGGTTCTAAGTGATTTACTTCGGCAAATTCACGAGGGTAGTTAAGATTTTCAAACGGAATCTTATATTTTGAAAATATTAAAAGACATTGGTTTTTAATATCGATTTTAGATTCGAAGGATATTAGAAAGTTTATGCCAATTATAGCATCGTATTTCTTACTCTTTAGAGGAAATACTTTCCATTCTAATTTACCTTCTCTGGGAGTCTGTTTTCCGAGGCAAGTCTGTAAAATTTACTTCCTGACTTACCACGTCGACCTCCATTTGTTCATTATTATGGTTGTTGTACCTATACTGTCCTGAATTCGAATAATTTCTATTATATTGATTTATTCTATTTTGGTTTGTCCTGTTATAATTATTATTATGGTTATATCTTACTTGGTTTGAGTTAGTATTATAGTTATTTCTATATTTATTATTATAAAATGTTGGTAGTTTTGATTATGATAAATATTATTATAATTGGAGTGATAATTATTGTTAGATTCGCTTTTATATTTATGAACCGGTTTTTTGGAATTTGAATTGAATTTTGAAAGACGAAATTCTTGTTTTATAACTTCGTCTGAATAATAAATTTCGGATTGACAAAATTGATTATCTAACTCTAGAGTTCTATCTAGAGTTTTTGAGTTCTCAATTTGAATTTGCAATATTGGAATTAACTTAGGCTTTAGAATTTGTACAATTTCTCTATCAATACTTTCATATGTAAAAGCTTCTTCATTATCATAATCACATATTTCTGTACATTGGCTTTTAATATTACTTAATCTACAAAATAAATCCTTAAAACTACTTACTTTTAATTCTTTTGCTTGAAATAACAGTCTGTGAATTGTCAGCTTCGGTCGAAATCGAACCATTAATGTTTCACGAACAGTTGTCCAATTTCTGCGATGTTCAGGAATCTCCAAAATAGATGTTTTTGCTTTTCCAATAATTTTTGAATTAACAATTTTTCTTAGACAATATTATTTTAGTGGTATGTTGTTGGTACCACATAAGGACTCTACGTCCTCCACTGTTTTTAAAAATGTTTTTAATTTAAGTGAATCCTCACCTGAGAAAGGTGGAATCTCATTAAAGTTTCTAATAATTTGATCTGCAGTTAGAGAAAATTCAGTTTCATTAATACTATTTATTCTTGCACTTTGCTCATTGAGTTGTGCTGTCAAGGCCTGAACTTGAGCAATTAATTGTTGTTCCATTTCACTCATTTTTAGTTGTCTGTTTTGATCAAACACTTTATTTCTTTTATTTGAAGCAATTTTAGCACGATTTTTTTTTCACAATAATTAAAATTTAAAATTTAAACCGTAAATAGTTTTATTAAAATTTACGTAGATAAAATTTTTTATTTTTATTTTTCACTATTTTAGACAAGAATTTTTTATTCTTTTTATATGTTGTAAAGAAAAATTTCAATGTTTTATTGATACTTTTAAATTTTGATTTTACTACCACGGATTTATTTGATATATTTTTTCTGTATGCTATTACTTGAACAATTAGCATACTGAGTTTTGATTTAATTAATTTAAGTTTTAATTTGATTTATTTATATATTATAATAATTTTTAATTTTTTTAAGTAATTTACACAGTTTTATTGGTGTTATTAATTACACAATTTTATTAAATTTAAATTTAAATTTCACTAATTACTAAATGTTATTATTTTTTATTTTTGTTATTCGTATTTTAAAGAATACGATTAATTTTAGTTCGAATCACTGGAAACACAATCTTCAGATTGGTATCCTACCGACTGCGCCCCTTTTATATTTAATACACTTTTATATAACTTCAGTTAGAACTGTTAATAATGGTATTACAAAATATACTACTCTAATTAACTAAAATTAAGGTAATTTATATTGAATCGATTTGCTGATTAATTACTTTACAATACTTGCGAAATATTTCTGAAATATGATATATTTAAATTAATAAAGAATAATATTGTGGGAATGATTTCTTTTTATTATTGAGGAAAATCATTATTAAATGTTTCTCGCAACGTTGGCAAATTTGTCACGTTGCTGAGACATTTTTTATTTGTTACCTATTTGTTCTTACATATAACTCGTATGCATTGGAATACTTTGAGCTGATAAATTATTTCGATTTCTTGTATTATACAAATGAGTTTCAGATATTTTGGATAGAATTATGCCAGATTTTATTTTTTTATGTATCAACTTATAACACAGCATACACATTTCAAAAATTTTTAATTTTTCGAGAGCAAGAAATTTTTTACTATAAAGCAAATTTGAAGGAGTTAACATTGGTAAATTATTAATAAATTTCAAGGCTTTATTTTGAAATACCTGTAGTTCCTGTATTCTATAGGCAGCAGCAGAAGACCAAACGAAGTTCAAATAAGTTAATCGTGAATGAATGTGGGCAAAGTATATATTGTATAATGTTTGTTTCGGTAGTTTTTTGCATAATCTATATAATGCCGCAATATATGGTATGACTTTTTTCTTTATATAATTGATATGGGTTTCCTATTTTAGATTTTTATCAATGTAGAGTCCGAGATATTTCAACGAATTTACATTTTCAATAGTTGTATTATTTATTGCTAGTTGGTATATATTAGAAATATTTTTTTTTAAATATTATATATTTTGTTTAAAATATTTATTTTAAGTTTATTGATACCAAAATAATCATTGAGTAAGTTCAATTCAAATTGCATGTTTTTAAAAATTTTTTCAACTGAAATATCACTATAAACCAAAACAGCATCATACATAGTTAAAGTACCATATAAGGGAAGATCAAAGACATTAATAAATAGAAGTGAACCAAGAATTGATATCTGGGGAACACCAATCTTTATTTCGTGCTTTTTGCTTTTATAATTTCCGATTTGAACATATTGTTGACGGTTAGATAAATAACTATTAATCATCTTTATCGCTTCATTTAAAAAGTGCGATTTTTTAAGTTTTCTTAATAAAACTTCATGATCTATTGAGTCAAATGCTTTTTGTACATCAATTCTAATTAAACCTGTTACATTATTTTTGGATAACGATGATTGAATCATATTCACAACTTCAACACAAGCAGAAGTTGTACTTGAAGTTGGAATAAACCCAAATTGGTTTTTATTAATTATGCTAAAATTAGTAAGATCCTCCAATTAGTAAGCTCCATATTTGACTAAAAATAACTTTTTCAAGAAGTTTAGAAATAAGTGGAAGCACTGATATACTTCGATAATTATTTAAATCTATATTCGATCCCTCTTTATGTAAAGGTGTAATTCGCGCAATTTTAAGTCTATCAGGAAATTGACAATTATTAATACAACCATTGAAAACTTCGGTTAGCAGGCTAATTTTGCTATTTAAGAGACATTTCAGATCACCTGCAGACATGCAATCATATCCACTAGCAATATTATTTCTAATGGTTTTTATATACTCTAATATCAATGACACAGACACCGTTTGAAATACTAAGAGATTTTCATTAAATAAAAGATCTAATTCAAAATTATTTTCGCACCACCCTGCATGTTACATTATTATTATTAATTGATACAAAATATTTATTAAAGCATTCAACAATTTCATTTGGTTCATGTATCATGTGCCCATTATAATTTATATTTTTAGGTAAATAATTATTATTATTTTTTATGGACCTGTTATTATTTGCCATAGTTTTTTCGGTTTACTTAAATTTTGTGTACACTGATCATTTATAAACTGCTTCTTTTTTATTTTCTTTTCAAATCGGTTCCTTATCTTTTTAAACTCATTTATGTAAAAATTATCAGGGTATTGTTTTGTTAATTTATATAATCTTTCCTTTTCTCTCGATAAATTTAATAATTCACTTGTCATAAATGGTTTTAAGAATTTTAGTTTTTGTGTTTTAGTGTATTGCCGTGAATTCGAATCAATAGTTTTAATTCATTCACAAATAAATTCATCGTAATTTAAATTTTCGTTCAAAAAATTAAAATTACATATTAAATTCAAAAATTGATTTTTTTTTGTCCATGTAAAGTTTTATTTTGTCTATCAGAAGACTTATTTACAGTTTTAATTTGTAATAATAAGACATTATGATCACTTTTAATTAATACATAAATAGGTAGATCTCTTATTGAACGATTATTTTCGAATACTTTTATTTTCCGTAATCATATTTCTAATTCTTAACAAATTTTTAAGAAAAAAAAATATTTGATTTGAATGAAAAAAGTGCAATATTATTGAATTTGTGATGCATAAATAATATACATATGTATGTGTCATAATATTAATTTTGGTGCAAATTTCAACAAATAAGGCCCTGATTTCGATAGTCATTCCATAAAAATGAAAATGAAAAATTTCATTTAATTTTAATAATTTTTTGCGATTTCGATAGTCGGGCAAAATGAAATGGAATTTAAAATTAAAATGATTTATATTTTTTTTTTAAACCGGCAATACCTCATTATTTTGAGGTTTTGACTATTCAAAGAAAAGCTATAAGTAAAAAATTAAGAATTAAAAAACGTAGTTTCCAATACTGTAATAGAAAAAAAGTTCCGAAAAGTGGTTCCTTAGTTTTTGAGTTCTGTTTTTTGGGGCGGGCTTAAAAGTTGAACTTTTTTAACATTATTTTATCGGTGAGTACTGGGTACCTACCTTTTTTTAATCATGTCGGAACGACTTCTAATTCACAAATTAATGGGCTTTCTTGCAACCTATGCTATCGCATAGTCATAGGTTACTTATAAAAATGCCTATATTCACATAAATATAAATAAAATACTTCATAATTTTTCCCTAAAACCAATTTTTACAAGCACTCATTTAACAATTCCAAAATGAGAAAATTTGACGTTTAAATGAGTAGGTAGGTATATTCATAAAAAATGACTATCAAAATCAGCTTCTTTTAATTTTTTATGACTATCGAAATCAAAAATTTTGTTTTTCATAAAAAATGAAAGTGATATGACTATCGAAATCAGGGCCGTGAATTGCATGAAAATTATTTTGTACAATTATTATAAATTTTAAAAATCTACGCTTAAATTTTATTCTTAATAAAATTTCAAAAATACATAGGTACATATGTACATATGTATGTACTTGTTTTTTACTGTTTTACAATTCAATTCAATTTTTAAAATAAAAAAATACAAATCATTAGCACATTTCCAAAAAAATTTTGAAAAAATGTGCTTATTAGTTTTACTCTGTCCGTCCGTCTGCTTACAAAACTTGTACACCGTTAAAGATAGAGAAAAAAAATTTTAACCATGGGTAGGTCTCATAAAAAAAATAATTTTTTTTTCATGTAGCCCCTTCCATTACGGAGCTACAGCCCCTCAAACTTTGAAAAAGCCCTATTTTTAAATGCATATATCTTATGTTCTGCTTAAGATTTTTTCAATCTAAAAACGTCATTCGACAGGTATTTTTTCTAACTTTGTAAATTAATAAAAAAATTGTACAATTTTTTTAAATTTAGTATTTAAATTTACCGTTATGTGAAAACCAAATTTTGCATGATTTTTCTACTTTCATAACTCCGGCACGCTTTTAGATAGAGGCTTGAAATTTTAAGGCAAGAAAGAACTCTTAGAATTAGTATAAGTTTACTCAGAAAATTTTTTTGGACCACCCCCTGTTTATGAGCTATTAGGGCTTAAATATTGAAAATTTGCTATTTTTAAACATCTGTAACTTAGGAACCTGTACACATTTTACGCAAGATATAAAAATTAAAGCTACAGTAATATATTTTTACGTGTGTTAAAGGTTTATTTTAGTTGTAAAGGGTTGCAGCTCTTCAAAATTGCGAAAAAGTCCCTTTTTCAGATGTATATATCTCAGGCTCTGCGTAATAGTTTTGCAATCTAAAACCGCCAGAAGATCGAAAATTTTATTATCTATATAAAACAATATCAAAATTATGCAATATTTTGGTTTTGTATTTTATAATTTACTATTTAAATTTACTGTTATGTGAAAACCACATTTTGCATGAAATTTCTTTTTTCATAACTCCGTCACGCTTTTAGATAGGAACCTGAAATTTTGATACAAGAAACAACTTTTAGAATTAGTATAAGTTTCATCAGAAAATTTTTTGGTACCAACTCCTCTTTAAGAGTTATTACGCCTTAAAAATTTGAAAATTTGCTATTTTTAGACACCTGTAACTTAGGCACCTGTAAAAATTTTTCTTCGGCAAGACATGAAAATTAAAGGTTCAATAATATATTTTTACGTGTGTTAACGGCTTTTCTTAGTTATATAGGATTCCGGACTTACGGCTCCTCAAAATTTCAAAAATGTCCTATTTTCACGTTTTTTCTTATTACTTGAAATTTTCAAATTTTTGTGCAAGTCACAAAAATTCTAAACAGTTTGTATTGAGTTTTGGAAATGTGCGCTTTCAAAAACCGTTGGTTTACATTCTAACTTGTTTTTCATATTATATTACATACCTCAATGGAAGCGACGAATTTTTATTAGAATAATTACGAATACTCATTCCAATAATAGCAAATTTTTATAATATATACAATGCACACATTTTTTAGCTTTTATTTTTACAAAATGTACTTTCATACACAATTTGTCTGTAACTTAAAAAACCTCATACAATTTTCAATGTATGTATATCATATACCCATAGATATACTAGTACTTTAGATTGGCTATATAAAAGAAAAATTCAGTCAATTTTGAGTCAGCTGTTTATTGATGCTTTTTTTTGTGTAAATTTAAATTTAGTTTCCCCAGTGCCCGCTAAAAATGGAAATTTATGTTATAGATTTAAATACTAAATATTTAATAGAAAAAAATATTTATCCTTAGTGTAACCGTATCATTTTTACTTGCTACTCGAGTTTGTAAATCATAAACTTGTTCTTCTAGTAATAGTTTATTACCAATACTATCTCTTAAATTTTTATTTTCTTTTTGTAATTTTGAATTTTCTCTAAATCTTGAATACTTGCTTATCGTCGTAATATTCAAATAATACATGTACCTTGGACAAAGTTTTCCAATCGATAAATACGATACGATAAATTTTCTCTGCAATTCTTTAATTTGAAATTTTCTTGTTTGTTATTCTTGTATATTCTCTTCAAATTTAGAATTTAAATATTTAAATTCATTAGACTTTTCTTCCACAGCGGAAGTTCCACTCCATTCAATTGAATTCGAATAATTTAAACTAACTAATTTAAGTTTTCAACTTTTCTTTTATATTCAATATTCATTAATTTTATATATCCAATATAAAAAATATATAAATTTATACATCCAAATCTATCAATATCTATGAGAGAAACTGTACTGCGATTTTATAATAATTTTAATGAAATTTTATGATTTAAAACCAGCTGGCATCCAACTTGCGTCAAATGAACGACATTACTTGGATGTCATATGTTTTATTTTTGACTGAAATTTCTTGTATAGGAAAATAGATTAGAGTGAAAGAGAAAGTGCCAATCTAAAGTACTATTATATCTATGCATATACCTAATACATACTTACACATTATATTCACATTATTTCTTACACAAAACAGAAAAAAACAAAAAAGAAACATAACAAAACAAAAAATATGTAGATAAATAGTATACTTAACATTACATAGCTACATATATAAATACATATTTATACTACTCATATCAAACTACATGTATAGCAATAGCGTATATTGTATAGAAACAAAAAACAAAATAAACAAAAAATACATATAGTAATTATAGGCTATAGATACTAACACTACGTAGCTCTATAAATACATTTGTATAATGTATATTATTAATATTCAAATTTCAAACTATATGTATAGCAATAGCATATATTGTATAGAAACATAAACTTCGGAAAAAAAAAGAAAAAAGGAGGAAAACAAAGGCGCATATGTATATTCCGACAATAAAAAAAACTGTGCTGTGTTAAATATAAAAAAAATTAAAATCATTTGTCGTTTTAACAAATTTTTCTTTAATGAAATTGGTTATATTTAAAGTTTTTTTTTTGTTTTTAATCAACTTTGACCCAATTTCAAATTGCCATTTTAATAACTTATATTAAACAAGTAACTTTTTTAACTAATAATGAAAAAAAATTAGAATTAAATAATTTTTAATAATTAATAAAAAAAACAAAAAGATTATAGAATGATAGATTCAATTAAATGCAACAGCCCTAACTGCTCTGTATATGATACAAAAACTGAATCGGTTACATGCAACAGTTTTTGTGTATAGTAGAACGCTTTAATCGTACTTTAAAGAATTCAATGTGGAGGCAGTTTAGTTTTCAGGAAAACTATGATATCACTGGATATCACTTTACCAAAACTGATTGAAAAATATAATTCAACATATTACCGCACAATTAAACTTCAACCTAAAGGCGTTATAAAGAAAAAGGAAAAATTATTATTAAAAACTGTGTCCAATAAATTAAAAGTTTTCCGCAAAGCAAAATATAAAGTTGGAGATTATGTTCGTATTAGTAAATATAAAGGTCATTTTACTAAAGGCTATCAATCCAACTGGCCAACAAAAATTTTTACCATAACAAAAATAAAACGAACTGACCCAATAACATACAATTTACTTGATTATACAAATTCATCTATTTCTGGTTCATATGAAGCTGAACGTACAACAGCAAAAAATGCAAATACATATATACCTATCTTATAGAAGAAATAATAAAAAAAAAGAAAATCAGGTTTTAATAAAACGCATAATTCATGAATAAACAAACAAGATATTATTTAATTATACGATACAGGTGCACATTAAAATCTTTTGCATAAATATTTTTGTTTTTTTGTTTTTATTTTACTCACATTTTTATAGGTATGTCGTACGGAAGGTCATATTACATATAATCATAAAGAAATCATATACATAGAGTATTTATATAGAATGAATACGAATAAAAAAAATATTACCACTATTAGTCATTACCTTACCACTACAATTATAAAATAGTATAAATAAGAAAATAATACATTTCATTTTTTTATAAGCTGCAAATAAATATTATTTCTGTATAAATTTTTTGTTTAAAATATGTTAATCTGCAACAAAACAGAATTTTGGGGTTCTATGTTTTGTGCAGAAATGGTTTAAAAAATTTGTTTGGGATAAATACTCTATGTATATGATTACTTTATGTTATAATATTAACCATATAAAAAATTTTTAAAACCACTTTGAAATTACAATTTATCATAAGATTACAAACTTGAACAAAATAATAATATGTATTTATTTACAAAAGGCTTCCCATATCCATACAATGTGTATGGCAAGCGGTGCAGCCTTTCTCTCTCAGGTGTGGGTGGCTGTTAAATAATAATAAAAAGTGGTTTTTTTTTTACTTTTTTTATTTTTCAAATAAACTCTAATACAATTTAAAATTAAAACAGCTTTCTTTTTTGATTTTTATTTTATTTAAACTAACATATAATTTTTACCGACCGCATACAATTATGTATAAGGTAGGTATTGTTTTCATACTAAAAATTTGTACCCGAGATTTCGGCAAATATGCACTACTCCGGTCACCGGTGTGGAGAAGGCTGTAAAAAATTTTTTATCATGATGTCCATCTGTATGTGTATGGGTGCGTGTGTGGGTATGACTGTGGGCACGTGTAAATAAAGTTTATTATAATAGAAAAACAAACAAATTATTTTATTTTAAAATGAATTATAATTTTTATTTATATTTACAATAAAGTTTATTATAAAAAACACAAACAAATTATTTTATTTTTAAATTGAATTATAATTTTTATTTAAATTTGTTTTTAATTGTAATTTTAATTAAGAACAATCTTTATTCTTTTACAAATCAAACTAAACTGACTTAAAACTAAAAATTAAGTTTTTAACAAAAGAAAATCTTATACTTAAAAATCTGAAATAATCGAACTTAATATCGATTTTGAAATGAAGGAAATAAATTAGTAAACCACTTAAAATATTTTAACGTAAGTAGAACATTTAAAATATTTTAAGACAACAACAAAAATGCAATAACAAGAGAATTTAAATTTAGTTCAATATGTTGTACTATATGAAATACATATGAAATGAATATTATGAAATATGATATAGTAAATAATTAATACAAGAGTTTTTTATACATTCAAATTATTTAAAAGGTTATTAAAATTTATTAGGGTTTTTAATAAAACTGAAAATGAAAATTGACATGTAAGCATTTCATGTGAAGCGTGAAATGATTTAAAATAAATTTTATTAAAACTGAATTTTATGTGAAAGTACTTGGAAAGAAATTCTAAATGTATATTTAGAATTTGGAAATTTAGGTTTTTGTAATGTTATCAAGTGTTCTATTTATAGGATAGATAACTCCTCCATCCTTAAGATCATTGCCGTCCTGGACATTAGTTTTACTAACGTTTTTACTAATTATAAATGAATGATTTCCTTTTTTTGTTTTATTTTTTATCATTACAAAAATTATTAAAATAAGTATAAAGAATATAATAAATATTGTATTAGAGAAAATTATAATATTATTTATTTTTTTTTCAAATTTCAATTCTTGAATTTCTTCATTATTCTTCATTTGCGTAATATCTAAATCTTTTAAATTCAAAGTATGATTTATATTCTTTAAAATATTGTAATTAGGTAATACAAAGTTATGGTTAAATTCTTTTTCTTTATTAAAAAATGTTATATTATTTATTTCAATAGTACAATTATTAAAAAATATAATGTAATTTTTATTTAAAATATAATCAATATTATTGCAATTGTTAATTAATTTCAAATTAATTGCATTTTTTATAAGAACTATTCCAACTTCTAACTCTACTATTCTTAATTCATTTTCAATTCGTTTTAAACATTTATTACAAGTTTTATTTAATAGATTAGAAATACATTCTGAAGTTGGTTTTAATTTATTTTTGTATTTTTCTTGTTCTAAATAATACGATTTATTCTTAAAAATTATAATATCAGAATAACCTATGTTAATTTCTTCAAACATTAAATTTGGTATTGGAAATATTTTATATTGTAAAGCCTTTTCATTACTCATCTCTGGAATTTCCAAAATAAACACTAATTTTTTATTATAACTTGCTAGAGAACATTTAAGTTGCTGAATTTTAAAAATATCTATATTATAATAATCTATTTCTTCTGGTGTAAGCATTGATCTACTCATTATACCATGTTTAGAAAATACGACATTTTCTTGAATTTTTTCAATTTCGTCACCAAGAAGATTTAGATTTGTTAGTATTTGTAAGAATTGAATTTGCTTTATTAAGTTTCTATTATTAGTATTAGAATCGTTTAATATTTTGTTTAATAGTTGGTTACTTTTATTAATATTTTTTTGCAAAAGTTTAAGGTTTTCTTGAATATTATCATTTATGTTTATTTGATTATTAGAATTAGTTATTACGTCATGACTATTTTGGTCTAGTATTTTTAAATGTTCCTCCAATTCTGTTTTGTCGTCTTCATTATCAATTTCCTTTGCTAACAAGGTGCATTTAAGAAATTTAAATTTTTTATCATTGCTAAATAACTCTATCAATTTTTTCTGTAGAATTGCGTAATTTACTATCTTCTAACTCAGAATATATTGCAGTTATTCCTTTTTTTATTGATCTTCTTAATAGGTCATTTAAGTAATTTTCATTCAACAAGTCCTCTTCAGATATAAATATTTTCTTATATTTTTTATTACTAATCACTATTTCTTCTAATTTATTTTTCACAAGATGAATTTGAGTAAAGTATTTGTTAACAATATTTTCTACAATTGGGACGTGGTTATCCAAAATTTTCGACACCACTATGAATTGTAGCCATTTCAGTTTCTTTATTAGAATTATCTACCTGAATTTGAATATTATTTATTTCATTTTTATTTACATCTATCCTACTTAAGAAATCTGCGACTTGATTTTCTGTACCTTTCACGTAATCTATATCAAAATCAAATTCATTAAGTTTTATTCTCCATCGTTGGAGTTTACAATTTGGCTCTTTCAATGTATGTAACCATACTAAGGGTCTGGGATCGGTTTTAATATTAAATTTGACACCATAAAGATATGGTCTAAAATATTTAGTAGACCATACTATGGCTAAAAGCTCTTTTTCTATAGTACTATATTTAATTTCATGTTCGTTAAGCGTTCTACTTGCATACGATACAGAGTGACCATTTTGTGATAAAACGGCTCCTATAGCATATTGACTTGCATCTGTTGTAAGAACAAATTTTTGATTAAAATTAGGGTATTTCAATATAGGAGTATTTCAGGGTATTTCAATAAAGCAAGGGTATTTCAATAAAGCAAATTCATCATTTATAATGATTTCTTTTAATTTCTCAAAAGCTCTTATATAGTTCTGATTTTTTATGTCGATTTTATTTCCTTTTTTTAAACAGTGAGTTAAAGGTTGTGCTATTTTAGCATAATCTTTTATGAATTTCCTATAATAACCGGTAATCCCTAAGAAACTTTTTATTCCTTTACAAGACGTTGGTAATTTTAAATTTTTAATAACTTTTATCTTATTTGGATTCGGTTTGATACCGTTGTTAGTTAACAAATGCCCTAGGGAGGTAGGTAGGTATGCTGGTGACCTTCACGATGCTGCTTGAAGGCCTCAATTAGCACTAGATTGCGCCATTTTGATACCACTGCACTCATGTGACCTGTGTTTTTAGATTGTTTGCGGTTTTATATCCAACCCGAGCGGTTTAGATACAAGATCAGTTCTTTGATTTTGTGTTTAGAAAGCTCGCTGAGGTTGTGGAAGAACGGCTTGCCGAATGAGAGACGTCTGGCTCCAGCTAGGGCCGGACATTTGCAAAGAAAGTGTTCTAGATTCTCACTTTCGATGGCTTCTTTGCAGCTCCTGCATGAGGTGTTGTGTGGGAGTCCTAATTTGGCCGCATGCGTGCCCACTGGCCAGTGGCCTGTGATGACTGCTACTAGTCTGGCTATGTCTATGCGGGATTTGGATATCAACTCGATTGATCTCGTTTTGTTGTATGTGGGCCACAATGTTCTAGATATGGTGCAATTGCTCAGATTGCTCCACCTATTTTGTGATTTCGCTATATACAAAGAAAGGATCCGTTCCTTGACGGTACTGATTGGGCAACTAACTCTCCGGTAACTTTCCGGGGAGTTAGTGTTCTGAGTAGCTCCTTTCTTTGCTAGTTCGTCAGCTTTTTCATTTCCTTCAATATTGCTATGCCCAGGCACCCATAAGAAGGTTATGTTTAACCTTTCGCTTGTTAGGGCAATTTCCTCTTGGCACTGTCTAACAAGCTTAGAGGTTGTGATGTTCGCGTTAATGGCCTTAATCGCGGATTGACTGTCCACACAAATGGCGACCGTTCTCATTTGTGTGTTGTTTTCGTTCAGAATTCGAGCAGCCTCTCTAACTGCTAGTATCTCCGCCTGAAAGATGCTAGCTGTGTCGGGGAGTTTGTAGAATTTTGAAATGTTGAGTTTCTCCGAGAAAATGCCAGCACCAACTCCTTCCTTCATCTTGGATCCGTCGGTGAAGATAGTGACATCGAAATGCTTTGTCACATTACCGCCCTTCCATTCCGCTCTAGACGGAAATTCTACGACTAAATTACTCCCGAAGTTTATTTTGGGAATAGTGCAGTCGGTCAGGGTTGGTATAAAGTCCCTTGGAAATATCTCCAGAATATTACCGTGGCCATATGGTTTAGTAGCAAACCACCCAGTTTCTCTGAGTCGAACTGCACTACACGTTGCGACATACTTAATGTATAGATCCGGGGGTAAAAGAAATAAAATAGTATTCAGAGCATCAGACGGACACGATTGCAGTGCTCCTGTGATGCCCACAGATGCCGATCTCTGTATTCTATTTAGTTTTGTTATATTGTATTTCCGATTCATCGCTGGCCACCACACCAGCGATCCATAGGTAAGGATTGGGCGAACCACGGCTGTGTACGTCCAAAGCGCCATCTTTGGCTGCATACCCCATTTCCTCCCCATGGTTTTATTGCAAGCATAGAGAGCAACACAAGCCTTCTTAACTCTATGCTCGATGTTAGATTTCCAGGAAAGCTTCGAGTCTAGAATAACGCCTAGATACTTAGCGCTGGTAGTCATATTTAAAGTATAATTGTTAAGTTTCGGTAGGACAAAAGTAGGTATTTTGGATCTTGTCGTGAAGAGTACCATTTCAGTCTTCTCTGAGTTGACACCTAGGCCACAACTTGTGGCCCAGTTGTGAACCTTGCTTAGAGTTCTATTCATGATCTCACTAATCACGGATATAAACTGGCCTGATACTAGTATCACCACATCATCCGCATACGCCACTACCTTTATTCCTTCCTCAGCAAGTATCATTAGAATTTTGTTTATAACCATTAGCCATAGCAAAGGTGATATTACACCTCCCTGAGGTGTACCCCTGTTGACTAATTTAGTAACACTGCTGTTTCCCAATTTCGCGTGAATTATTCTGGAATTCAGCATGGATATAATCCAATGCTTCAGAAACTGCTCTGTTCCCGCCTGGGTTAGAGCTTCTTCAATAGATTGGATGTTGACATTGTTAAAAGCACCTTCGATATCTAAGAAGATGGCTAAGGTAAATTGTTTGTACTTAATGGAGTGTTCAACCGTGCTGACCACTTCATGAAGAGCCGTTTCTGTGGACCTACCTTTTAAGTACGCATGTTGGGATTTCGATACTAGAGTTCCCTCAAAGCGTTGCCTAATCTGGTAATCAAAAATGCGCTCCAAAGTTTTTAAAAGAAAGGAGGACAGGCTGAGTGGCCTGAAGTCTTTCGCAGACTCGTGGCCCCTTCTACCTGCCTTTGGAATAAATACTACTCGGACTCTTCCAACTGCAGGGAAAATGATTATGTTTTAAACAGCCACTGAAAATGGTGACAAACCACGATGTCGACAGCATTAACGACTTTTGCAACATAATCGGAATTATGCCATCCAAGCCAGGCGATTTATATGGAGAGAAACTTTTTATAGCCCAAGAAACCTTTTCCTGAGATATAATTTTACTTACTTCATCCCATGAGGTTCCTTGGGCTACAGGGCTTCCATTGGGTGGAGTTACGTTGCCGTTAACATTGCTGGCTACGGGAAAATGGGTGTTAACTAACAGTTCAAGAGATTCAGCTGAAGAATTAGCCCAGCTCCCTTCCGTTCTTTTGATTAAGGAAGGACAGGATCTATCATTGGACAGAATTTTACAGATTCTAGCTGAATCCTTTGTAGTTTCAATAGATTGACAAAATTCCATCCAAGTACGCCGCTTGGCTTCTTTGAAGGCTTTCTTATATACTTTTAGGCAATTTTTGTAAGGTTGCCAGTATTTATGTTTGTAGCAAATATTGAAAATAGACCTAGTCAATCTTTTGAGGTAGGCTAAGTCTTCATTCCACCAAGGGGGATAGGTTTTCTTTCCGCGACTAATTGGACACGAGACTTTAAAGGCTACTTCCATTGCCTTTTCAAAAGTTTCAATCTTTGCATCCAGTTCTTTTATCGTTTCAATTTTGATGTTCGGTACATTAATTAGTTTTGACTGTATAATTCGGCTGAATTTTACCCAGTCAGTTCTTTTAGGATTTCTATAGAATTTGGGGATATTCATCTGAAAATTCACTTCAAAGACTATATATTTGTGATCTGAGTAGGAGTTCTGGCTAGACACAGACCAGTTTACAACTCCAATGATATTGTTGTTAGTAGCTAAGGTAATGTCTATTACCTCTTCCCACCCACTATATCTGCCCGAACTTGGGAAAATAAAAGTGGGTTTGTTACCACTATTACATATTTTAAGGTTACTGTTAATAAGAAAATCAAATAGTGACTCACCTCGTTCGTTGTTCTCCGAACTGCCCCATAGGGAATGCCTAGCATTGGCATCACATCCGAAGAGTCGGTTGTCTTGCCTTGTCGCTCGCACAAGTTTACGAACTTCCTCTGGTGGTGACGGATCGTCATGAGCCATATATGCAGAGGAGATGTAGAGACTATCTCCACCAAGCCCTTCTAACCTGACGACAGTCAAATCGGATGAGCTAAAATCGGGGTGGAGAAAAGCATTAAATTGTTTATTTACTAAAATACAAGCTCTGGGTTTACCTGTATCTTTTTTGTAAAAAAGATTGTAATCTTTATGATGTAGTCCCTTGATCTCAGTACCTCTGACCCAAGATTCTTGAATGAGGCTGATGTCTATGTTTTCCTCGCTGAGGAAAACCAGCAGATTATCCGAGGCACTTCTCGAGTGCCTGAGATTAATCTGCACTACCTTTGGCATCATTACCCCTAACCGCACCCTCACCTGGTGCTGAATTCTGTCCAAGAGGATCTCTTTCGATCGTGAGATCCTCTAACAGCTTAGAAGGTAGATCCTCCTCTGGATCTTCTTCTTCCGCTGGAGGTCTGAACATTTTCAGTTTGGCATACCTTCTCTTCAGATTATAGAACCTCATTCTATAATCAGCCTTCTCAAGTTCCATTAGGCACTCCTCATTTATCAAAAGCAGGAAGGACTTACTGTTTTTTTGAGGCTCCTCAGCCTTTATTATTCTCCAGTTTTCCATCTGGATCTTCGGATTCTGGAGCTTAAGACATTGAAGAACCTTTCCATTATCTATGCTGATATTTGGTAGCGAAATGCGCGCCCTAGGTCTCCTTGGAATTTCCCCAGCCGGGATAAGCTTGAGCTTCAAGCCAACCCATTTATCACTAGCCTTAGCGACGAATTTGCTGAGGAAATCCAAAGACACCTGATCCTCGCATTTGACAATCCTGCATCCTCTCAACACGTACCCGCAGTCGAACGATATGAGAGGTCCCTCCGGGTGCTCCAAAACGTGTTCTAATACCATCCCGGATAGATGGGCTTCTATCTCGCTCCATTTATCTGTGATTGGCTTCCCACTGTTCGATATCCCGTCAATCAGTGCCACGTTCAGGTGATTTATAGCTACTTCTTTGTAGGATTTCCTATTCTTGGCACCGACTTCAGAAGTAGCCTTTTTCTCCTTGGGTTCCCTCGCACACTTAACACCTCCTAGTACCAATGCGCTAGACCCCCGTTTTCTATTGGCCCTCTTAGCTGCGTTATTGATCTCATCTTGAGATCTGTTGCGCTTCTGGCCAGTTGTTGTGGCAGGAATACTCCTATTCCTGTTTTTACCAGCTTGCACCTTTACATATTCATCTACGACAAGCTGGTACTTAACTTTATCCGCAGCGTCCTTTTCATGAAAAGTACGTGCTTTTTCATTCTCAGCTATCTTGTTGAGAATGAAGAGAGCCCTGTTGTACTTTTCCTTCATGAGTACGCCAGCGGACTTACGTCTCTTATGATTTTTCTTCTTGCCGCCCTCGCCATTGTTGACGATAAGAGTTTTAGGTTGACCTGGCATTGATGTACTATGGCTGGTACTCGCAATGCCACTAATTAGCGTCTCTTGGCTAGACGCTAAAATCTCATCTTCAGATGAGCTCTCCATCTCAGCTTCTTCCTTCTCCATTTGTTTTTTTTTTAAATTTTCATCCATTCTTGATCCCACGAGTGTGGCCGGAAAAGCGGTCCATCCCGGCATTGCCGCCTTACCGGGATAAGGCACTTAATACAACCGACCTTGCCTGAGCATCGGAGGAGATCGTTCGCGACCAGTTATCTTTTACCACTTACTGACCATTCAGCTCTCGGCACGGTACCTGGACACCTTAGCTTACAAGTGGAGGGATTCTCTTGGTTTCGGATCTCCCCTGCAGCCTTATCGGTATGGTGGAACCTACTGATACTGTGAAATCCCCAGGGATGACACAGTATCTCCGACATCGCCCACAGGATCATTGATTCTACTCAGACCTCCCACCACGTCAAGGTGGAATCCCTATCGGGAGGGATGCCCTAGGTATTCAGACTCTTTTGAGAAGAAAACGCATTTATCAATTTGGATTTTTAAATTGAATTCGCGAAGTCTCTGAAAAATTTTAGTAATAGCATCACAATGTTTTTGAATAGACGTACTAAATATTAGTATATCATCGAGATATACAACACAAATAACATTTATAATTAAAAAAAATATAATTCGTAAAATATAATTCATCATACGTTGAAATGTAGCAGGAGCATTCTTTAATCCGAATGGCATCCTGACATACTCGTAATGACCTTGAGGTGTTGAGAATGGTGTTTTGGCTCGGTCTTTTTAATCTACAAGGATTTGATGAAATCCCTTTGCCAAGTCCAGCGTAGCGAAATATTGAGCTTTGCACAACTTGTCAAATAATGAATCAATGTTAGGAATAGGAAATTTGTCTTCTATAGTAATTTCATTAAGTTTCCTATAGTCGACAACAATTCTCCATTTCTTTGTCCCAGATTGATCAATTTTTTTTGGTACCACCCAAATGGGTGAATTATATGGTGAATTACTACATTTTATTATTCCCTGAGATAACATGTCAGAAACTTGTTTCTCTACTTCCTTTTCATGGACTTTGGGAATTCTATATATTTTAGGATATACCGGTTGACCATGTTTAATAATAATTTGATGTTTAATGGCTTTAACATTTGTTAATTGTTGGCCTTCTTGATAAAACAAATCATTATTAGTTCGAACAATTCTTTTAAGAATTTCAAATTCCTCTTTATTAAGATGACCCGTTTTAATATAGTCTACTATATTTTTTGATTTTAAATCTAAAGAATACAATTCATTTACTTGATTTTTATCGAAAGGAAATGAATTTAGTAACTTTTCCTTTAATTTCAATACTTTCATTATTCAAATCAATTTTTGCTCCTATTCCCTTAACAATATTTTGACCTAATATTGCATCGAACTTGTTACTATTAAAATTGAATACTTTCCATGTCATAGTAGCATTATCATTAAATTCTTTAGGAACCCTAGTTATCCATGAAATAATAACTATAAACATTTATGAAAAATTAATATAATTTTTACCAAACAATGTAGAAATTTGTATGGGTTTTTCTAACTTAATTAATTTTATATTAGGAAATAAGGTATTTTTTATTATAGATGTATAGTAGAACCTGTATCAATTAAACAACTAAATATTTTATTATCAATATTAAACTTTACTATTGGTAGTGATTCTCTGGAGGCTTTAACTGAAAATTTTCTTCAATATTATATTGTTCGTCAATTTCCATAGTTTCATTTGGTCGATTCATATTACTATAATGATTATTATTGTTAGAGTGATTATAATTTGGATAACGATTGTTATTCGAGTGACCGTTATTTTGGTAACGATTGTTTTTGTTAGTAAAATTACTAGAATTTTGGTAACGATTGTTATTGTTAGTAAAATTACCAGAATTTTGATATCTATATCTGTTTCCAGAATTTTGATATCGGGAGTTTTGTTGAAAATTTCTTTGAATATTTTTATTTGAGTCAGGATTAAAATTATTATTATAATTAAAATTAGAATTACCGCGATTAAAATTAGAATTTTGTTTTTTATTATGAAACCAACTACTATTGTTATTATTATTTTGTTTAAAATTATTATTTAAATTTGTATTTTTGGAAATCCCAGTCTGTAATAATTCAAAGTAAGCTTCTTCAAGCGAATCAACATTTTTTTGTCTTAAATACATAGAATCATTCCTAGATATTTTATTAAAAAACTTTTCCAATATACTTTTTTCGTTATTTGCAACTTTAAATTCTATAGGAGAATCATCATCTAATTGGTACTTAAGATTTAATAAATCTAATATATGAGATAATTCATTATAAAATTGACTTACGTTAATATATCGTACTGCATCGGCTCTTTCCTTTAATTTCAGGTATGATTCTTGAACTCCAAAACTTTTCTTCAGTCTTGTCTTGATATCATTCCATGTTGCGTTCTCGAGTCTCCTGATTGCTACAGCTGCTGGTCCTTGTATTTTTGTTAATAAGATGTTCTGCAGATATGCTTTGACAGTTACTTCTGTTGTTAAAGAAGTAATTGCTTCTACTTCTTTAATAAAATGGGTTAGCTCAAAAGTTGAGTCACCTCTAAAAATTGGGACAGCTCTTGCTTCCAAAATTAAATCCTTCGATGTAATTGCCATTATTTTAGTTGAAACACTAAGTTGTACTCCGGGAAGATGTTCTAAATATTTTTTTTTCTTCCAATTTGAGTTTAGCTTGATTTTTTACTTTTCTATTTTTTTATATATGGTTTATAACTCATATATAGATTGCGCCTAGAGTTATTATAGAGTTATATAGAGTTATTACGCCTTAAAAATTTGAAAATTTGCTATTTTTAGACACCTGTAACTTAGGCACCTGTAAAAACTTTTCTTCGGCAAGACATGAAAATTAAAGGTTCAATAATATATTTTTACTTGTGTTAACGGCTTTTCTTAGTTATATAGGATTCCGGACTTACGGCTCCTCAAAATTTCAAAAATGTCCTATTTTCACGTTTTTTCTTATTACTTGAAATTTTCAAATTTTTGTGCAAGTCACAAAAATTCTAAACAGTTTGTATTGAGTTTTGGAAATGTGCGCTTTTAAAAACCGTTGGTTTACATTCTAACTTGTTTTTCATATTATATTACATACCTCAATGGAAGCGACGAATTTTTATTAGAATAATTACGAATACTCATTCCAATAATAGCAAATTTTTATAATATATACAATGCACACATTTTTTAGCTTTTATTTTTACAAAATGTACTTTCATACACAATTTGTCTGTAACTTAAAAAACCTCATACAATTTTCAATGTATGTATATCATATACCCATAGATATACTAGTACTTTAGATGGGCTATATAAAAGAAAAATTCAGTCAATTTTGAGTCAGCTGTTTATTGATGCTTTTTTTTGTGTAAATTTAAATTTAGTTTCCCCAGTGCCCGCTAAAAATGGAAATTTATGTTATAGATTTAAATACTAAATATTTAATAGAAAAAAATATTCATCCTTAGTGTAACCGTATCATTTTTACTTGCTACTCGAGTTTGTAAATCATAAACTTGTTCTTCTAGTAATAGTTTATTACCAATACTATCTCTTAAATTTTTATTTTCTTTTTGTAATTTTGAATTTTCTCTAAATCTTGAATACTTGCTTATCGTCGTAATATTCAAATAATACATGTACCTTGGACAAAGTTTTCCAATCGATAAATACGATACGATAAATTTTCTCTGCAATTCTTTAATTTGAAATTTTCTTGTTTGTTATTCTTGTATATTCTCTTCAAATTTAGAATTTAAATATTTAAATTCATTAGACTTTTCTTCCACAGCGGAAGTTCCACTCCATTCAATTGAATTCGAATAATTTAAACTAACTAATTTAAGTTTTCAACTTTTCTTTTATATCCAATATTCATTAATTTTATATATCCAATATAAAAAATATCTAAATTTATACATCCCAATCTATCAATATCTATGAGAGAAACTGTACTGCGATTTTATAATAATTTTAATGAAATTTTATGATTTAAAACCAGCTGGCATCCAACTTGCGTCAAATGAACGACATTACTTGGATGTCATATGTTTTATTTTTGACTGAAATTTCTTGTATAGGAAAATACATTAGAGTGAAAGAGAAAATGCCAATCTAAAGTACTATTATATCTATGCATATACCTAATACATACTTACACATTATATTCACATTATTTCTTACACAAAACAGAAAAAAACAAAAAAGAAACATAACAAAAAAAAAATATGTAGATAAATAGTATACTTAAATTACATAGCTACATATATAAATACATATTTATACTACTCATATCAAACTACATGTATAGCAATAGCGTATATTGTATAGAAACAAAAAACAAAATAAACAAAAAATACATATAGTAATTATAGGCTATAGATACTAACACTACGTAGCTCTATAAATACATTTGTATAATGTATATTATTAATATAAAAATTCCAAACTATATGTATAGCATTAGCATATATTGTATAGAAACATAAACTTCGGAAAAAAAAAGAAAAAAGGAGGAAAACAAAGGCGCATATGTATATTCCGACAATAAAAAAAACTGTGCTGTGTTAAATATAAAAAAAATTAAAATCATTTGTCGTTTTAACAAATTTTTCTTTAATGAAATTGGTTATATTTAAAGTTTTTTTTTTGTTTTTAATTAACTTTGACCCAATTTCAAATTGCCATTTTAATAACTTATATTAAACTTATAGTAACTTTTTTAACTAATAATGAAAAAAAATTAGAATTAAATAATTCTTAATAATTAATAAAAAAAAACAAAAAGATTATAGAATGATAGATTCAATTAAATGCAACAGCCCTAACTGCTCTGTATATGATACAAAAACTGAATCGGTTACATGCAACAGTTTTTGTGTATAGTAGAACGCTTTAATCGTACTTTAAAGAATTCAATGTGGAGGCAGTTTAGTTTTCAGGAAAACTATGATATCACTGGATATCACTTTACCAAAACTGATTGAAAAATATAATTCAACATATTACCGCACAATTAAACTTCAACCTAAAAGCGTTATAAAGAAAAAGGAAAAATTATTATTAAAAACTGTGTCCAATAAATTAAAAGTTTTCCGCAAAGCAAAATATAAAGTTGGAGATTATGTTCGTATTAGTAAATATAAAGGTCATTTTACTAAAGGCTATCAATCCAACTGGCCAACAAAAATTTTTACCATAACAAAAATAAAACGAACTGACCCAATAACATACAATTTACTTGATTATACAAATTCATCTATTTCTGGTTCATATGAAGCTGAACGTACAACAGCAAAAAATGCAAATACATACATACCTATCTTATAGAAGAAATAATAAAAAAAAAGAAAATCAGGTTTTAATAAAACGCATAATTCATGAATAAACAAACAAGATATTATTTAATTATACGATACAGGTGCACATTAAAATCTTTTGCATAAATATTTTTGTTGTTTTGTTTTTATTTTACTCACATTTTTATAGGTATGTCGTACGGAAGGTCATATTACATATAATCATAAAGAAATCATATACATAGAGTATTTATATAGAATGAATACGAATAAAAAAAATATTACCACTATTAGTCATTACCTTACCACTACAATTATAAAATAGTATAAATAAGAAAAGAATACATTTCATTTTTTTATAAGCTGCAAATAAATATTATTTCTGTATAAATTTTTTGTTCAAAATATGTTAATCTGCAACAAAACAGAATTTTGGGGTTCTATGTTTTGTGCAGAAATGGTTTAAAAAATTTGTTCGGGATAAATACTCTATGTATATGATTACTTTATGTTATAATATTAACCATATAAAAAATTTTTAAAACCACTTTGAAATTACAATTTATCATAAGATTACAAACTTGAACAAAATAATAATATGTATTTATTTACAAAAGGCTTCCCATATCCAAACAATGTGTATGGCAAGCGGTGCAGCCTTTCTCTCTCAGGTGTGGGTGGCTGTTAAATAATAATAAAAAGTGGTTTTTTTTTTACTTTTTTTATTTTTCAAATAAACTCTAATACAATTTAAAATTAAAACAGCTTTCTTTTTTGATTTTTATTTTATTTAAACTAACATATAATTTTTACCGACCGCATACAATTATGTATAAGGTAGGTATTGTTTTCATACTAAAAATTTGTACCCGAGATTTCGGCAAATATGCACTACTCCGGTCACCGGTGTGGAGAAGGCTGTAAAAAATTTTTTATCATGATGTCCATCTGTATGTGTATGGGTGCGTGTGTGGGTATGACTGTGGGCACGTGTAAATAAAGTTTATTATAATAGAAAAACAAACAAATTATTTTATTTTAAAATGAATTATAATTTTTATTTATATTTACAATAAAGTTTATTATAAAAAACACAAACAAATTATTTTATTTTTAAATTGAATTATAATTTTTATTTAAATTTGTTTTTAATTGTAATTTTAATTAAGAACAATCTTTATTCTTTTACAAATCAAACTAAACTGACTTAAAACTAAAAATTAAGTTTTTAACAAAAGAAAATCTTATACTTAAAAATCTGAAATAATCGAACTTAATATCGATTTTGAAATGAAGGAAATAAATTAGTAAACCACTTAAAATATTTTAACGTAAGTAGAACATTTAAAATATTTTAAGACAACAACAAAAATGCAATAACAAGAGAATTTAAATTTAGTTCAATATGTTGTACTATATGAAATACATATGAAATGAATATTATGAAATATGATATAGTAAATAATTAATACAAGAGTTTTTTATAAATTCAAATTATTTAAAAGGTTATTAAAATTTATTAGGGTGTTTAATAAAACTGAAAATGAAAATTGACATGTAAGCATTTCATGTGAAGCGTGAAATGATTTAAAATAAATTTTATTAAAACTGAATTTTATGTGAAAGTACTTGGAAAGAAATTCTAAATGTATATTTAGAATTTGGAAATTTGGGTTTTTGTAATGTTATCAAGTGTTCTATTTATAGGATAGATAACTCCTCCATCCTTAAGATCATTGTCCTCCTGGACATTAGTTTTACTAACGTTTTTACTAATTATAAATGAATGATTTCCTTTTTTTGTTTTATTTTTTATCATTACAAAAATTATTAAAATAAGTATAAAAAATATAATAAATATTGTATTAGAGAAAATTATAATATTATTTATTTTTTTTTCAAATTTCAATTCTTGAATTTCTTCATTATTCTTCATTTGCTTAATATCTAAATCTTTTAAATTCAAAGTATGATTTATATTCTTTAAAATATTGTAATTAGGTAATACAAAGTTATGGTTAAATTCTTTTTCTTTATTAAAAAATGTTATATTATTTATTTCAATAGTACAATTATTAAAAAATATAATGCAATTTTTATTTAAAATATAATCAATATTATTGCAATTGTTAATTAATTTCAAATTAATTGCATTTTTTATAAGAACTATTCCAACTTCTAACTCTACTATTCTTAATTCATTTTCAATTCGTTTTAAACATTTATTACAAGTTTTATTTAATAGATTAGAAATACATTCTGAAGTTGGTTTTAATTTATTTTTGTATTTTTCTTGTTCTAAATAATACGATTTATTCTTAAAAATTATAATATCAGAATAACCTATGTTAATTTCTTCAAACATTAAATTTGGTATTGGAAATATTTTATATTGTAAAGCCTTTTCATTACTCATCTCTGGAATTTCCAAAATAAACACTAATTTTTTATTATAACTTGCTAGAGAACATTTAAGTTGCTGAATTTTAAAAATATCTATATTATAATAATCTATTTCTTCTGGTGTAAGCATTGATATACTCATTATACCATGTTTAGAAAATACGACATTTTCTTGAATTTTTTCAATTTCGTCACCAAGAAGATTTAGATTTGTTAGTATTTGTAAGAATTGAATTTGCTTTATTAAGTTTCTATTATTAGTATTAGAATCGTTTAATATTTTGTTTAATAGTTGGTTACTTTTATTAATATTTTTTTGCAAAAGTTTAAGGTTTTCTTGAATATTATCATTTATTTTTATTTGATTATTAGAATTAGTTATTACGTCATGACTATTTTGGTCTAGTATTTTTAAATGTTCCTCCAATTCTGTTTTGTCGTCTTCATTATCAATTTCCTTTGCTAACAAGGTGCATTTAAGAAATTTAAATTTTTTATCACTGCTAAATAACTCTATCAATTTTTTCTGTAGAATTGCGTAATTTACTATCTTCTAACTCAGAATATATTGCAGTTATTCCTTTTTTTATTGATCTTCTTAATAAGTCATTTAAGTAATTTTCATTCAACAAGTCCTCTTCAGATATAAATATTTTCTTATATTTTTTATTACTAATCACTATTTCTTCTAATTTATTTTTCACAAGATGAATTTGAGTAAAGTATTTGTTAACAATATTTTCTACAATTGGGACGTGGTTATCCAAAATTTTCGACACCACTATGAATTGTAGCCATTTCAGTTTCTTTATCAGAATTATCTACCTGAATTTGAATATTATTTATTTCATTTTTATTTACATCTATCCTACTTAAGAAATCTGCGACTTGATTTTCTTTACCTTTCACGTAATCTATATCAAAATCAAATTCATTAAGTTTTATTCTCCATCGTTGGAGTTTACAATTTGGCTCTTTCAATGTATGTAACCATACTAAGGGTCTGGGATCGGTTTTAATATTAAATTTGACACCATAAAGATATGGTCTAAAATATTTAGTAGACCATACTATGGCTAAAAGCTCTTTTTCTATAGTACTATATTTAATTTCATGTTCGTTAAGCGTTCTACTTGCATACGATACAGGGTGACCATTTTGTGATAAAACGGCTCCTATAGCATATTGACTTGCATCTGTTGTAAGAACAAATTTTTGATTAACATTAGGGTATTTCAATATTATTAAATTAAGAATTAATGATTTCTTTTAATTTTTCAAAAGCTCTTATATAGTTCTGATTTTTTATGTTGATTTTATTTCCTTTTTTTAAACAGTGAGTTAAAGGTTGTGCTATTTTAGCATAATCTTTTATGAATTTCCTATAATAACCGGTAATCCCTAAGAAACTTTTTATTCCTTTACAAGACGTTGGTAATTTTAAATTTTTAATAACTTTTATCTTATTTGGATTCGGTTTGATACCGTTGTTAGTTAACAAATGCCCTAGGTATTCAGACTCTTTTGAGAAGAAAACGCATTTATCAATTTGGATTTTTAAATTGAATTCGCGAAGTCTCTGAAAAATTTTAGTAATAGCATCACAATGTTCTTGAATAGACGTACTAAATATTAGTATATCATCGAGATATACAACACAAATAACATTTATAATTAAAAAAAATATAATTCGTAAAATATAATTCATCATACGTTGAAATGTAGCAGGAGCATTCTTTAATCCGAATGGCATCCTGACATACTCGTAATGACCTTGAGGTGTTCAGAATGGTGTTTTGGCTCGGTCTTTTTCATCTACAAGGATTTGATGAAATCCCTTTGCCAAGTTCAGCGTAGTGAAATATTTGCCCAACTTGTCAAATAATGAATCAATGTTAGGAATAGGAAATTTGTCTTCTATAGTAATTTCATTAAGTTTCCTATAGTCGACAACAATTCTCCATTTCTTTGTCCCAGATTGATCAATTTTTTTTGGTACCACCCAAATGGGTGAATTATATGGTGAATTACTACATTTTATTATTCCCTGAGATAACATGTCAGAAACTTGTTTCTCTACTTCCTTTTCATGGACTTTGGGAATTCTATATATTTTAGGATATACCGGTTGACCATGTATATCCATGTTAATAATAATTTGATGTTTAATGGCTTTAACATTTGTTAATTGTTGGCCTTCTTGATAAAACAAATCATTATTAGTTCGAAAAATTCTTTTAAGAATTTCAAATTCCTCTTTATTAAGATGACCCGTTTTAATATAGTCTACAATATTTTTTGATTTTAAATCTAAAGAATACAATTCATTTACTTGATTTTTATCGAAAGGAAATGAAGTTAGTAACTTTTCCTTTAATTTCAATACTTTCATTATTCAAATCAATTTTTGCTCCTATTCCCTTAACAATATTTTGACCTAATATTGCATCGAACTTGTTACTATTAAAATTGAATACTTTCCATGTCATAGTAGCATTATCATTAAATTCTTTAGGAACCCTAGTTATTATTTCATGGTTAATATAATTTTTACCAAACAATGTAGAAATTTGTATGGGTTTTTCTAACTTAATTAATTTTATATTAGGAAATAAGGTATTTTTTATTATAGATGTATAGTAGAACCTGTATCAATTAAACAACTAAATATTTTATTATCAATATTAAACTTTACTATTGGTAGTGATTCTCTGGAGGCTTTAACTGAAAATTTTCTTCAATATTATATTGTTCGTCAATTTCCATAGTTTCATTTGGTCGATTCATATTACTATAATGATTATTATTGTTAGAGTGATTATAATTTGGATAACGATTGTTATTCGATTGACCGTTATTTTGGTAACGATTGTTTTTGTTAGTAAAATTACTAGAATTTTGGTAACGATTGTTATTGTTAGTAAAATTACTAGAATTTTGATATCTATATCTGTTTCCAGAATTTTGATATCGGGAGTTTTGTTGGAAATTTCTTTGAATATTTTTATTTGAGTCAGGATTAAAATTATTATTATAATTAAAATTAGAATTACCGCGATTAAAATTAGAATTTTGTTTTTGATTATGAAACCAACTACTATTGTTATTATTATTTTGTTTAAAATTATTATTTAAATTTGTATTTTTGGAAATCCCAGTCTGTAATAATTCAAAGTAAGCTTCTTCAAGCGAATCAACATTTTTTTGTCTTAAATACATAGAATCATTCCTAGATATTTTATTAAAAAACTTTTCCAATATACTTTTTTCGTTATTTGCAACTTTAAATTCTATAGGAGAATCATCAACTAATTGGTACTTAAGATTTAATAAATCTAATATATGAGATAATTCATTATAAAATTGACTTACGTTAATACATCGTACTGCATCGGCTCTTTCCTTTAATTTCAGGTATGATTCTTGAACTCCAAAACTTTTCTTCAGTCTTGTCTTGATATCATTCCATGTTGCGTTCTCGAGTCTCCTGATTGCTACAGCTGCTGGTCCTTGTATTTTTGTTAATAAGATGTTCTGCAGATATGCTTTGACAGTTACGTCTGTTGTTAAAGAAGTAATTGCTTCTACTTCTTTAATAAAATGGGTTAGCTCAAAAGTTGAGTCACCTCTAAAAATTGGGACAGCTCTTGATTCCAAAATTAAATCCTTTGATGTAATTGCCATTATTTTAGTTGAAACACTAAGTTGTACTCCGGGAAGATGTTCTAAATATTTTTTTTTTCTTCCAATTTGAGTTTAGCTTGATTTTTTACTTTTCTATTTTTTTATATATGGTTTATAACTCATATATAGATTGCCACCAAATTCTTAAAAGAAACCTAGTAGTTTTTCAAAATTACTTTTAAAAGTTTTTATATATTGTTCTTGATAATTATAAAAATATTTTCTAAATTTTGAACTTTTTTTTTCTGTTCTTTATAATAAAAAAAATATTTATGAAATTTTGAACACTTTATTGTCTTTTAATTATTTTCTTTCACTACTAGTGGGGCAATCCTACCGACTGCGCCAATAAAGTTTATTATAATAGAAAAACAAACAAATTATTTTATTTTAAAATGAATTATAATTTTTATTTA
Source organism: Poecilobothrus nobilitatus (assembly GCA_947095535.1). Lineage (NCBI taxonomy): Eukaryota > Metazoa > Arthropoda > Insecta > Diptera > Dolichopodidae > Poecilobothrus > Poecilobothrus nobilitatus. The sequence goes on from OX352773.1 coordinate 130,821,966, forward strand.
TATTTACAATAAAGTTTATTATAAAAAACACAAACAAATTATTTTATTTTTAAATTGAATTATAATTTTTATTTAAATTTGTTTTTAATTGTAATTTTAATTAAGAACAATCTTTATTCTTTTACAAATCAAACTAAACTGACTTAAAACTAAAAATTAAGTTTTTAACAAAAGAAAATCTTACACTTAAAAATCTGAAATAATCGAACTTAATATCGATTTTAAAATCAAGGAAATAAATTAGTAAACCACTTAAAATATTTTAACGTAAGTAGAACATTTAAAATATTTTAAGACAACAACAAAAATGCAATAACAAGAGAATTTAAATTTAGTTCAATATGTTGTACTAGGTCAACATATAAATGAATATTATGAAATATGATGTAGTAAATAATTAATACAAGAGTTTTTTATAAATTCAAATTATTTAAAAGGTTATTAAAATTTTTTAGGGTTTTTAATAAAACTGAAAATGAAAATTGACATGTAAGCAATTCATGTGAAGCGTGAAATGATTTAAAATAAATTTTATTAAAACTGAATTTTATGTGAAAGTACTTGGAAACAAATTCTAAATGTATATTGCAATTTCATATTTAAAGTTTGGACGTAAATATCTCGGATTGATAAGCTTTTGGAGCAAATCGGACAACCACAAGTGGTAGTTTACTAGTGCACTTTTTAATATATTTCGTAACAGAAAAATTTTATGAAAAAAATTAATAAGAAAAAGTTGTTACACACTTAAAGAGGAACAACTTTGCTATAGAACATTTTTTGATCCTACTAACTTTAACTTTTATTTAATTTTTTTTTCTAAGTCCAAATTTCATACATAACTCTCCTAATGAATTTATATGAACAATTTTTTTGTTTTTTTTTTTATATCTCTAAAAATTTATATATGTACATAATATGTACAATATCTATGCATATTATTCTTTTATTGATGACATAAAATTAAAGCGGTAAAATTTTTGTTAGCAGATTCAATATTTATCTTATGTTTGTTTTGTATTTGTTTACAGTTTTTATTATTTTTTACTTCTAATATTTTTGAATGAAAAAAAAATCATGTACATTACATAATAATGAAATGGATGTATGAATGAATGCACATATATTTTTACGATTTCATTGCTTATTATTGTTATTGAATAAAACAAAATGTTGTTAAATTATTAGAAGTTATTTTGCTTTGATATAAATTATTATGTAAAAAATCTATAGATTTTGGCATTGTACTTTTTGTGTAGTGGCGGTCGACTCTGTGGTGGAGACAGATGATTTTTTATATAAACGTTGAATCAAGTTTAGTACGTACTAGACATCTGCACAAATGCATTCTCATTCCCTTTTTAAAATACATTCTTTATACATACATATGTACATAACCAATATTAATTTTTAGAAGACCTGGAGTCTGGGCATCGAAATACTTAAATTTGCTTGTGAAAATTGTAAATGTATTGAGAGAAAAAGCCTCAAAAATGACATTTTATAAAGATTTTTTTGTTATTTCTGTTTTTGTTTTTGTTTAAGAAAAATGCCCATTTTTAACAATATGAAAATGTTTACCCAAACATACCAAATTTGGAATTTTTTCTTTAACATACCAAAATTTCAGCTTTCAACTCCAAATTCTTAACATATTTTCGGCAAAATAAAATTTTAAGTTTTTTTCTAGCATTTCATATCGCCGCCATTTAATACGAGAGTAGAAAAAATAAAGAGAGTAGACAATTATTATAATAAATTAGTGAGAATAACCTAATAATTTAAAAGCTTTCTAATAGATTGTACTGCAAATTTGGTAAATATATTTTAGTTCAAACTAAGTTTTTATATTATTAATAAATTATAATAAAAAATTATAAAATTTATATAAAAATAAAGTTTGAAGTTTTTTCTTTATGTCAATAAAAAACTTAACTATCAAATCATATTTTTCAACAATATTTTGAAGAAAAGAAAAAAAGAAGTACCAGATTCTGGTTAAGCAATTTTCTTTTTTTTCTATACAGTCTATAAAAAAAATTATTGTAATTAGAATATTCATGTACTTACATACATGAAATAAAATAATATTTTAATGAGTAAAATTTTAAATTGCAATACTATTTTAAAAGTATTAGAAAAAAATTAATAAATTAAAATAAATTAATTAGAGTTAAATTTTTGAACTGAATTATTATTTTTAAAAGATTTTTATGAATACCTTAAATAAAATGAGTGGAAAATGTTTGGTTTTTTGATGTAAATCCAATTATAATAATAGCACAATATATGTCGCTACTTTTAAATTTCCGGATAAAGAGCCTTTGGGAAGATTAAAAGAGCCTTGGATAAGCGTTGTACAAAGATCAGACTGGCAACCAAAAGCCTATAGTTCCATATGTAAATTGCATTTTTCAGTATCGTATTTTAAATTATATGATGATCAAACTCCGCGTGTAATGCCAGATGCAATACCAAGTATTTTCACCAAAGACTAGGTAAATTTAATAGAAATGAATAATAAAAATTTACGCGATGATAATATAATTTTAAATTCCTCTAATTGAGTTTTAAATATTAGTAACAAATTGACTTAAAAGACTGGAAATTATATAAAGATGAAAATAATATTGTTTTACATTTTAATAGAAAATAATCACTTTAAATGTGATTTAAAATTTAGAATAATAATTAATAACTATCTAAGTTATCTATTGCACAGGTAATACAGAAACAAAACAATTTCAAAATATTGAATGATATTGAAAAGCGGGAAAATTTAAATATTATTATAAACCAAATTAACCTTTTCTAATTTCCTCTCCTCTCTTATTCTATTATCTCTAATTTCCTCTCTCTTCCATCCGGTCGGAAAATATCGTTTTTTGTGATATTTTTTTTGTTGTTTGGTTTTTTGATGTAAATCCAATTATAATAATAGCACAATATCTGTCGCTACTTTTAAATTTCCGGATAAAGAGCCTTTGGGAAGATTAAAAGAGCCTTGGATAAGCGTTGTACAAAGATCAGACTGGCAACCAAAAGCCTATAGTTCCATATGTAAATTGCATTTTTTAGAAAATAATCACTTTAAATGTGATTTAAAATTTAGAATAATAATTAATAACTATCTAAGTTATCTATTGCACAGGTAATACAGAAACAAAACAATTTCAAAATATTGAATGATATTGAAAAGCGGGAAAATTTAAATATTATTATAAACCAAATTAACCTTTTCTAATTTCCTCTCCTCTCTTATTCTATTATCTCTAATTTCCTCTCTCTTCCATCCGGTCGGAAAATATCGTTTTTTGTGATATTTTTTTTGTTTTTTAGTTTTAATATTGTTTTGTTGTAAATGAATTATTTTATTTTGTTTTTATTTAATTTATTTAATTTCGTTGTTTAAATATAAATTACATTATTTTGTTAAAAAAATATTTATTTATTTTATTACTATATTGAAATGAAATATTTTTTGTTATTTTAGTTTTTTTGATTATTTTAGTTTAAGGCCTAGTCTTCAGACGATTCCACTTTAAAAAAAAAATTTGACATATTCCCTACCTCAAAGATGGTGCGAAAAGGGGAATAACTTAATAATATTAATTTATTTCATCATATTAATAAAAATTATATATAAATTAACATAAATTAACTTATTGTAAAAACAATTAAATAGATTAATTTTTTGCACTTAATTTTTTATGCATTCTAAAAAAATTTATCTTTTTTACTAAACCAAATTTATATTGCCATAAAAATTATTTTACAACATTTTGTTTTGGTCAGTAATGTACCAAATCACATTAGCACAATGCACCATATACGGTTTAAGTGTGCCTTTTTGGCAGCCACCCCAACTAACAATTTTGAAATTTATAAGTATGATATAAGAGTAGAATATTTTCTTATTAGACACTTATTTTACTCTTCTTGCGAAGGTTTTGGTCATATAAGAGTGATATAAGTATGATATGAGTTGTAAATAAGACTAATATAAGAACGTTATATATATAGCCTTATAAGAACCTTGTCCAAGAGTGAAATAAAAATGATCTTAGAGGCGTCTTTCACAAGGGTACTATAAAACTGTTTCATCTTCGTCTTACAAGATCCTTGTGCAAGAGTGAAATGAATGAATTATTTCTTCTTCTTATATTTTAACATTCTCTTGAAAATAATTTTAAGGCAGGAAAGAGATAAACTATATGATAAAATGTAGTGTTGTTTTTATTTATGTATTTGCAAGTAGAGAATTAAGTACATATATTAATAATTATAACAAAATATAATAATATAATAGCTAATAAAAGATTAAAAATTAAATGACTAATTAACATAAAATTTTAATGCGAGATTAAATATTTCGGTTAACATTAAAAATTGCCTCGTATTTTATAATGGGCCTTCGAAAATCTTCAAAACAAAACATAATGTTTAATTATTAAAATTATTAAGATTTAAGAATTTCTCATTTTCTGTAATAAGAGTTTATTTAAAATGATGAAAAAGTTTAAAAACCAGAAGTCTTCTTAAAATTCTTTACTAATTTTTTTAAATACGACCCAATTTAAAAAAAAAAATTTCATAAAATTTTATATACCAAAATGGCTGCTTATTATCGATATCCAGAAAATATGGCGACTATGTTGTAATATATCTAAGATTGTTGTAACTAGATAGTAAGAAGCGTTTTATAAAAATTGTCAGAGCAGGTTGAGATAAACCTTTAGCCATTTAAGAAGGTAAAACGAACTTAAATGAAATAAGAAGATTCTTGCATTATTAAAAAAAATAATTTCGTACCTATACATAAATCAATTTAGTTATTATAGTAGGTAGTATATATTTATTTTTATCTATAGATAATTATTTTTATATGCAGAAACATGTAGGACTTAGAAAGTTAGAATCAAAAATGTTTTTTTTTATTTTTAAAAATCTTCAATAACAATATTATACATAATAATATTTTCAGTAAATATTATGATGATTCATGAATGATATTTTCTTTTTATTTTTTGCTTATCTATTAATACAATATACATTTAGTTCTACATAATTTATAAGTATAGATATTTGATATATAAAGTGTTTAAGAATTTTATATGGAAAGGAATTTTTCTGACTAAAAAAAAAAATTATGAGGAAAGAATAGGCTTATATTTCGCCAAAAATGGTATGAGTGTTGCGAACACTTTAATTTTAAAGAACAATTTTGACAACTATGAATTTATATATAATTTTGACAACTATGAATTTATTTATTATTAGACTACTAATAATATTTTCTATAAGTTCATAATTTGTTAAGTTATGACATTTGCCATTTACATAATATGTACCTATATTGGCTCACAAAAATCTAATTTTCTTCCTAATCTTAAGTATACTACGAGAATTAATTGCAGATACTATTTATAGTACATCGTTACCGTGTCAATTCTGAGATATCTGTACGAAATAATATCATACTGTACGAATATAATATCATACAACAGTAATACGATCTATAGTATAAAGATATAACAAAGTATAACAAAAGTATAAGAAAAAGGGATAACGGAAGAACCAGACTTTTTTCTACACATAAAATAAATAAATTAACAAAAATGAAGAAATAGCCTTAAAACTCAATCAATTAATATTACAAGAAACGGTGCCATAGTAGAATAAATTGTGAAATTTTTATTTTTGTCCGGCACTGCTTTGTAATATATTCATAAGTTTACAATAAGGCAATTTGTCTTACAGCATGACATACAATTAAATGATTAAAGAAAAGTTATTTGTTTAGAAAACAACATATTTTCATTCTTCTATAAAGGAATTATACTATACAGTAAAATTTTATTTATCAAGCGTATGCACTAGTGGTATAAATACAGTCGTTGTTTTATTATATGTAATCTCTACCATTGATATTTAGAAAGTAATTGTAGTAATTGACATTTAGAAAGGAATACAGAAATGTTTTGTATGTCATTTGCGCTCCATTAGGCTCGCTTATTAAAAGTTCCGTTTCTCCATCAAAATAAGCATCCATGATTATTCAACATGTAATTCATTTTCTATTTTACATAATAGGTACCAAGATAGGTATATCAAATGTAAAGAATCACTAACAGGAAAATCTTCTACCATATTAATAGATAGCTGTTCCATGGCAATGTGCATTTGTGGTGAAGTTCAGAAATCTGGGAAAATTTGAGTAATAAATATCACATAATTAATTAATTCAAATTGATAATTTAATTCTAAGTTACTGGTAAAAAAGATACATATAAAATACCTTAGCATGAAAATGAACATCAGTTCTTTTTGGACATCCAGCTCCGGAAAAAACGTTTGTGCATGGTAAATAAGAATATTTGCCTACTGTTGTACATTTAAGACTGGCTTATAATTATAATTCTGGCTTATAATTATAATTATAATTTGCGGTAGGTACCTTTCAAAAATAAAGCATATATTAGGCACCAAATTATTGCGGTTGAATTTTTATCATACCCCTAAAAAACGCTCTTGCAGACGAATCGCATATAAAAGCCCCAACTTTAAGAAAGCATAAATGGCCATTTAAATATACTCCATTATTAATTCCAGTTTTTAGCTCTTATGAAGATAATCATGTAAAGCCATCAATATTTATATTTAACGAGATATTCAATCATTCAATTATATTCCTTACTTTGAACATCATTACGATATCTTAATAATATTTCCAATCGATTCTTTTTCTCAGGAAAAATATTACTGATTTGTGAATAAATTTCCTTACGATTTCTGCTGAAAGATTCACTTTGTTTTATTTTGTTCCACTGATGAAAAGCTTTTTTCAATTTACTATACTTACTCTTATTACTCTTACAAATTAATTATTAATTGTGACCTATAAATTGATTTTAAGTTTCGCACTTATAAGATACTTGTAACAGACTAACATAAGGCTTCAAAACATAATTTATCTTATAGTCTTCTTGAACAAGAATTACAATTTTATCTAAATCTTACAGTACACTTTCTCCAGAGAAGGTCCTATATAGCTCTTATAAGGATGAATTTAAGAGTTTTGTAAGAGTATATTACTCATGGCTAAGAAAACTTTACTAAAAAAGTTAATAAGGGTAAAGTAAGACTTTTATAAGAATAGCACTTACAACAGAGTTCTCAAGATGGAAAAATTAGTTATAAGAAAGAAAATATTTTTTTTAAACTACGTCTCTTATGGAAGTATGTTATAAGTTTATAATAAGGATCAATCTTGAAAAAGGGTGTTATAAGATCCTTCTAAGAGTTAAAGATTCTAAAGCCCCATTTATAAGACAAAATGTTCTTTGGGACCTTAACCTAATGTACCAAATCAATGTTTTTTTAAAAAGTTTTTAGGAAGCTTGTTTTTGGAAAGTGAAAAGTAGTTGGAAGTAATTTTTTAAAATGCATATATATGAATGAAAATTTACAATGTTAGAAGTCATTTTTTAAAATGCATATTTATGAATGAAAATTTACAATAATTTTAAAATTTCCTTTTACTAAAAGACGTAAAAAAGATGGAACTTTAATGCTTAGGACGAAATTTGAAAAAAAAATCTGTAGTTTTTGTACTATTTCCAGATTTCTAGGAGGACTACTAAATTTTTCCATAAGACTATGTGTATTTTTTTTGAAAAAAATGACTACTATTTAGCTATCCTCTCTCAATGTCCAGACCTTATAAAAATTAATGTAGGTTATGATTACATTCAAACCTAAACAAGTGTATGTTATATTCATTTCGTTTGATTCAAATGGGAATGAATAAAACCTTTTTGTATCTATAAAGCTTTAATGTTTTGAACAGTAAAATTAGAATATTTCAAATATCTTTAAAATATACCAAATACTCAGTGTTTTTGGTGTAATTTATTGAATAGGCTGTATCAAAAATGTCCCCAGGAAAAAAGGCAAACCAAAACCAAAAATGATGATGATGATGATGAATGAACCAAAATCAAAAGTCCCCAAAATTTGTATGAAAATTTTTAAATATTATTATGGAAAAAACTCCCCAAAAGAATTGTCCTGGGGTATATGAAGGTTAGTTTCAGTTGGTTTTGCGTAAGCTTTAAATATTGGTGAATTCAGGGTTAGTTGGAATTACGAATTTAAACTTTTAGGTTTAGATAAAATCTCCAAAGACAAAATCCCCAAAAAAAATCCCCAAAATCTCAAAATAATGGGGGCTGCCGCATACCTACGTACGGATACGGCATACCTACTTCATACAAATATTAAATTTGTAAATTTCTTTACATTTTTAATGATAAAATTATGAAATTCTAATCTTTTTTTAATAGTGGGGGCTGTCGCCCCCAAACCACAGCTAATATAACTGTTGAAACCCCGATTTTTATCCCCAACTCTAAAATCTCTCCTAATTCAGAAATTGGTATATACATAAATTATAAATATTCTGTAAAAGACCTAGAACTATATTTTTGAATCCAACTCTAAAATTTCTCCTAATACAGAATCTCGTATATACATATGTTTAAATATTCCGGAAAAAGCGACAGCCCTTACTTTTAAGTACAATTCAAAAATCTCCTAATTCAGAATTTCGCCTACACATAAAATATAAATATTCTGTAAAAGGCGTATAACTTGAATCCAATTCTAAAATCCGTCCTAATTCAGAATCAAACATATACATATATATAAATATTCCGAAAAAAGGGACAACCCTGATTTTGAATCCAACTCTAAAATCCTCCTTAACTATTTGTTTATACACACTTTAAAAACAAAGCCACAACTTATTCCTTTAAAAATATTTTGCAAGATTTTGTCCGTGAAAGATTTTGTAATGCAAGATTTTAGAAAGATAGATTTTGTAATGCAAGATAAAAAAGAAAGCAAGATTTTGTCGCATATTAATTTTTGCGTGCAGGATTGCGACCCGCTCCCCTTTAAATTGAATGCTTTTGTTACACATCATTTTTCTGGGCAAATATTTATATTAATATGTTTTGTATAGCAACTATACCTGAAAAGGAAAGGTTGATTTATTTTCTCATCACATTGTTTGTGGTCGGAAACCAAAGTAAAATAAAAAATAAATATTATTTTAGTATATTTTTAAAAATTTTTGAAAAAATGTGCTTATTAGTTTAACTCTGCCCGTCTGTCCATATATATATAAAACAAATATGTAGTTTTGTCATGCGGTATTTTCATATACCGTCATATGAAACTCAATATTTTCAATAATTTGGTCACCTTCTATGTTTCAAAAGGTTTAACTTAGAAGCTTTTTTTTGTTACACGCCAACTAAGCACTAGGAACTAGTTCCTGTATACATAAATATGTAGGTTTAGTTAAATGGGAGGGAAATTAGATATTAAGAAGATTTAAGGGGTAGATTGGAAATGAACCTTAAAGGTTTGTTTTGAATTTTTGCAAATTGTAGAATAGAACAATATTAACAGGGGGGAACACGGTAGATGGAAACATGTTCCACATCTTAGCAGTTTTCACAACAAATGAGTTTTCATTCCTAGTTTTAAACCGTTTGGGGATTTCCACTGTGTATAAATGAGCACTTAAAGCCTCTCTGGTGTTACGTTGGAGAGGAGGCATAATTAACTTAAGTTAATGTCATTACCTACAATATATCTATAAAAAAGGGAAATTGCTCCAATATTTCGACTAGGGTTAAGAGGAGTGAGTGATATTTGTTTGACAGGATCGCCAATTAGACGTAAGGCGCGATTATTTTGTCGAGGTGACCCAAAGAAGTTTGGGATTCTTCAGCCCAAATGTGGAAATTGTACTCCATCTTAGGTCGGATGTAAGCTTTATAGATATTAGAGAGAGGAGAAAAGTATCTTTTACAACGGGATAAAAAAGCCAAACATTTAGCAGCAGTTTCAGCTATATCAAAAATATGCTCATTCCATAGCATTTTTTGGTTTTGCTGCATGCCTAAAATATTTAGACTTTCTGACGCCAGCATTTATTTTAAAAGACTCGGACATGAAACTGTCGACAAGAACACGAATACGACGATTCGAGAGAAAATCCTCAATCCATTTGCAAAAGGGCTTACCTAAATCAATAGTTTGACATTTGTTCAAAAGGGCAGAATGACATACTCGATTGAAAACCTTTGAGATATCAAGAGCTGCAACTTCAGATTTGCCTGAACAATGAATGCTGGCATTTAGCTTCTCGCTGAAATATGTTGAAACGTCATATGTTGACCTTTTACTTCTAAAGCAGTATTGGCGGTCGTTTCAAATACCCCTACTTTCAAGATACCTCATCAACCTTCTATTTATTATAATTATTTTTATTAAAATTCAACACTCTTAAAATTTTGAGAGGAGTTAGATCGTTGGAAATAAGTATGAGTCATTTCAGGAAAAAGTTTTGTGTCCCCCCCGTTTAGTAGATGTAAGGTGTCAAAAAGTGAAAATTCTCTATTTTTAAACACCTGTAACTTGGGCACCTGTCCAAATTTTTTTGAAGTAATTGTTATTTTTTTATTATACTTTTGTTTGCGTTAATAATTTTTCTTACTAATATAGGGTTACCTTATAATTGACGAAAATGTGCTTTGATTTTTCTCAATTTTTGCTTACCAAAAAAAATTAAATCAAACAAATTTATTTTTCAATATATCTACTCTTTAGTCTTTACTCTAGGCTTATTATAGAATATTTTTTAATTTTGGAAATGTGATTTTTTGAAAACCCTTAGTTTTTTCCATTACTTATTTTAAAATACAACTACTAATTGTTTTAAATACAATTACTAATTCATGTATAAAATACAATTTAAAACAATTTAATTACAATTACAATTTAATTATTAATTGTGACCTATAAATTGATTTTAAGTTTCGCACTTATAAGATACTTGTAACAGACTAACATAAGGCTTCAAAACATAATTTATCTTATAGTCTTCTTGAACAAGAATTACAATTTTATCTAAATCTTACAGTACACTTTCTCCAGAGAAGGTCCTATATAGCTCTTATAAGGATGAATTTAAGAGTTTTGTAAGAGTATATTACTCATGGCTAAGAAAACTTTACTAAAAAAGTTAATAAGGGTAAAGTAAGACTTTTATAAGAATAGCACTTACAACAGAGTTCTCAAGATGGAAAAATTAGTTATAAGAAAGAAAATATTTTTTTTAAACTACGTCTCTTATGGAAGTATGTTATAAGTTTATAATAAGGATCAATCTTGAAAAAGGGTGTTATAAGATCCTTCTAAGAGTTAAAGATTCTAAAGCCCCATTTATAAGACAAAATGTTCTTTGGGACCTTAACCTAATGTACCAAATCAATGTTTTTTTAAAAAGTTTTTAGGAAGCTTGTTTTTGGAAAGTGAAAAGTAGTTGGAAGTAATTTTTTAAAATGCATATATATGAATGAAAATTTACAATGTTAGAAGTCATTTTTTAAAATGCATATTTATGAATGAAAATTTACAATAATTTTAAAATTTCCTTTTACTAAAAGACGTAAAAAAGATGGAACTTTAATGCTTAGGACGAAATTTGAAAAAAAAATCTGTAGTTTTTGTACTATTTCCAGATTTCTAGGAGGACTACTAAATTTTTCCATAAGACTATGTGTATTTTTTTTGAAAAAAATGACTACTATTTAGCTATCCTCTCTCAATGTCCAGACCTTATAAAAATTAATGTAGGTTATGATTACATTCAAACCTAAACAAGTGTATGTTATATTCATTTCGTTTGATTCAAATGGGAATGAATAAAACCTTTTTGTATCTATAAAGCTTTAATGTTTTGAACAGTAAAATTAGAATATTTCAAATATCTTTAAAATATACCAAATACTCAGTGTTTTTGGTGTAATTTATTGAATAGGCTGTATCAAAAATGTCCCCAGGAAAAAAGGCAAACCAAAACCAAAAATGATGATGATGATGATGAATGAACCAAAATCAAAAGTCCCCAAAATTTGTATGAAAATTTTTAAATATTATTATGGAAAAAACTCCCCAAAAGAATTGTCCTGGGGTATATGAAGGTTAGTTTCAGTTGGTTTTGCGTAAGCTTTAAATATTGGTGAATTCAGGGTTAGTTGGAATTACGAATTTAAACTTTTAGGTTTAGATAAAATCTCCAAAGACAAAATCCCCAAAAAAAATCCCCAAAATCTCAAAATAATGGGGGCTGCCGCATACCTACGTACGGATACGGTATACCTACTTCATACAAATATTAAATTTGTAAATTTCTTTACATTTTTAATGATAAAATTATGAAATTCTAATCTTTTTTTAATAGTGGGGGCTGTCGCCCCCAAACCACAGCTAATATAACTGTTGAAACCCCGATTTTTATCCCCAACTCTAAAATCTCTCCTAATTCAGAAATTGGTATATACATAAATTATAAATATTCTGTAAAAGACCTAGAACTATATTTTTGAATCCAACTCTAAAATTTCTCCTAATACAGAATCTCGTATATACATATGTTTAAATATTCCGGAAAAAGCGACAGCCCTTACTTTTAAGTACAATTCAAAAATCTCCTAATTCAGAATTTCGCCTACACATAAAATATAAATATTCTGTAAAAGGCGTATAACTTGAATCCAATTCTAAAATCCGTCCTAATTCAGAATCAAACATATACATATATATAAATATTCCGAAAAAAGGGACAACCCTGATTTTGAATCCAACTCTAAAATCCTCCTTAACTATTTGTTTATACACACTTTAAAAACAAAGCCACAACTTATTCCTTTAAAAATATTTTGCAAGATTTTGTCCGTGAAAGATTTTGTAATGCAAGATTTTAGAAAGATAGATTTTGTAATGCAAGATAAAAAAGAAAGCAAGATTTTGTCGCATATTAATTTTTGCGTGCAGGATTGCGACCCGCTCCCCTTTAAATTGAATGCTTTTGTTACACATCATTTTTCTGGGCAAATATTTATATTAATATGTTTTGTATAGCAACTATACCTGAAAAGGAAAGGTTGATTTATTTTCTCATCACATTGTTTGTGGTCGGAAACCAAAGTAAAATAAAAAATAAATATTATTTTAGTATATTTTTAAAAATTTTTGAAAAAATGTGCTTATTAGTTTAACTCTGCCCGTCTGTCCATATATATATAAAACAAATATGTAGTTTTGTCATGCGGTATTTTCATATACCGTCATATGAAACTCAATATTTTCAATAATTTGGTCACCTTCTATGTTTCAAAAGGTTTAACTTAGAAGCTTTTTTTTGTTACACGCCAACTAAGCACTAGGAACTAGTTCCTGTATACATAAATATGTAGGTTTAGTTAAATGGGAGGGAAATTAGATATTAAGAAGATTTAAGGGGTAGATTGGAAATGAACCTTAAAGGTTTGTTTTGAATTTTTGCAAATTGTAGAATAGAACAATATTAACAGGGGGGAACACGGTAGATGGAAACATGTTCCACATCTTAGCAGTTTTCACAACAAATGAGTTTTCATTCCTAGTTTTAAACCGTTTGGGGATTTCCACTGTGTATAAATGAGCACTTAAAGCCTCTCTGGTGTTACGTTGGAGAGGAGGCATAATTAACTTAAGTTAATGTCATTACCTACAATATATCTATAAAAAAGGGAAATTGCTCCAATATTTCGACTAGGGTTAAGAGGAGTGAGTGATATTTGTTTGACAGGATCGCCAATTAGACGTAAGGCGCGATTATTTTGTCGAGGTGACCCAAAGAAGTTTGGGATTCTTCAGCCCAAATGTGGAAATTGTACTCCATCTTAGGTCGGATGTAAGCTTTATAGATATTAGAGAGAGGAGAAAAGTATCTTTTACAACGGGATAAAAAAGCCAAACATTTAGCAGCAGTTTCAGCTATATCAAAAATATGCTCATTCCATAGCATTTTTTGGTTTTGCTGCATGCCTAAAATATTTAGACTTTCTGACGCCAGCATTTATTTTAAAAGACTCGGACATGAAACTGTCGACAAGAACACGAATACGACGATTCGAGAGAAAATCCTCAATCCATTTGCAAAAGGGCTTACCTAAATCAATAGTTTGACATTTGTTCAAAAGGGCAGAATGACATACTCGATTGAAAACCTTTGAGATATCAAGAGCTGCAACTTCAGATTTGCCTGAACAATGAATGCTGGCATTTAGCTTCTCGCTGAAATATGTTGAAACGTCATATGTTGACCTTTTACTTCTAAAGCAGTATTGGCGGTCGTTTCAAATACCCCTACTTTCAAGATACCTCATCAACCTTCTATTTATTATAATTATTTTTATTAAAATTCAACACTCTTAAAATTTTGAGAGGAGTTAGATCGTTGGAAATAAGTATGAGTCATTTCAGGAAAAAGTTTTGTGTCCCCCCCGTTTAGTAGATGTAAGGTGTCAAAAAGTGAAAATTCTCTATTTTTAAACACCTGTAACTTGGGCACCTGTCCAAATTTTTTTGAAGTAATTGTTATTTTTTTATTATACTTTTGTTTGCGTTAATAATTTTTCTTACTAATATAGGGTTACCTTATAATTGACGAAAATGTGCTTTGATTTTTCTCAATTTTTGCTTACCAAAAAAAATTAAATCAAACAAATTTATTTTTCAATATATCTACTCTTTAGTCTTTACTCTAGGCTTATTATAGAATATTTTTTAATTTTGGAAATGTGATTTTTTGAAAACCCTTAGTTTTTTCCATTACTTATTTTAAAATACAACTACTAATTGTTTTAAATACAATTACTAATTCATGTATAAAATACAATTTAAAACAATTTTCCGGTGAAATGAAAAAGTTTATATGGATTAATTTATGCCGGTGTTTGTATTAACAGATAGTTTATATTATATGTAACAGACTAACGGATAAACTTTATTTTTAGTTTTTGTAGAATGAAAGATATTTTTTTATATAAAAAAATTTTTCGAACTAAATTAATTATGCTTGATGCATAACTATTAATAGGTTTTATTCGATTTTTCATGACTTCAAAAAATATTAGTATTTAAAAAAAAATTAGTTATAAAAAAAATTAAATCAGTTTAAAACAATAATTCCAGAACATTTTATTTGTTTTGTTAAAATGAAAAATATAATTTTCTTTTTTATTATAGCTAACAGAATTCATTTCATAATTTCTTTTAATATCTCCCCTGTTCCAAATATTGTATATAGTAAACCATTTTTTGAACGTACTGATTCTAGAGATCGAAGCAGCTATTTTGGGTTTAGCTTATTATTACAACAAAAACGGTAATACAATAAGAAAATTTTAATATAATATGTATAATATAAAATTGTTTACATTTATTTTTTATTAAATTTTAGTCTTATAGTCGGTGCCCCTAGAGCAAACTCAACATTGAGAGAACAGTCATCAATAATCGAGCCTGGTTTACTGTACCAATGTTCTGTTTTTGTTAATGATACCTGTCAACTTTTGATTGTCGAAGCACGACCTAATATATTTAATGGATTAGAAAAAAATACGGAAATAAGAGACAGACAATGGTTGGGAGCTTCTATCTCTGGGAATCAAATTACAACAACAAGAGATAAATTTAATTTAATAGTCTGTGCACCTTTTATGTCAACCAGGTTTAGTCGTATTCCATTTGGAGCTTGCTACTTTTCAACAGATAAAAATGACACTATTCAATTATTTAAACCTTTAATACCAGATCCTAGTGAGCCTATATTCGCATCTACTTTAGGACTAAGCAGTTATTGGATTCCAGAACGTAATTCTATTTTATTAGGAGCACCAGCTAGAAATGTACATGGTGATTTTCTCTTCTACGACATACGAAAAAAGTCTAGTAAACTAGAAACAGTTTTAAATTTAAATCAGGGCTACACAGGATATTCAGTTTCTGCAGGAATTATTGAAAAGGAAAAAAAGACTTTTTACTTAATAGGTGCACCGAGATACAATTATTTTGGTGCTATAAATATTGTAAATGAAGATTTTTCTATAGAAAAAACAAAGTTATTGATAGGGTCTCAATTATATGAATATTTTGGTTACAGTACTTTAGCAGACGATTTAAACGGGGATGGCATTCCTGAAATAATTGTTTCAGCTCCGTATTATACGGAAAATAACTATTTTGAAGTTGGGGCAATTTATATTCATTATGGAAACAAATTAAAGCGTCTTTTAACTCCAACTATAATTTGCCCTAGTAAAATTTCTAGAGCAAGATTTGGTATATCATTAGCTTCTTTGGGTGATATTAATTTAGATACGTATAATGATATTGCTGTTGGGGCCCCCAATGAGGAAAATGGGAGAGTATATATATTTGCAGGAAGTAACAAAGGTTTAATAGCAAAACCAATACAAATTCTAGAAGCTCCAACTATTCCCTATTTATTTCAACCTCACTATTTTGGATATTACATTTCAAGTGGTGTTGATATTGATGAAAATGGTGTAAATGATTTTGCTATTTCTGCAATTAACATTGATAAAGTTTTTTTATTTAAAGCATACCCAATTGTTAATGTTACAATTTCTTTTAAAAATTTTCCTCAGTATATAATGTTTAATGAAACAAGTTTTAAATTTGAAACTTGTATTAAATTTGAAAGTTTGAAGTTCACATTTAAAAATAACCTTACTTTTAGATTATTTTTAAAAACAGGTCGAATGGAAAATCGGCTAAGATTTAATAATGATTTGTATGAAGAAAATTATTCAGTTTTAGCTAACCATAATGCTACTATGTGCCAAAAACATTTTCTTAATGTTAAGCATGATAATGAAATGAAGCCATTTATAATAGAATTAAGTTACGAACATATTCAAAAGAATTTTACAGAATTTTTTTGTAAAAAATGTGCTAAAATTAATGATAAGAATAAAAACAAAATTTCTCAAACTTTTTTTGTACAACATAAATGCGATAACAATACGACTTGTGTTTCTGATCTGCAAATAAAAATTATTTCTATAAAAAAGTAAATTAAAAATAATAATTTAAGGTGCCAAAATATTAGTATAATTTTTTTTTTAGAGACTACTTAGTTCTGAATGAAAATAAACTTCTTAACATTTCCTTAGAAATCAAAAATTATAATCATCCTGCATATTTGCCTCGTGTAAATGTTACAAATAATCATAATTTACCTCTAGTACAAGCTCCATCAACATGTTCTTTGCATAATTCGATCTTACTATGTAATTTGTGGAATGATCAAGTATTTTTAATCGAACATGATGAAATAGTAACTAAACCTTTTTAGTGAGATATCTAAAATTAAAAATTTTTTTTTTAGAAAATTTTAAATATCAGTTACAACATTTCAAATTTAGAAGAATCAGAACTTGTAATTAATACAGGAGTATACAGTATGAGTGAAGAGTTAAATAAAACTGATAATTCTGATATTCTTATATTACGACTTTTGGAATGCCGTGAAACAGAAGTAATTGAAACATCTGATGTACCTTCACAAATTCTTAATTTATATGAAGACAAATTAAATGATACTGTTTTTAAAAAAGAATTTAAGGTAATTTTTTATATATTTTTATATTTATTTTTAAAATAAACTTATAATTTAACTAACTAATAACTAATAAAACTATAAATTAGGTAACCAGTTATCGATCAAATTTAAAAAATGTTAGTTTAACATTTAGATATCCTATCAGTAACAATGAAATTCTTTCTCCTATTTTGGAACAAAATGAAGAATTTTATATTAATGATAAAAAATTGTCCCTAATGATGGTAGATGATGTTATATTGCACCAGAGACAAGTTCTCTATAAAAATTCTAGTAAAACAATTTATTTGAATTCCAATACAAAATTAAATGACTCATTAAACTTATTAAATTTATGTAACTATCAATATCGACAGTCCTTTGAAAATTTTCAAACGCAATTTGTAAATAGTATTCCATCAGATTTGAAGTTGGTCTTTTATACTGAAAAATTAGCTAACAGTGATAAACAAAAAATACAGACAAAAACTTTTAACATTGAAAAACTAGACGCAGGTCCTGAAAATAGTTTAAAAATTATTATTCGATTAAAAGTAAGGGAAAAAGATGTTTTCCAACTATTACAAAAGTATAATAAGAATTATTTAGTATATAATATGAACATTCTATTAAGAAGTGAGGACTGTAATGATAAGTAAGGAATGTATAAGTTATATTTAACTGAAACTGTTAATTATTTTATTTTACTCTTTATTTTTCGGTTCATAAAAGAGCAAACTGTACACTATCAATTGAAACATCCAGAAGTAGAATTTACGAAATGCTAATAATTCGAATTTTAAACAATAAATTATCATTTTGGATTTATGTTTCGTCATTTGTTTTGGGAGTTTTAATTTATATTATTATTGTTCTTTTTTTGTATAAGGTAATAATTTTTATCTTAATAATAAGAATATTTTAAGTTAAAAAATATATATATAAAATGAAAAATTAAAAAAATATAATAATTTTTCTTAGGTTGGATTCTTTAAAAGACTAAGTCAAGATCAAATTAAAAGCGAATTGAAACATGAAGAGGAAAAGCCACAAATAAATATTATTTCTTCTGATGTGAAAAACGATTAGCCCAATCATTCTCTCCATATAAAGTTAATTTAAGCAAAAGTGGAAAACTTTATTTAAAAAAAAAATTAAATATATAAATAGTATTTTTTACGTTTTGCATGAATTTAATTATTTTGATTTTTAATTTTAATTTCCTTTTAAATTTCATATTGTCATATACTATCAACATCACTTTTACATTTACATATCTTTAACATTTATACATATATCTTTTATTTTATAAAGGTTTTTATATTAAAGAAATTAATTAATTTTTAAATAAAACAGATACATAATATATATATATATATAAATTCAAGTTTTTGCAAGTTATTTTCCATTTTAAACAAATACTTTCACTATTGAATTAACATTTTTTATAATTTTCTAATTATAAATTCTCATTTGATTATAAAACAATTTTTGTTTTATGTTAAACCATAAAGTTAAACTAAATGAACTACTAAAGTGTATAATAATTAACAGGTTTTAATTCTTATATTTTTTATTCGCAATTAAAAAAAAATATTTAGGTATAAAATTAAAAGTACATGGCGCTCCCACGAAATCTCAAATTCCTAAATTTCAAATTACAATAATCTAAGCATTCAAAATATTTGCTTTCAATAATCATCATAATGTTTTCAAAAATATCCGAAATAAAAAATATTCAAAAGGTATTATGCTAAGAAAACTGCATTGGGATTTTGGTATTTTAGAATTTTGAAATGTTGGGATTTTGAATTTTGGAATTTTAAATTTTGAGATTTTATTTTTGGAATTTTATTTTTGGGATTTCATCGCTAACCATTAAAGTACAACAAAATAAATTAAATGCAAATTAAATAAAATAATCATTAGGCTTGAAGGTTTATTCAATTATAATTTAAAAATACAGAGCTGGAAAAGAAAATTACTGTAGTTTTATTAGACAGAGACTTCACGATACAGCACTCTAAATCGTTATATTGTTATTTTTTTTAGTAATTAAATTCACTATTTATAAAAAAATTCTGTTATATTATACCTATATATAATGTTAAATAGTCAAATTTTAAGGACTCATTTATTTGAATCAAAAATTTTGTTTTTGATTTAAAAATAAATTTTTTTCTAAACATTTATTTCAGTAATAATTTTTATGTAAAATCTATTATTTCAAGTTGTAACAATTTAAAACAATTCAAATTATAAAAAAAAACATTTACCTATTAATAAACTTAATAAATTTTAAAATTTTAATGTCGCTTTGTAACTAAAATAATCTAGTTTTTTGCAAATAATTTATGGAATTTAATTTATGCCAATTTATATTAATTTTAATTAAATAAAAGTAAAATATTTTAGTTTTTTTTTTTACATTAAAATATAAATTTAATTATTTTGATTACTTTTAATAATTTGAATCAAATTCTCAGCCACTCTAAATTCAATCATTTTTCAATAACGTTTGTATACAATCTCTGTAACAGTTTTAATATTTAAAAAAATGTTTACATTATATTATATCTTTAAACTTTAACAAATAGTACACTTTTTTATATATTTAGCACAGACTAAATATATTATACAGACGAACAGTTTCATATAAAAATTTTAAGTCTTTTTTAGAAGCCAGCATAAACATTTTTTTGGAGCCAGACTAAGTATTTTAGATATTTAAATAGCAGAAACAAAAATTTATAGAATATTCTTTTGTATTTTCAATTTTTGTAATTTAAATATTTTAAAATACTTAGTCTAGCTCTATAAACTGCTTAGTCTGGCTCCAAAAAAAAACTAAAAATTTTTATATGAAACTGATCGTCTGTATAATTTATTTAGTCTGTGATTTTACCTTAAATTTTGTTTACTTATATAATTTTCGTATTGAATATAAACTTCTTGATGTTAGTTTTGACAGTTTACATTTTTTTTCTTAAATATAAAGTTTTATTAATTTATTACTTAGTTTAATTATGTACATATTATAATGTACAGCATGATTCGCTACAGTGTTGCCGAAAAGAAGGGTTTTAATTATAACAGCAAGTTTATATTGAATTATATCGAAAACGGTAAAAAATATGATAAAAATTGAGGAGACATAAATTAAAGATGAGAAATTCGAAAATTTAAAAATGAAATAATTAATATGGATTTTCAAAGTTGATTTATATAATTGAATGAGAAAATTTATAACGAGAATTCATACGTTTATATAAAAGCTGAAAACATTAAATATTTAAAAAAATCTTAAATCAATTACTTATGTTATAGACGGAAAAAACGGATGATTTTTTTTAAACACATATTTAAAAACACTTTTCTCGAAAGTGTTTTACAGCTAGTGTTTTCATACCATCTTCTTTTCGCAACACGCTAACGCAAAACACACACTTAATAATATACGTTTGTATATTTTTCTTTTTTGTTTTGATTTTTAGTTACATTATTTTCTAATATGTTTTTGTATATTCTTTTTTCTTATAAATTCACATACAAAAAATTAATCTAAACATTAAAATAAAAAATCATAAAATATAATCAATTATTATAATACGATATGATTTTTATATTATATGATATTTATTTTTAATAGAATTACCTAAATATTTACAATTTATCTTACAAAATTATTTATTAATTTATTTTACTACTTTTTATTTTGCTATTTTTATACTGATAGACAAACTATTCTGCTTTTTCTCAAAAAACAAAAATACATATTATAAAATGAGAATCATTATTTTAAAATCGATATAAAATTAATTTAAATTTGATTTCTTTAATTAAAAATTTTGTAACATTTTAAAAACTTTATGAAAAGAAAAGTTTAAAAAAAACTATAAAAATGTAACTTTTTCTTAGAGAAAATGTAACTATAAAACTATTTTAAATGGAAAGTTTGGTAAAATTTTATTTTTTCAATTAAAGGAGATTTAAAAAATATAAAAATAAAAAAGATTTAAAATCAGCACATTGTCTCGTTGTAAGGTGGATCTTTTTCTGAATCAGTGCTACTTTTTATATTTGACGATAATTTAGCGATTTCATCTTGCACAGCATTTGTCGTAATTGTGGGCATAATTGTATTACAAATATTATTGTCCCTTGTTTCCTCTGTACTAGAACTACTTTCTAATAATACGTTTAGACTCATTTTCACTGATGAAGTTACAGGCGCTAATTTAGTTGACGGTTTTAGTATTGTTGATGTTGTTGGTGAAGGTAATAATTTTTCATTATTAACTAAATTACTACTTGTTGGTTTCTGATGTTGCTGCATTTGAGTTGTTACAGAAGAAATAACTTTTGTGGGACTAAATGAGGTAATTTTATTAAAATCTCCGGATAAATTAATATTTTCGTCAATTTTATCTGACTCAGAAAGTGTTCGTTTTGGTGAGTATTTTGTTTGATCCATACTGTATTGTTTCTTTAGCATTGCCGTACGTGGTTGTGTGGATTGCATTCCGATAGGATCAGTGGACAAATGTTTTGATAATGGATGCCTTAACTCATTGACTCCTATTGCTTGTGCCACACGTAATGGGGTTGATACTTTATGAGGATAACCAGCACTCGAACATGTATTTGTACTACCATCTACAGCAGTTTGATTGATTAAAATTGCAGAAGCAAGATCTGTATCTAAGGAAGGTTCTGCTGTTATTGATGGAGTATCAATATTAAACGATCCGGTCATTGATGCGGTTGTATCATTTGAACTTTGTTTAATTACTTTATAAGGATGCAATGAATAATCAGTTTCAGTACTAGAATTTTTATGCAAACTTTCACAAGATTTTCGAAAAACTCTTGTATCAATTTGAGTTGGATGTAAAAGCTCAGAACTTTCCTCTGAATATCCTAGTTGTAATTGATTTTGCATTTGCAGTTGCTGATGTTTTTGATTGCGAAAATTTTGTAATTCGCTAGAGGAATGATGTTCATAAATAGTATGATCATTTTGAATACTAAAACCAATGTCCGATCCAACAGGAGGTTTAGATGGGGAGAGTTCGATAGCTGACTCACGTCGCAATGAAGGTCGGCGATCAGCAGGAAAAGTCTACAATTAAATTTAAATGTTAAGATTTATTATAATTTTTTATTTCAACTTATTTACTTCTAGTGAAGTTCCACTGTTTTCGTCAATTGATCCACGAGCTTGGAGTAAACCTTCAAGCATTAGATAATCATTTTTTTCACATTCTTTCAAATGCTGTTTCTCCATTAAAGCTGCACATTCAGCATTCGACATTTCATTTATTGTTTTTGGTCTTTCATTTGGCCCTTTGAAATATAGAAAATAGGTATAAATTAAATGTGATTGGTCAAAAAAACTCAAAAAATTGTATAATTTTTAAATTCTACAAGATTGTTTTCATAGCACAAATTTAAATAATGCTGTTATAAAATGATTATATTATTAAATATCACATTACCGGTAATTGAAGTAGTAGGAGATGTTATCATATGACAAACACTTTCAAGTTCGTCTGTGATTGATGTGTATTCTGTGTGAAACTGCAAAAGTAAATTCCTTGGATGTTTGACTGGCAAAATGGGCTTAGCAGATACTTAATATTTAAAATCATAAATTAGTAAATGATAAATTTTAAAATTTTCCAATAATAAAAAAAAATATTTTATTGAATTATTAATTAATATAAATTATTATTATTATTATTAATATAAATATTTGTCCAGAAAAATGATGTGTAACAAACGCATTCAATTTAAAGTGTTGTGTTGGATGTGTTATATTACAGAAAAATAAAATATACATACATAATGTGTGTACATATGTAGCTATAATGTGTACAATAGATATAGATATAATTTCTAATTGAAAATATTTTTATTTTTTCAAACTATGATACATCATACATTATGTACGAGCGACGGTAAAAGAAAAGAAAAAATTCATAAAAATTATTTTTTCATTCATTGTTCAGTGAAAATGAGTCTAAACGTATTATTAGAAAGTAGTTCTAGTACAGAGGAAACAGGCGACAATAATATTTGTAATACAATTATACCCACAACTACGTCAAATAACTGTACAAAATGAAATCGCTAAATTATCGTCAAATAAAAAATAGCACTGATTCAGAAAAAGATCCATCTTACAATACAAAGAGACAATGTGCTGATTTTAATTTTTTTTTTTTTTGAATTGATTTTTTTTTTTTTGAATTGATTTTTTTTTTTTTAAATTGATTTTATTTTGTATTGACAATGGACATACATTGTATTTGTACCCATTAATGCATATGCAAACAAAATGTTCTTAAATAATATTAAAATGTCATTTTGATTTTATTCTAATAAAGATTAAAGAAACAGGCCAAAAAAATATCTATTTTATTAATAGGAAACAGGCCAACAAATATTTTACTATTTGTTTATGAATTGTTAATTGTAACGGGTAATATATTTACAATTTTGTTGGGATTTTTTTTTTTTGCTAAAAAGAATTTTTTTCTCTAAATTTTATTATAATCAAAGTATGTATAGTTATCAATGATTATCTATTAAAAAAAGATAAGTCACTCTAATTTATGCATCTTAAAGCATTTTTTAAAACTACCTAAACAGAAAAAGAACCATTAGTAAAAGTAGATAAATTACCTATATGTTATTTCGTTTCAAGACCATTCTGTTATTGAAATTAGAAAATGAGGAAGATATTGTTTAGGTAGTAGATATTTTTACAATAATTTTTTAAAGGTGCAACTTTGTTTTATTTTATTTATTTAAGTACCTACATAGTGGCAAAAAGTAATAATCGAAAAACTAAACTATAATTTTAATTATGACTATTGTAATAAATGTAACAAATCTTATTTTATAAAACTATATTATATTAGAAATATAACACATAAAATGTGCTGGAAAGAAAAATTTAGATAATTTTTGGTAGTTATAGAAGTAGTTTTACAATTTTTACTAAACGAATGCATTTTTCATTCAACAAAAAAGTGTATTTTCAAAAGTAAGTACTAATATACATATTTTTCTATTTTTCATAGCCACTGACATATTTTTATTTTTATAATGTAATTTTGAATTTGTTGGTTTTTGAGTATATTATATTAGGTTAGGGATAACTGAAATTGGAATACGATAGTGGGTACTTAGTGGGTACAATAATTTATTCTTTGGTTTCAATTTAAAATCGTTTTCTTTTTATTCTGTCTTTTTCGTGGATGATAAATTTTTATTACTATTCACTTATTACTTTAAATTAGCTTAATTCAGTTACAAAATATTTATAAAGTGTTTTTTCCATTTCTTCTTATTAGTATACATATTTAGTGTCCGACTCTGACACGGTGGTGTGTAGGTTCGATTCCCGATGGAAACATATATATTTTTTTGTATTTAAATTATAAATAATAACTTTTTTTCTTTTTATTTACTGCAGGAAAAACTTCTTTTCAAATAATGCAGCAAAAAGCGGTAAAGTGTAATTTATACATTATTCCGAAATTGCGAAAACAAATATGTTTGTATATATATAAAAATAAAATCTAATTTATCATAGTTAATACCGTCATTCTATGACGGGCCAACAGCTAGTATAGGTATAAATATTTGTCCAGAAAAATGATGTGCAACAAACGCATTAAATTTAAAGTGTTGTTGGATGTGTTCTATTATAGCAAAATAAAATATACATAGCTATATGTACACATCGCACCTCTAGAATAAGAGGGCAATAAAACGAAATAGTGATTTTTTTAGTTGAGTAATATACCTAATATCTCAAAATTTGTCATTTTTACACTTGATTTTCCAAGTAAGTATTTTTGTCTTATTTTTTATCGTTAAAACAAACATAGCAACTTTTTATACTATGACTTGTATTTAAACCTACTTATCAGTGAAAAGGTGCAATAATTTAAAATATAGCAGTTTTGCTTAAGTTTTTAAACTATAACTGCGAATTAACTTGAAATATGACTGTATTTATTTTTCAATATTTCTATTTCCCTTCTCTAAGCAAAAAGAAATACTACTACAATTTGAGATAATGCAACATTATTGTAACAACATTCACTTTCTTTAGCGCTATCACAAATTGCATCGGTATTGTTTTTAACATATGTACCTATTCAAATATTAATTATTTCGAAATTCCATACCGCATTATATAAAAATGTTGCGGTCTTCATTTGAATTGTACAAATTTTTTTGCTTTTTTTTCATGTTGTAGTACTAACAAGAATAAGATTTATAAAAATGTGTAAAGCGGAGAATGAAATTTTACCGTAATTTCTTAAAGAAATATGTAGTTTATCTAATTTTTGGTCAATGTAAATTATTTCCAAGAGATAAGAAAATCAATTATTTCAATGATACAATGGTTCAATGATTACGGTTTTCAAATGATGTAATCACTTCTTTTTTTTACTTACTACGGTTAATTCGTGCATGTCGACCTCAGCTAGCAAAGAAAACTTAAAACCCAACACAGATGAAATTCGGCTTCTTCTTGTTGCAGATGAATGTTCTTCCGAATCTGATACTGAAAATGAAGGTCCAGTAGGCGATAAAAACCTTATTCTCATTGCAGAAAAAAATATTTCGCTTGAAAAAAATTCATATGACTCTCTTTCCGAACCTGAATTTGATTCTGACGATTCAGTTGCCGATACAGACTTTGATCCACTTGCAAACGATAAATTTTCAATTCAAGAAAATTCATATGAATCTTCAACAGAATCTAATCATAGAAGTTAATTGTTTGAATCCAGAAATACTTTGTAATTCTTCAAATGTATTTTTTTCACGGTGATGATGACAAAAATGAAGCCCATGAAATCATTAATTTTCCTACTGAAAAAGTTTATACAAGAAAACGACAAAAATTTATGGAAAAATGGAAATTAAATATAAAAAAGATAAAACGCAATTCTGGCCAAGAATACGTATCTAGCACTGGCAAGGTAGTAACACAGCGAACGCTTAAAAG
The DNA here is from genome assembly GCA_947095535.1 of Poecilobothrus nobilitatus. Classification (NCBI taxonomy): domain Eukaryota; kingdom Metazoa; phylum Arthropoda; class Insecta; order Diptera; family Dolichopodidae; genus Poecilobothrus; species Poecilobothrus nobilitatus. Next base: position 130,848,530 of record OX352773.1, read on the forward strand.
TCGTTGCCAGGAGAATTGCAAATATAAATGTAGATAGTTGATTACACGGGAGCAGAGGTACAAAATGTTATTGAGCTATTGGAATATCGATGATCTCATCAGACAAAGATTCTATTTGTCAAACCAAATTGATAAAATCGTTTCTAAATATAGATATACCAGAGAAGGATCGAAATGGATTGGTTTAAATCACTCGTTTCATTTAATAAATGGAACAGATCGAACTCGCGTATGTAAAAAGTTTTTTATGGCGACTTTGAATATTGGATCTAAAACAATTTCAACAGCTTTATCTAAAATGGACAAGCAAATAGGTTATTATGAAGGCGAGCAAAAAGGAAAGCACGGGAATCAAAAACGCATTAACCCAGATCTTGTAGAAACAATTAAGGAACACATTAACTTGTTTCCTAGAATAGAATCACATTATCTCCGGCAGCAAACTTCAAGAAAATATATTTCTGGGGATTTGAATATTGCTGAAATGCATAGACTGTATGAGGGAAAATGCCAAGAGAAGCAAGAAGAGCCTCGGAAAATTCATATTTACTATATTTAATTTAATAATTTTTTTAATATTGTTTTCTTTATTCCCAAAAAGGACCAATGCTCACTATGCACATCCTATGAAAATAGCAATAAAATTAAAGAAAAAGATTTGAAGAAAGTAATTAAAACCCATAAGACTGCCGTCATTGCTTTGAGAGAAGTAAAATCTAAAGATAAAGATTTCGCTATTATAAATACAGAAAATTCTGTGGTCGCGTATTATGATTTACAGGCTGTACTTAATACTCCCTCTGGGCAAGTATCTGATTTTCATTACACTCGGAATTTTGCATCATACAATTTAACTGTTTTTGATATGGCAAATAACAAAGGCGATTGCTACCTGTGGGATGAGGATCAAGCACAGAGAGATGCTAATGAAATCGGAACGTGCGTTTATACCTTTTGACTCAGTGTATATAGGCAAAGATACTATATTTTATATAGATAATTGTTTTGGCCAACAGAAAAATAAATATATGGTGTGCATGAGTTTATTTGCAACAAGTAACTTGAACATACCTTCTATTACCCATAATTTTTTGATAGTTGGACATACTCAGAACGAAGGAGATGCCATGCATTCGTGTATAGAAAAAAAAATTGAGATACTTGAAAGGAAATGCGATTTATTTTCCCAATCAATGGCCTATGATCTTAAATAACGCGAAGAAGGCTGGATCTAAATTTAATGTCAAAGAAATAGTTTTCAATGACATTCTAGATTTGAAAGATTTAACTGTATGTTGTAGAGATAATTTTAATATAAATACAAAAGATGAAAAGATAATCTGGAAGGATGTGAAAGTACTTAAAGTTGAAAAAATATTTCCTTATACAATTTTTTATAAAATGAGTTATGACTAAGAAAAGTTTTCTGAAATCCAAATAATAAAGATATAATTAATAAAACTAGATGCAGTAAGAAGCAGTTTCAAATGCCATCAGAAATAAAATTAGCTTATAGTGGAATTTCAGTTCTAAAAAAAAAGATTTGGTTAATTTATGCAATGCCAAAGTAATTCCTTCAAGTTTTCATTCATTTTTTATACGGAGCTAAAAGTTGCCCAAAATACAGGATCAAATGACAACCAGATTTTGCAAGAAAATGCAAGCAATTCAAAATAATTTTTTTTTTATTTTTAAATTTGTTTTTAATTTTGTATAAAAAAGCTAAAAATAAAGCTTATTTTAAAATTTTTTGTTAAAAAAATATATGGTTTGTATTTTTACGTTTTGAAATATTTCTTTAATAATTAAAAATAATGTATGTTCAAACTGTAACACTTTAAATTATGGCTCGTTAAAAATAAAAAAACTAGGATTGCACTGATTTAAAACCAAATATGGCGGTCTTTAATTTTCTTTAAAATATGTGAATTTTTAAACTTATCAATGATAATACTGCAATATTTTTACTTGTTTCAACTTTTTTAAAAAATTGTGTGACCTTTATGGACACAAAAAGATATACACTTGTTTTAATTTTTCCATATAAAAAATATACTATTTTCAAATGTAATTTTCTCAAAACTTGCAGTTTTGAAATGTTTCCCTCTTATTCTAGAGGTGCGATATATAATGTATACATTAAACATATAATTTCTAATTAGAAATATTTTAATTTTTTCAAACTATGGTACATTAGATACGTACGGGCGACGGATAAAGGAAAAAAATAATTATAAAAAAAAAATCAGTTGTCGCCACCGCAGAATCGACCGCTATTTCACGAAAAACATAATGCGATGTATAATTTTTTACATAATAATTTATATCAAAGCAAAATAACTTTTGATAATTTAACATTATTTTCAATAAAAGTAATGAATTAATCGTAAAGATATATGTATCTACATTAATTCATGCAGCGATATATACGTATGTACATTTTTTTTTTTTTCATTCAAAATATTAGAAGTAAAAAATAATAAAAAATGTAAACAAATACAAAACAAACATAACATTAATATTGAATCTGCTAACAAAAATTTTACAGTGCGAATTTTGCGTCATCAACAAAAGAATAATATCCATTCATAAATTTTGAGAATAGGTACAAACAACAACAAAAAAAATTTGTTCATATAAATTCATATAGCGTGTTATGTACGAAAAAATAAAATAATATGTAAAAAAAATATTTTTTAAAATATGCTTTTATCGAAACCAAATTCGCCCCCTAAAAAGTAGAAAATAAAATTGATTGCAAAACTTTAGCTTTTTTGACTGTTATAATATAAAAGTGAATTGCTAGTGCAAGCATTTTGGACTGTTATAATATAAAAGTAAATTGCTGGAATAAGGTTAAATAAAAATCTAGGAAATTTGAAGTTCGTGTTTCTTTTTTATTCCAGCAATTTACTTTTATATTATAACAGTCCAAAATGCTTGCACTAGCAATTCACTTTTATATTATAACAGTCAAAAAAGCTAAAGTTTTGCAATCAATTTTATTTTCTACTTTTTAGGGGGCGAATTTGGTTTCGATAAAAGCATATTTTAAAAAATATTTTTTTTACATATTATTTTATTTTATACTTTTTAGTTTTAAATGAAACACATAATTTGAATTTAAAAATATGGGATATTTTTTATTCATACATACATTAATTATTGTTTCCTCATTCATAAGGGAATGAGAGGTCTCGGGTTCGATTCCCGGCTGGGTACAATAATTATAAAATAAAAAAAAAAAATATTCCTATATCGCAATATGTAAATACTTTATATATCATTATATCACGTACACCCCACATTCCTACCAGGAAACAAGGGTTATAGCTACCTGGCAAATCTATGTACCACGGTACCTGAATATAAATAAATAAATAAATATTATGTACATACGTACGTACATATTTACATACGTAGTTTTCATTTTTTGTGTTGACAAAATTTTGTTTGTAAATCATAATGCGTAATGCGCAAAAGCATAATTTTGTAATGATCTTTACTTTTTAAATTCTTTACTATGTACATACAAAAATATATTATGTATGTATGTAGTTTGAATTTGGCAATTGGAATTATTTTGAATAAAATTTTATTTGTATATCTATATACACAATATACATAATAAATGTTCCTAAATAAAACACATAAAATAATAAATAATTTTTAACGACATGCATATTCAATATGCAATAAAGAATGTTGACAACAAATATTCTGATTGAAATCCTAAACAAATGTTTTAAAACAAAATAATTTAGCAACATAAAAATATTGTACCTATATATTTTGTGTTTTGCTAAATCCTAATACAAAACCCATGTGTACATCAAGATTGATTGAACTAAATTATTATAGCAGGAAAGATCAAATACATGTGTATTGTATGCATGAATTATGAATAAGAAGAAAAATAAAGTTTTGAATCTATTATACATAAAATTTTATTTAAAAAATATTGATGAATAGAGTTAAAAAAAAAAAAAAAAAAAATTCTACATATACGAATTGGATTCGAACCACAGTCCACACATTAACACTCACTTTTAAGACCTGTACACTTTCCTCTGCACCATATACGCATTAATTCAATATGCATTAAAGAATGTTGACAGCAAATATTTTGATTTAAATACTAAACAAATGTTGTAAACAAAATAACTTAGCAACATACATAAAAATATTGTATGTATGGATTGTGTTTTGCTAATTATGCTAATACAAAACACCAGGAAAGATCAAAAATATAATGTGTATGTTTGTATGCATGAATAAGAGATAAAAATGTAAGTTTTAAATTGATATATACAAAAATGTATACATATTTTATTCAAAAAATGTTGATGAATAGATAGTTAAAAAAAAAAAAATGTTGCATGTGAACTGGATTCGAACAACATGATCCCCACTTTTAAAACCTGTACACTATCCTCTGCACCATACTACACTTACAAATGTTGCTAACAGATTACGAAGATAATAAAAAGCGTGACAGAATGACAAATAAATAAATAAATAGATAAATAAATAAATAAATAAATAAATAAATAAACCGACAGCGACGAGTTAATATAAAAGCATATAAAATTAAATAAAAGTTAAAGTTAGTCGGATGAAAAAATGTTCTATCGCATTGTTGCTCTTACTTGTGTAACAATTTTTTCTTAATAATTTTTTTCATAATATTTTTCCATACTACACAGTTAAACATATTTAACTCGTTAAACTAGTTTAATTCCTATTTAACAAGAAAATAATAAAATATTCTACGAAAAAATCTGTCATTTTTGAACTAGTTTATCTTTTAAACTAGTTTATCTTCAAGGTTGTATATTCAAATTTTTGACATAATCGATTTTTTTTCGATGAATCGAAGTTTTCTGTATTTTTCATAACTATAATTGTTGTTTAATGCATTGTTAAACTATAAATGTAAGGGTTGTATATTCAAATTTTTGACATAATCGATTTTTTTTTTCGATGAATCGAAGTTTTCTGTATTTTTCATAACCCTTTCATAACTATAATTGTTGTTTAATGCATTGTTAAACTATAAATGTAAAAATTGACAGAAAAAAAATTTTTTATTTTCCATTTTTTTATGATCAATAGAAAATATTTAATTCCCAAATTTTATTTTTGTTTTTACAAACACATGTCTATATTGTTTGTACAAAATAAACTCTATTTTTTACATTTTAATAACTAGATTCCTAACTAAAATCAAAAAAAAAGATGTAAAAATAAAGACTTACATATATTTTACCAAGCAAAAAGAAAAAAAAAGTTTTATTTTTTTTCAATAATCATAATTGGCATATAAACCTAATAACTTTTTTCTAGTATCCATTTTTGATTTTGATAGCTGTCAAAACTTAAACTAGTTGTGTAGTATGAACACCATTTTTAAAACCTGTTTACTTCTTGTTAAACACCCATAGTATGAACATAGTATTACGAAATATTCGTAAGAAACTTTAAAATGATACTAGTAAACTACTACTTCCGGTTGTCCGTTTGCTCCAAAAGCTTATCAATTCGAGATATTTACGTTAAATATTCCGCTTAGTCGTTTAGATGGTACACGTGTGTCCACAGACATACCCCCAAACCCAAACCCAAACCCACACAAACACACACACACCGCACACGAACACATCAACACACACTAACTCTCATGCAGGCATTACGATAAAAAAAATTGTCCAGTTTTCTACGCACCGGAGTGGGGCATATTTGCCAAAATCTCGGCTACAAATTTTTAGTATGAAAACAACACCTACCTTATACATTACCTAACTAGTGAAATGGACTACTACATGATGAGCGCCCGGCGAAGAAAAAAAGTTTTTTTTAAATATTTGTTAATCCGGATCTAAGCATTTATAATAAAATTTAAATTTTGTTTTTTTTTTCTCGAGTAGCAAAAAAAAATATTCCGTCACATACATCCTCGGCTCTTCTTCTTATAATAGATAATCTTTGATTGAAATATTAAAATGTGCGTATTGTGAGCGTTTGAAAATTTGTTGCCTGTCTTTCTCTTATACATACTTATGTATGTATATATCAATTTCTCATTTCACTATTCAATTCATTTCACATAATAATGTCAAACTTCCATCTTTTTATTAATTCTAACATGCAGATAAATAATGGTTAATAATTACATTCACATTATTAAAATACATATTTGAGTTGCACTCTTTTTTACTAATATTAATCCATTTTTCTCCAACAAAAATCTATTTGCAAAACTAGGTACAAATGTACTTACAATCTATTTTTCTTACTTTATTTACATCGACTGTGTATAGGGCAAACCAAATTACATACATAGATATATATTTTTATAATGTAATTTTATTTGAATTACGAAATGAATGCGTTTTTGTGCAAGTATAAATTATAATACCTTAGTTATACGAAGCACTGAAATTGAAATTGTGTGTATATATAAATATAATACTGGTAGGTACCAAAGTTCAAAATTAATAATCAATTTACTTAAATTTTAGTATGTTTCCATATCAAAAGGTTTTTTTTAAATTTTTTGTCTTAAATTCTTATTACTATCCACTTTTTACAGTTTGAGTGAATTTCTGTAAAGGTGGGCGGGTTAGCAAGAAAATTTTGTAGTCACGTGGTTATTGCAAGTGAGGAACTACTTATTGACATTGTAAACAGTAATATACATACTTTGATTTTAACATTCTCAGAGATTGCATTTAACAAATAAATATAATATAAAATTATAATAGAATTAGATGAATTAGAATTAGACTCTTTAAATGTATGGTTATATTATGATTGTTTTTAATTTTTTTTTAAACAAAAAATAATGACTTGAATTTATTATCCATATTTAGACATGACGCATCAATATACATATGTATACTTTACTGCATTAAATCTTTTTGCATTAAAAAATATTTCTATTAAAAATCTTCTAAGAGATGCATATAGTCGTTTTATTGCAGGAATTCCCTTTGCTCATAAAAATAAACGTCAATGTCATGTCAATATCAATCAACCAATACTTAGTACATATACATACCGGCTGTTCTTTGGAATAGGTGACCACCACGGACCATAACCAAATTTTCATGAGTTAAACTACAATGAAATTTGTGAAGTTTTATAGGGGTCCCAATTGGCGGGTACGGCACTAAGGGGTTAAAATTCTCATTTGAAAAAAATAGGTACATATACTAATAAAACTGTAAATATCTCCAAAACAAAAACATATATCTAACTATTCTTGGTGTCAAAAGATAAGTCTGCTATTTTTTATTTTTTTGAATATAACGGTAAAAAAATATATTGAACAGTACTTTTTTTCCAAAAATTTTTATTTTTGCATTGTCTCTCTTTATTGCAGCCCTCTTAGTTCTTAAGTGAGGACAAAAAAATGGCAGACTTTTGTATCAAAAAAAAATTAATATTTCATATAAAAATGTAATTTATTAAATAAAACAACATATTTTAGAATTTAAAACACATTTTAGAATTTATTTTAAAATTTGTGGCAAAAATAGGGGAATTTCCTTTTTCAAGAATATTTAAATATTAATTTGTAACAGTTTCAGGCACTTTTCTTTAAACGTCAAAAAAAATTTAAAAAAATTTTGAAAATGGGTATTTTTTTTTAATGCATTTCTATGCACTTTTCTTTAAACGTCAAAAAAAATTTTGAAAATGGATATTTTTTTTTTAATGCATTTCTATGCCACATAAATGTGGACAGGAAATTACACAGTCTTGGATATAATTTTAATAATTAATTTTATTAATTAATTTTATATGTGTATTAACAAATTATATTTATAATGTTAATTAAAATTTTTTCTTACATAAAATAACAATATTCTCTGGTTTAACCATTTTGTATTTTTGTAAATAAAAAATGTTTTCATCAAATGTCAAAATAATATACACATACTAGTAACTAGGCTACTATACTAGGTATTTTCAAATAAAACTTTCAAAATAAAAATGTCGCCGTTTTGCGGCTCGGGAAAGAGTGAATGCATAATGGATGCAAAATATTCGTTAATATTACCGAAGAATACACGAAATGTAACCAAAACAATTTTTGCATCTGTATGTATGCATCCCTCTCATGTGAACCTACACTAAGTTTTGAATATTATAAAACTAATACTAACGAACGAACAAGATGTTTTAATTGTCAACAATACGGGCATGCAGCAAAATCATGTTACATTAACTGAGCTTGTATCATCTGTGCAGAGAATCTTAAATCTTTCGAATGCAATTTAAGAGAGAAGCCAATAAATGAAATTGTAGCCCACTTCATATGCACAAACTGCTATGAACCATAACGCAAGCGATAAAGACTATCCTACTTGACAACAATACATTAACATACATGAGAAATTAAATAAACAAAAAAAAGAATGTTATCTAATACTAATTCAACAAATATTGATATCAATTCAACACATATGTTTCCACAGACCCAAACTGTAAGAAAAAATAATACACATATAAATTACAATTATATAGTAATACAATTAACAATACTAACAATGACAATGTTAATAATCATAAAAAAACTTATTCACATGTTACAAAAAATTACAATTATCCAACTAACAATTTCGGGCAACAAACAAATTTTGATTTTAATTTAAATAATAGTACTAATAATGGTTTTACATATCAAGAAATTTGCAATATTATATTTGAAATTCCTAACAAACTTAATAATAAACAAAGTAAGCAAGTTCAATTTCAAATAACAACTGAATTAACTTTAAAATACGTTATTAATAATGAATTTTAACAACAATTTTAAGATTTTATTTTGGAATGCATTTACTATAAAAATTTTAATTTTTTTAACTATATTGAAAAAAAAAATATTGATCTAGCAGTACTTTGTGAGACATGGTTAAAACCAAACAAGAGTATTTATAACAATAATTTTAAGATATACAGGTTAGACAGAGAGGGCATGCATGGTAGCGTTGCAATTATCATTAAAAACTTTATATATTTATTTATTTATTTATATTAATATTACATACATGAATGTAATGCAATATTATTCAACCATCGGCTGCCAAGGTTATTATAGATTTTTTATACTATTATTAAATTATATACTAATATTATTTATTTTGCTTATTTATATACTACTAGCAGAGTACCCGGCGTTGCCCGGAGTATTTTATTGGTTTTATTAAATAAAAATTATTAACTTTTGTTTCTGCGTTAATATAATTTAATTAATATAGTTAACTTATTACTATGCAAACAGATGCTGGTAGTTAATATTCTATTTTTATTACAAAAAATCTTTAAAGGAATCAATAATCTATTGAATACGCAATTACAGCGAAATGAGTTTTTACAATATATTCGTTAATATCGAAAAATAAAATCGCATTTCAATTATAAAAGACCATAATGTAATACATTGTTTTTCATAAGTAATATCACTTCATGTTTTTGTGAATTATCCTTTTAAGCACATCTTGAAAAATTTGCTATTAGGTTCGCTCTATCCCTGCGTCTGTTTACAAAACTTATATACTGTTTAATAAGGAGCAATTAAATATTAACTATGCATAGATCTCTTAAAAGAGTAATGATGAAGAACAACTTTTTTATGTACCCTCACAGCTGGAGATCCTACTGCACCGACAGCTCTTCAAATTTTGAAAAACTTCTTTTTAAATGCATACATCTCAGGTTCTGTTTAACATATTTTTTCAATATAAAAAATACATGATTGTTTTTTACCTTTACAAATCTACCACAATTTTTTTAAGTTTACTTTTTCTAATTATGTTTTCAAATTAATTGGCTAAAAATATGTGTAAAAATTGTACAATTGAATGTACACTTTTCTGTTCTTTAAATATATATGTACTCATTTTTGATTAAATACTGTACAGAAATGTAATATATAGTATTTTTAAATATACGCACGTTATACATACTATATGTACATATTTCAATAATATTTTATGGGAAATATGTTATACATATGCATCTTATAAAGCTAGACCACATGCATTTCTGAATGATGACATGATGACTGTCATATGTAGGAGATTTTTTCGGTTTTTTAACGGCCGAAAATGTTATGTTGTTAAGACTTAAATACAGTATTCTTAAGATACTTAATAAGGTTATTTTAATTACTTTTATGTATTAGAAATTTGCATTGAAAGGTTTTTATGAAATATTAAAAACAGTGTAGATAAAAGAAAAGAGTGTTGGAAATATCCTTTTAATAATAATAATACCAAAAATTGGGCAGAATATTTTTAAAAGGTATTCGTGCGGAAATGGGCTAACGAACGCTAACAAAAATTTGTCACAGGCTTTATTTAGAATCGTAAATTCATCCTGCCAAATTAAACAAAAATTAGAAACAAAATTTTCTTTTGAAAGTCTATCGTACAAATGGGTTAATGTATCACCGCAGAATTACTTAAATGAACTTCTGCCTTAAAGTGCAGTACTTGTGCCAATGTTCAATTGGTCAAACCGTTTAAGCACAACAACAAAAAAATGAAAAACTTCATTGAGGCTTAATGCTGAAATGAGTTAATGCATCGCAACAAAATCGCCTCAGTAAGCTTCTGTGGTAAAGAGCTAGAGCTTTTGTGAATTTTCAACTCAGTTGGTCAAACCGTTTAAGCGCGACAAAAAAAACATTAAGACACTTCATTGGGCCGTGGTGCCGAAACAGGTTAGTGGATCGTAACCAAATCCACTGAGTGGGCTTCTGCGGTGAAGAGCTACACTTTTGTAATTTTTCAACCCAATTGATCAAACCTTTTAAGCTCAACAACAAAGAAATTAAAAAATATCATTGAGGCCTAGTGCCGAAACGGGTTAATGCATTGTAACCAATTCAACTCAGTAGGCTTCTATGCTAAAGAGTAACAATTTTGCAATTTTTCAACACAATTGGCCAAAACTTTTAAGCGCGAGAATAAAAACATTAAAATACTTCATTGGGCTCTGGTGTCGAAACGGGTTAATGGATCGTAACCAAGTCAATTGAGTGAGCTTCTGGAGTGAAGAACTACACTTTTGTAAATTTTCAACTCAATTGGTCACAGCGTTTAAGCGCGACATTAAGGTAAATTAAAAAATTTGACTGAACCCTGGTGCCAAAACGGGTTAATGGATCCTAACCAAATTAATCTAGTAAGCTTATCTGCTAAAGAGCAACAGTTTAGCAAATTTTCAAATCAATTTGTGAAACCGTTTAAGCAGGATATCAAAAATATTTAATGAACTTCGTTCGGCATTCGTGCCCGGGTTACCAGAACTTTACAAAAATTCGTCTCAGGGGTTTTTGCAGACCACAAAACCGCCATACAAAATTGGACATAAATAGGAAACAAAAAACTTTTTGGAAGCCGGCCGGGCTGAACCCGGGTGACATAAGGCAACCCAATTTCTTGGGTACATCACTAAAGATGAGAAGAACATTTGTGCAAATTTTCAACTCAATCGGTCAAACCGTTTAGGCAAAACAACGAAAAAACCAAAACGCTTTAAAACGCTCTCGGGCCGCAATGGGTGAATGAACCGAAACGTGATATAGCTTATAACTCCTTGCGGGGTCGTAGAAATGTTCCTGCAAAATTTGGTTGCAATCGGACTGGTGGTTTTTACGTGAATCCGTGCCAATCAAACAAACAAACAAACAAACAGAATTTCTTCCTTATATATTTTTATTTTTTATTTTATTTTATTTTATTTTATTTTACAAAACCTAAGCAAGGTCGTTACAAAAAAAATTCTTAAATTAATGCTTATAATTAAAATTAAACAAAACAATGACTTAAAACTACATTTATAGTAACTTAAAACCTAAAAAAAGTTAATTTATTGTTATTGTTATTATTAATTTTTTATTTAAACTACATTAACAACTTTATTTTAACCAAAAAAATTTAAATATGATATCAGTACAGATATGTACATATATATAATGACAATCAATTTAAAATTTTATGTAATAACTTATGTAGCAAATTAAACGTAAATAAATATCTTATTATTACGTAGAAGTAAAATTAAAAAAAAAAATGAACATTTTTTTTTTATTAACAGTACTTGAAAGCATTAAATTACTATTTATAAAATGTACAAAAAAAAAAAAAAAATGATCTAAATGAAAAACATTAATTGTATTATAATGCAATACAATAAATGTGCTATGTTTAAAATTATATCATAATTAAAAAAAAAAAAAAAAAATTTTTTTTTTGCTTAAGTAAGAATTAATTGTCTAAGGTCATTAAATTGGAAAAATGTAGTTGTAAAATGTGTTTGAACGTATTTCTGGAGATAGATGTAGAATAGAGATGACTAATTTTGTTAAAAGTAGTACAACATCTGTTGATGGGTTCATTTCTACCGTACTCTGTATTATGTTTGTAGTCCATTAAAAATTTAGTATTTCTAGTTTGCCTAACACTATCGTTAAGTCTAAACTTGTTATTAAGAGATTGGATAGAAATACTATTATTCAAAATATCAAAAGTAAAGCATGATGACAATAGTTGTCTACGTAAAGATAAAGAAAGCAAGTTTAATGAATCAAGTCTTGTGGTGTAACTAGGTAGATTAGCAAAATCAAAAGGGTTATATTGATTCCTTAATGCAAATAAAAGAAATTGCTTTTGAACTGATTCGATTCTATTGGAATGAACTGCAAAGACTGGATCCCAAACAATGTTACCGTATTCTAAGATAGAACGAACTAGGGAACAATAAAGAGATTTTGTCACAGCTAAGTCGCTAAATTCTTTAGCTCTTCTCTTAATGAAACCTAACATTTTATTAGCCTTTGAAACTATTAGGTCATAGTGAAGATTATAATTAAGTTTATTATCGAGAAGAATTCCCAGATCAGTAATGCTAAAAACCCTTTCAAGAGAAACATTATCTATTTTGTAGTCATATATTAAAGAAGACCGTTTACGTGTAAAGCTAATAACTTTACATTTCTGTATGTTGAGTTCTAATTTATTTGACGTGCACCAAGTTTGTAACACTGATAAGCTTGATTGAAGTTTAGCTGCATCAGGATTATCTTTAACCACTTGATATATTTTTAGGTCATCAGCAAACGAAATGTGAGATATATTGCTTAGATATTCCGAAAGATCTGAAATAAAAACATTAAACAGAAGCGGGCCTAAATGGCTACCTTGCGGTACACCGGAAGTGACCCCAATGGTGTTGGATAATACACCACGAAATTTAACATTTTGAGTTCTTTCTAAAAGATAAGAATTAAGCCACCCAAGAAATGAACCCGAAATGCCAAAAGTTGATAGTTTGTTTAGCAAAGTGAAGTGATCTACACGATCGAAAGCTTTGCTAAAATCAGTGTAAATTGCATCAACTTGGTACCCTTTCTCCATTTGATTCAGGATTTCAGATGTATAAACCATCAGGTTCGAAGTAGTTGAACGACCTTTTCTGAAACCATGTTGTTGTTCATTTAGTTTTGCATTTATGATAGGAGTAATTCTATCAACGACAATTTTTTCAAATAATTTAGGTATAGTCGAGAGGATTGCTATACCTCGATAATTTTCCACCGATGCTCTATCCCCTTTTTTAAAAATAGGGGTTAAGTGGGAGGATTTCCACTTTTGTGGCAAAATCCCAATTGAAAGTGACTTATTGAAAATAAGATGAAGAGGGAAGATTAGACTGTGAGAACAATTATGTAAAAAGATTGGGGGAATTAAGTCCGGACCAGCACCCTTTTTTAAATCAAGGCTCAAAATTGCTTCAAGAATATCATTTTCAGAAAGATACACGTCTGTAAGTAGGAAATTTGAGCTATTAGATAAGGAATTAGTCGATGTAGTAACTGGTGCTGTTTGACGATAAACTTGTTGAAAATGATCAGAAAAGAAGTTACAAATTTCTTTTGGGCAATCAGAAACCACATTGTCTTTTGATAACATTGAATTGGGATACCCAAATAATTTCCGTTTTGTGTTAACAAAATCAAAAAATTTTTTAGGATCAGTAACAAGTTTGTTGCCAATATCTGTGACATAGTTTTCATATGCTACATTGGCTTTTTGTTTAAATTCAATTGCAAGTTGCTTATACATATTCAATAAGTCGTCGCATGGTGCTTGATGATGTTTGAGTTTTTTGTATATTTTATTGCGCCGATTTCTCAAGTTCCTAAGATCTCTATCTAACCATGGTTCTGTTATTTTATGCTTTTTGCGAATTTTAGGAACAAAGGCATCAATAATTTGAAACAGATTAGAGTAAAAGATAGAGATTAGTAAATTGACATCCTGTTGAACTAACAGTTCGTCCCATGTGATTAATGACAAAGCATAATTAATACTTTGATAGTCAGCATTAAAAAAATCGTATACAATTTCATTATTGTAAGATTTGTCCAAGAGTGGGATAGAAGTGGAGAACTCGAAAATAAGTGCGTTATGATGAGAAGAGTTGGTAAAAAGATTATCAACATCATCAGCGAGTTTAACCGACACTCTATCATATGCATTTGAAAATGCAAGATCTAACCACTTATTATTACTATTAGGATAACTGATAATTTGTTGTAAATCGTTACCGTAGAACTCGCTAATAAGACCGAAGTCAATTTCGTCATGAAAGTTAACCGGTAATAACAAATTATCAGCGTCGTCAACGATAAAAGAAATAGAACGACGATTAAAATCGCCAAACACAAAAATTGAGTCATCCTCATGCATTTCTGAAATAATATTGTGATATACACTATAAAAATCAGAATATGAGGAATTGTCAGAGTTCGGAGGGAAATAAACTATACCTAGGTATAAATTATTTGTACCTAATTTAATTTTAACAAATTGGTGATCGAAAGAGTGATGTGTACCAGTGATTAATGGTACACTAGATAAGTTATTCTTTACAGCAAGTAGAACACCACCTCCTCGCGAACAATTTGCAGATAGATAATCACGATCCTTTCTGTAAATGGACCAATTACCATCCAGAATTTCCTCGTTTGTAAACGAATCGTTGAGCCATGTTTCAGTTATAACTAAAACTGCACTGAAGTAATTCATTGTATAAAGAATTGTTTTCCAAGCTTGATTTAGAAGCAGTTTCCGGAATATCTTGGTTCGAAAACGTGGCAGGTGAATCTTGAATTGAATCAGCAGATGAGATAGTTTCAGAACAAAAGCCAGTATGAGTTACATTTTTTGAATTGTAGTTTATTGGTTTAAAAATAAACGCATTCTGATCTGCACTATAGTTGAAAGGTTCATCAGTCTGAGTCCAAATATCTTTTGAGTTGCGACTTAGATACATTTGGTTGTATCTAAATGTATCAAAAGATGTATCAAGACTAGCATCAAGTTTCATACCCATATTCGAAATTTCTTTTCTTAATGAACCTATCTGCTCATTAAATTTCTCTGCAACGTCAGTAGTAGTGTCTATAAATTTTGAATTAAAAAGTTTTTGCAGTTGTGAGTTAATAGAGGATTTTAACTCATTGGTTAATGATTTGATAGATTCATTAGTAGAATTTAATGCCGAGATAAACTCATCTTTATTGAGCACCACGTTCTGCTTCAAATTATCCTTCTGCTTTAGTGATGATCTGCTCAAGGTAGTATTGAGGGCTTCATAATCTTTAGCCATTTCATTAAATGATGCGGAGTTGTATTTAATTGTGTCGTTACATCTAGCTGCAAGTCCTGTGTACTCATCTTTAATGTTATTGAACGAAGATTTGACTTCATCCAATAACATATTAATGCTGGAGTGATAATCCAAGCATTCGTCACATACAAAGTATTGAGCCAGGAATGCAGAATACCACATTCTAGGAGCGTTTAAACAAACTCCGTGGAAGCGCTTCTTACAAAAACTCCTGCATGTAACAGTTTCGGTTTTTGTGTCATAAACTGTGCAGCTTGAACTATTGCATTTAACCGAGTTCATTTTTGATTATATAAATAGTATTCACTTTAACAATTAAAAAAACGGCAATTTAAAAAGAGTTCAAAGTTTTTAGCAAAAGTACTAGCAGAATACACAATAAATTAATAAAAGTAAATTAAAAAAAAAAAAAAAAAAAAGCTGATTCTAATTTAATTTATTTTTTTTTAATTTTTTTGTTAAAATTTTAAAGACGAATAAGCTATTTAATTTTACAAAAGCACTGTTTACAAGTTTATAAAAATGAGTTCAACACAGTGTTTTTCTTCTTTTTTTTTATTTTTATTATGAAATAGTAAGAATATTAAATGTTATATTAATATTATTATTTTAAAGTTAAAGTTAAAAATAAAATTAAGAATAAATTAAGCACGTCTACTTAGTTAAGCGTCTGATAAGAGAATGAATGATATTAAATATATCTACATTATATTTGGTCGTAAGGGGGGTATGTAAAAATAAAAACAGTTACGACCTGTGCAGGGATCGAACCCACATTCCTTCAGTTAATACGCCACACGCCTACCCACTAGGCTAGCGAAGCCCCATTCATTAAAAACTATTAGACACACATTGTTACCGAACCAATTAAAACCAAATGTTTTGAATCCATTGCAATTGGGTTAGAGGGTGTAAACAATGAAAAAATAACTGTTGTGGAAACTTATTTCAAAGGTGGGAACTATAACAACCAAAAGATGATAGACTTTTAAAAGAAATATATCATAATGGGCGACCTTAATTGCGGGCATGTTAATTGGAATTGCCTAAAAAATAATAATTGTGGTATTATTCTGAATAATGTACAGGCTTCTAGCAATTTTAATTTACTAAATCCAGCTACAGCAAGTTATATCCCAAAATCAGGTCGCGGAAACCCCTCAACTTTGGATTTAATTCTGTTAAATATTTCATTATCATTATCAGATCCATACACTGTTAACCAATTTAACTCAGATCATCTTTCAGTAAGATTCGAACTAAACAATATGTCGTTTGAAAACCCTAATACTACATTCTTAAATTACAATAGAACCAACTGGAACAAATATAGTAAACTATTAAAAACATATTTAAACTTATATTTAAACTTCGTTTAAAAATTTAAACAAACAAGCGAAAATATATGTTCTTAAAATTTTAAACGCTTGTCTAATTTCTGGCTATTTCCCAAATAAATGGAAAACTGGTATGGTAATTTGTAATTCCCAAACCAAATAAAAAAAAAAGCTCTGCCGATAGTTGTAGACCTATTACTCTATTAAGTAACATCAGCAAAATTTTTGAAAAACTCTTAAAAATTAGAATAAACAAATACTGAATCGCAGAACATAATACTAAATGAGCAGTTTGGATTTAGGAGTGAATTCTTTACAGTAATGCAAATAAACCGAATAATACGTGCTATCAAAAATAGGTCCCACGAAAATAAGTCCACAGGTCTGCCCTTGATAGTGTCTGCGACGATGTACAAAATGCTAAAATTTGGTTTTCCGATTTACATTATTAAAATAATAGAAAGTTTTTTCCGTAAAAGAAATTTTTCCATGAAATTAGTCCCATCTTATTTAATAAATAAGTCCCATCTTATTTAATAAATAAAATAAATAATTGGAAATTAAAGCAACTTTAACAAAAACAGAGGAATCTAATAAAAAACCTGTTAACAGTAAAAAAAGTAGTGTTATACTTAAATTATTAACTTTCAAAAAGAAGAAAAATGTCAACAAGAATGTTTGTGCAGTTCAAGTTAATAATAACAGTGATAATAATAAATTTAATTCTGATAAAAAATCACAAGATATAGTGTCAACAGATATCAACAATGAAAATTATCAGATTGAAAATAATAGCAATAATCAAAATATTAATAATATCAATAAGAACAATAATGTTAATAATAATAATATGAAGTTTCATGAAGATAATGCTGAAGATGTAAGACAATCTGAAGTTCCAACAGCTAAATATGCTAATTGGATTAAGGGTGAAACGTTAAATCTGGGAAGCAGTGATATTGAAATGTCTAATAGAAAAAGCTTTATAAATCCGCTAGCTCCACCTATTGTCAGATTAACAAGAAATGCAATTATATCTGGGGACAATGTTTATGCTACTTCCCGATTAAGGGAACACAGAATATACAACAATGTTAGATTATTTTTATCGTATTTTCATGATCATGATGATATCTGTTATGAGGGTATGACGCAAACTAGTCTAAAAGTGCTTATACATCAAGAAGGATTGCCAAATAACTATCAAGATCTTTCTAAATTATACTTTAGTTATCATGAAACTACAGGTATATCTCAAAAGGAAGTGTTACAAGATTTAGCTCATTTTAGGAGACATGTAGATAATAAATACAGAGAGCATCTGCAGAGAATTAGAGAATCGTGGCAAAATTATATGATTGGAAATCCATGATGCTGCATAACCTAAAGAATTTGAAGATGGTTCATTTTAATGCTAGAAGTTTGAGAAAAAATCTGCACGAGATTGACACATTTATAAAAATTAAAACTGGTCTTGATATAATCATGGTTGGAGAAACTTGGATATATTCTGAAGAAGAAAAGTACTTTAATATTCCTGGCTATACAGCATCCTTTATCTCTAATAACTTGAGCAGAGGTGGCGGGGCTGCAATATATGTAAATCAAAATATTAGTCATAAAATTTTGGAAGTATCTAACTCCTTCTATACTATTGTAATTTCTTTAGAAGATACCAAGCCTACTATTAATATCGCCGTGTGTTACAAAAGCCCGAATGATAAGGAATTTATAGCACATATAGATCAGCTGTTTGTTAAGTATAAAAACATAACTATGATTGGTGATACTAACATTGATTTACTCTCTGAAACGGATGTAAGCAGGATGTATATGGATATGCTGGATGTTAACTCGGTTAATATAAAAAATATAAATGATGTTAGTAATGCTACAAGAATTACATCAAACTCGGCGACATTAATAGATCATGTCCTTTCTGATTTAAACTCGAATCGATTTGGTTT
The DNA here is from genome assembly GCA_947095535.1 of Poecilobothrus nobilitatus. NCBI lineage: Eukaryota > Metazoa > Arthropoda > Insecta > Diptera > Dolichopodidae > Poecilobothrus > Poecilobothrus nobilitatus. The sequence continues at coordinate 130,867,542 of OX352773.1, forward strand.
TGATATCACTATGTATGATATTCCAAACTTAGATCATAAAGCAGTCTGTGTTGAAGTTAAAGCAGTTCTTAGAAAACTTGAAACGATGGTGTACAAGCAAATAACTCATACAAACTATGATAAATACGCATACCTGTTAGAAGTGTACTTACGTAGTCATAATTGCACAAATGTTGATGAATTGATTGAAGCTATAAATTATTTCAGAGACATTTGTACAAGTGCTACGAACATTAGAATCAGAAAAAATAATCATTGGATGTCAAAAGAAATCTTAAAGCTAATTGAAACTAGAAATAACTTGTATAAGAAATGTAAGAAGTATCCTAATAATGTGGAGTATAAGGTAAATTACAATGGGGTAAAAAATAAGGTTAATGCAGAGATAAAAAAAGCAAAGCAAACATATTTTAATAGAAAATTGCAAGCAGCTGGATCTAATACTAGAAAGATATGGAATGTCTTGAATTCTCAGATTATAAACCAAAAATCAGATTGTAACAAAATAATTAAGGAAATACGATATAATAGTGAACTGTTAATTAATAACAAAGACATAGCTAACGGCTTTAATGAGTATTTTAGTAATGCCGGTAAAAAATTAGCGGATAAAATTCAAACTGAAGAAGGAAATATAATAAAAAACACGATAAATGAACGTTCTATGTTCCTGGTACCTACTAATGATCAAGAAGTGTATAATGTTATTATGAATCTAAAAGATAATTCACCTGGGTCGGATAATATAGCAGCAAAAGATTTAAAAGCTGTTGCTAATATAATATCGCCGTTAATTAGTAACTTTGTTAATGATAGCTTTCGAACAGGTGATTATCCTAGTTCATTAAAATGTAGTACTGTGATTCCAATATACAAAAGTGGTTCTCCTTTGGATACATCTAACTATCGGCCTATAACACTTACTAGCTGCTTGAGTAAAATATTTGAAAAAATAATCAATAAAAGAATATGTGAATTTATTAAATGTTCAGGGGGATTTGATATCAATCAATTTGGATTCCAAAAATCGCATGGCACAGATGTAGCTATCAACGATTCTATAAGATCTATTATTGATAATCTCGATAAAGGAAACTATGTATGCTCGGTCTTTGTTGACTTAAGTAAAGCATTCGATACAGTGGACCATCAGATATTGTTAAACAGAGTACATGAAATTGGAATAAGAGGGCTGCCTCATGTATTACTGAGAGCGTATTTGCAAAACAGATTTATCAAAACCAAAGTTAATGGTGTTTGTAGTAATGAACGTGCCATCACTATAGGAGTACCACAAGGATCGGTTCTTGGTCCTACTTTATATCTATTGTATGTACATAATATGCAATTTGCTAATATAAAAGCTGATTATAAAATATTTGCTGATGATACATTGCTTATCTATTCAGCAAAAAATGCTGAGTTGTTAGAAGAATTGGCTAATGAGGATTTGAAGAAATATATGAAATGGGTGAATGGAAATAAATTAACTGTGAATGTTGAAAAAACAAAATACATGATTTTTAAACGATGCAACAAACCTGATATCAATCCCAAAATTTGTATTGATAGCAGAGAAATAATAAGAGAAGAAAGTTATAAATATCTTGGTATTATAATAGATGACAAATTATCCTGGAGTGATCATGTTAATGGCATATTAAAAAAGATAATGCCATTACTAGGTGCTATTAGAAGAAGCGGTATTATATTAGATGATAAATCAGCTAAATTATTATTTCATGCTCACATTATATCTCATATACGATACAATGTGGGGACATGGTCATGTTGTACAAATTCATTGAAGAATAAAGTAAACATAGTAATAAATAAAGCAATCAAGATACTATACAGGCTGAATTGGCGTACTCCATCTGATAATCTATACAAAAGTACTGGTTTCCTTAAATTAGATGAATTAATAATTTTAGAAAAAGCTAAAATAATTCATATAATAGAAAATGGTGTCACTAAAAGCAAAACGTTGTTACAAAAGAGAAGGAATATTCACAACTATAACACAAGAAATATGGGAAAGTTATGTCATGAAAAAACTCGAACCGAATTGGCTAAAAACAGTAATTTTTGCTCTTCAATAAGAATTTATAACTGTCTTCCTGAGAAATTAAAGAAATGCAGTAACATACGCAGCTTCACATTTAAATTGAAATGTTTATTAAAAAATGATTCAGTTTTACTCAAAAGATTGTTAGAATTATAAGTAAAATTAATTAAAACTAAATTAGGATATAATAATAATATTGTATATATATTTAATTTTTGTATTTATACTTTATAACAATACATATAATTATTATAATTGCTAAGACTTTTATACCAATTTTAAGTTATTGTCTAAGTCTAGTATATTGTAAAATCATAACTGTAAAATCATAACATATAAATATAATAAAATAAAATAAAAAAAAAAAAAAAAAAAAATAGTTTTATATGTCAGACATTGTAAAACCGACAAATTGTAATTTAGGTATATTCGCTTACGATGTATTTTACACTTCAAATTCCAATGCTAAAAGTATCATATCTAGTCTAGAAAACGGGTTTGAACTAATGGATGACTATTTTCTCAATTAGAAAATAAAAGTGAACCAACAAAAAAACTCAAGCTTGCTTTTTTACAAAAAGACTTAAAATTGAATATCTTCCCGATGGCAATCTCAATATAAATAGTCATGGCATTGAATGGCAAAACTCAATTAAATATGTATTTAGGAATTCATTTAGATTGTAAGCTTCTTTTTAGTAAATATATAGGCCCTTACCAATTACATTTTCTTAAAATTTTAGACTTTAATTTAGCAGCAACTTAAATATTAGCAGAGACTTTTAAAGTCAGTTTTTAAAATTGATACTAAATAACCATTCAAAAAATCGACTTTAAATTTAATTGTGACAGTTTATCATGTCGAAAAATAGATAGCGCTGTAAATATTAAATTTGGCGCTGTAATGTAAATACAGCGCCATTTTTGTTATGTAAAATATTATATTAAATATTAATTTTTGAATTTAGTTCATATTTTCTGGTTCAAAAACAAAACAAATATGAATAAAGTGTATAGAAATCAATAGCGAAAAAAAATAAAGAACTATTGCCTAGAAATTATTTAAATATCAAATTAAGTAATTAAAAAGTTCCAAGTTTTTGTTAATAAAAAATTTATTTTTGCTGAACTATTAATATTATTATATATATATATAATATAGACATATTTGTCCAGAAAAATGATGTGTAATAAACGCATTCATTTTAAAGTGTTGCGTTGGATGTGTTCTATTATAGAAAAAAATAAAATATACATACCTGTAATGTATACAGTATAGATATAATTTCTAATTGGAAATGAAGGGTTTTCCAATTTGAGTGATATGATTTCTTTTAAAACAAAAACACTCTAATTATTAAGGAAATTCAAATGTTTTTTATTTAATGTGAAGTACAATCAATACAATTAAGTTCTGAATAAAACGTCATTCAAATGGCCTCCACGGCTTCTTTTGCGGGAACGAATTCGATGAACCCAATTTTAGAGCACTTTTTCTAGTAAATCAAGTCGTATGTTATGAATAGCACGTTCAATATTGACTTTTAAAGCTTGTAGACAGTCTGCTTTATTGCTAAAAACCAATGACTTCAAATAACCCCACAAGAAATAGTGTAATGGTGTTAAATCACAACTTCCTGGAGGCCATTCAATGCCACAATTTCTTGAAATAATCGAATCTCCAAACTTTTCTCGCAATAATTCGGTTGTTACATGTGCTGTGTCCCACGTAGCCCCGTCTTGTTAGAACCAGGTGTTGTCAAGATCAACTTCTTCCAATTTCGGTCATAAAAAGTTGGTTATCATGGATCTATACCGCTCTCCATTGACAGTAACGACAGCATTGACAGTAACCAGCTTCATTTCGAAAGACCAAAAACCGATGATTCGACCAGACCAAAAGCCACACCAAACTGTCAATTTAGGTGAATGTAATGATTGTTCGTGAATAATTTGTGGATTTTCTTCGCACCAGAATCGACAGTTTTGTTTATTTACCGCACCACTTAGATGAAAGTAAGCCTCATAGGAGAAGATGATTTTTTTTAAAAAAATTTAATAATTTGTAAACATTGAAATTGAATAATTTGTAAACGTTGTTCTTGCGTATATCTCTCCATGATGAAATTTTAAACATTACTGAATGCAATGAAAAAAAAAAGACAGATCATGACATAATACAAATGGCCGAAACAGATCATGACATAATACACTTAGAAATCATATCACTCAAATTGGAAAATCCTATATTTTTATTTTTTAAAACTACGATACATTACAAAAAGGTAAAGCGCAAGAAAAAAATCATAAAAAAACAAAAAAAAAATTATTTTTCATTCATTAATTTTCTACGAATTGATTTTGTTTTTAAATTAATTTTATTTGACAATTTATTTTTAAATAATTTTAAAATGTCATTTTATAGATTTTAATAAAAAAAGCTAAACAAATATTTTATTATAATTGTTTATGAATTGTAAATTGTAATGGGTAATCTATTTGTTTCAATTTATTTTCTTTTCTTAAGAAGAATTTTTTTTTAAATCTTTTTTGCTAAATTTTATTACAATCTTCTATATATCCCATGGACTTCTATTAATTTAATATATATCCCATGTCACTTCTGTCTCTTTGAAATGAGTCAAAAGTCCAAATTTTCTCTTTGTAATGATAATAATTAATAATGCAATAATATCGTTTAGAGTAAACTTTCTACACTAAACTTCTACTTATGCCCCGGCCGACAATAAAACCGGATATAGTTATTTTCCAAATACTGGCCAGTCACGATACATACAAATATATATATATATATATATATTTGGAAAAATTTTATGGACGGTTGTGAAATCAGATTTGCCCCTTTTTCCAGAATAAGTATATATATGTATATTTGAGAATCTGAATTAAGAGGAAATTTGAAGTGAGTCAAAAGTACCAATGGAACCTCTTACACGTCACCATCAAAGTATACTTATAGGAAGTAGGTTTGCTTTTTACATTAGGTTTTCATTAGGTTTAGCATTTTTTATACAACGAAAAAGTCTATTTTCAAGAGTAGGTGCAATATATTTTTCTATTTTTCATATCCACTGTGCCTGTGCATACAGGCACACATAAGAAAAAAATAACACTATATATTTTTAGATGGTAATATTATTTTATTATTGGTACCTACACAAATGATTTTCCTGGTGACCGAGTATAATGTATTAGCACAGGGATAACTGAAATTGGAATTGTTTCTTTTTCGTGCATGATAATTTCTTATTACTGTATTATTTATTATTATTGTCCACTTTTTACATTAAGTTAGATAATTTAATTACAAAATAATTACAATATTAGCAGCTGAAAATAAAGAAGAAATTCAAACAGTTTTTAAATTTTTGAAATCAATAAATTTATACAATGCAATATAATTTAACTTTTAAATATTAATTTGAAAATTTTAAAACATGTAAATCAATTTTGTAAAAAAAGAAAAAAAAATTATTTTTTTGTTTTTTAGTTTTGTTATAATTGCAAAATGTTTTTATAAATCTTAGTATAAGTCCTGATAAAATCTTCTATGGGTTAATATGCCAATAAAAATAACAAAAAAAAATTACAAAATATTTTTATAGTGTATTTTCATTTCTTCTTATTAGTAATAATTAACTCCGTCATTCTATGACGGGCCAACAGCTAGTATACATATATTTACCGATATCGTTTTAGTAATATCAGGTAATATCTTTTGGCAAGGTATCTAATTTATTGTATCCATTGTCATTATTTCCGGCGAAATAGGTCGACCATGAGTAATGGTATAAAACAAGATAGTTTCTTATTTCGTCGACTATAATTTTGTTTACCTTTTTATCAAATCTAATAAAGATCTCATCTACAATCTGTTAAAGTAATAAATATTTGTGTATAGAATACGTATCAGTATAAATTAACAAAATTTGCAGCAGAATAATGAATAAAAAGGGTTTCATTTGTACCTTCCATTTTAACTGCTTACTATTTTTAATTTTTTATTTCGATGTATTTTAACTTTAAAAAACTAATAAAATGTCTACTTTAAATAAAAATAACGAATGTTTATATTTAAAAATAAAATTCAAATGCTTATTATTTTATACAGACCAATTTTAGTTTTTGATTTTTTATACACGAACATACACAATTACACAAACCAATTTTGGTCAATTTAAAAAAATCCGATTTTAAGTCGTTAATAGCAACAAGATAGCAACTTAAAAGCAGCTATAAACAAAATGAAAATTTAAGGTACTGCTAAGATAAAGTCGATTTTAAAAGTGTCATTAGTAAACATTTTTCGTTAGCAAAACATTAAGTCGTTAATAACAACTTAGAGAAAGCTCATTAGTAAGGATCATAGGCTGAACGGCAAAAAAATGAGATGCTTTGTTAAAAGTTTAAATCCTCTATTATATAGGAATTCAAAACTACTAAATGTTAACAAAATTCTTATATATAAATCAATATTTCAAACTACTCTGGTATATGGTTCAGAAGTTTGGAGTGATTGTGATTGTAACTTAAGCTTAAAATAGTTTAAAGCATAGTTTTAAATTTGTTTATGTTTTTAAGTATTAGAATAGATTTTAAGTAAGTAATCAAAAAAAGTTTTTTTTTATCCCTTTTTCTTTGTAAAAAAAATTCATATAATTTCTAATTTAATTCATATAAAATAAATATTGTTAATTAAAGTTGTAAGGTAAGAACCGAGCTCTAAAAAAATATATATATATATATTTAGTAAATTGTAAATTGCATACAGTTATGCACAGTTGGGATTTGAGAATAAATAAAGAATAAATAAAATAAATATCTTTACATTTAATTTTTTAATTATATAATTTTTAATTATTTTTATTTTTTTTTTTCTATTTTTTGACAACTAATTAATTTGATTGGGGCAATGCTTTTCATCTTTTTTTTTTAATATTCTTATGTTTTGGGGCATATTTTATATTGAAAATTTTTAGGCAGTTCAACATCTTTTTCACCCTTTTCAGTTCTAGAAGATCCCAGTCGAAAATTCTCCGCACTTCTTGTGTTATAATTATGAATTGAGGCATTTATTTGGAATCTAAGATTAAGTTGTTAGATAATATGTAAATCAGCTTACAGATTTTCGAAAATATTTTTTGTTCGACAGAGGATAATTTGCAATCGTATATAACAATGTTGTTGAGTAATCGTTAGGTAGTCTTTATAGGATTTGTATGGCTTTGTTAGTAAGTACGGTAACTTAGTTTATAATGTTTTTGCAACCCTGACTCCAAATTGTGATTAAATACCATATTTTAGACTGGATATGAGAATAAAATATCAACTTTGCAACATGTTCTCCTAGTCTTGCGACCTTCCAATAGATCCAATTATTGACATTATCGATTTTTTTTATTTTTTCTATGTGTATTTTCCAAGACAGCATCAATGTGTAAGCCTAAATATTTTACTGATTTTACTCTTTTTATCGGTTGTTGATTTATGTTGATTGATAAATTAATATTTTCTTTATTTTCTTGCTTAAATAATAAGAATTCAGTTTTAACTACGTTAATTGTTAAGCTGCTATTATTTAACCACTCGCCAATTTTATTTAAGTCACTATTAATGTCTTCTTCAAATTCGTTAGTGTTTTTGCTTTTATATAAAATTATTGTACCATCAGCAAACATTGAATAATGCTCTGTTAACCCAATTTGGTTGAAACTATTTACATAAGTTAAGTAAAGAATTGGACCGAGAACTATGCCCCGAGGAACTCCAATTGGCAGACTTTCTTCATCACTAATATAATCATTTATTTGAGTTTTAATTTTACGTCATTTCAAGTAAGACTGAAATAAATTGGCTGCGATTCCTCTAATACCCATGTTATAAAGACTATTTAGTAGTATATCATGATTCACTGTATTGAATGATTTTTTCAGAATAGAATTGTAATTAGACGACGTTTGATAATTTTTTCAATGATTTTAGATAGACAATTAGTTAAATACATTATTTACCCGTATCTGGAAATTCGCCAGTAGATAAGATTTTACTTGTTATAACAGCAAGTGTGTTTGAAATTAAATGCCATATTGCTTTGATGTGTTTAATTGAAATACCATCAGGACCAGGCGATAAATTTGTTTTAAAAGTGCTTATGATTTGCATTATTTCATTACTATTTGTTGGGATAAGAAATATTGAATTCCAATTTGTAACATAATGTGAACTTATTTCAGTATTTACTTGGTTGATCAAATTTTTATCTAAAGTGGTTCCAATAATGTAGCAAAATTATTATTTAAATTTTTGCTGCTTCTAAATCAGATTTCGAGATATCCCCCTTGTTGTTATCAGTTAAATGAATTTTAATATAATACGACTTGATTTAGTAGAAAAAGTGCTCGAAAATTGGGTTCATCGAATTCGTTCCTGCAAAAGAAGTCGTGGAGGCCATTTGAATGACGTTTTATTCAGAATTTAATTTTATCGATTGTACTACATTAAATAAAAAGCATTTGAATTTCCTTAACAATTAGTGTGTTTTTTTTTGAAAAGAGATCATATCACTCAAATTGGAAAACCCTTTATTTCCAATTAGAAATTATATCTATACTGTATACATTGTAGCTATGTACATTTTATTTTTTATATAATAGAACACACCCACCACAACACTTTAAATTGAATGCGTTTGTTACACATCATTTTTCTGGACAAATATATATATTAATTCTAAACGTAAATGTCAACATTTTTAGTAATTTCTATACATACTAGAAAATCCCCTGTGCAATTGCACAATTTCTATAGATTCAAAAACATTTACGTTATCATACTGACTACTACTACCTGTATTAAGGGAGGGATTATTACATGTATTTTTTTAGCTTAGGTATATTAAGTACCTAACTAAAATAACTAATGGATTTTTAATTTAATTTGAATTTTTTAGGTGTAGGGTATAAATAAGTCGGTTGCATCGACTTACTGTTACTTTTACTTGTTTTTTTTTGCTTGAAAAAAATTTGCTGAATTTATTTTATTTAAATGTACTTTGGAAGAGGGCTTTGGTATATTTAATAAAAGATTCATGTCTCTGATAATGAAATTTCATAAATTTTTGGGGGCTTTTTTTTGTGAGGGTCGTTTTCGAGAGCATTTTAATTTAATGGTCTAATAATAAATTAGTACAAAATTATGAATCTATTGTGAGAGAAGGCTTCTAAAATGATATTTTCTATATTATTTTTTCTTTTTTTTTAAGAAAAATATCCATTTCTATAATATTTAGTAAGTTTCTGATTTCTGTTATGAAATATAATTAGCTAAGTCTGCCGAATTTTATATTAATAAAAAAATTCGAATATTTTATGTTATCAAATGTTATCAAATTATAATATCAAAAATGCAGCTTAAAAATCAAAATTCCAACCTAAATACAAAACTACTTTAAAGTCTGCTGCGAAGCTTTCACCAGTTTTTATAATAGTGAAAACGAAATCAAGAATAAAACCGGCCTATTATTTGTTTCTTATAAATATAAGGTTTACTATAAACTTTGCTCTTTTCACTTTCAAGTCTTTTAATTTTATTAAGAGTATTTTTATTTTTTTCAAAACAAAGAGTCATTTGAAAACTGCCAAGGAGATTAATAATTTATTTTTAATTTACCGCTGCGATCAGTTCATAATGGTTGTGGCAGTCAAATTTAAAAATTAAAAATTTGCTTTAAATTTTGTGTCGAAAGTACTTTTTAAAAAGTAAAAGTTTGTGTCTCTGATAAGACTTTTAGTCGAAGATTTGTGTCTCTGATAATAAAATTTTAAATTATTAAATAAATATACAGAAATATCATCATTGCCAGTTCAGTTTACATTCAGTGTGAGTGGTTTATTATAGATCTGGCCAACATCTTGTGTGTATAATATTGTGTATATTATCAGAAATTCAATCATTAATTCCTGGTATTATATTATCTGATCTGATTAATAAATCTTATTTTTTTCCACGGCTAACAATATTATTAATGGTCTAATAATAAATTAGTACAAAATTATGAATCTTTTGTAGAGAAGGCTTCTAAAATGATATTTTCTATGTTAGTTTTTTTTTTTTGCCTATTTTTTTATTTATTTTTTTTCAAAACAAAGATTGAAAACGCCAATAGAAGATTAATAATTTATTTTTAATTTACCGCTGCGACCAGTTCATAATGGATGTGGCGGTCAAATTTAAAAATTAAAAATTTGCTGAATTTATTTTTATTGAAAATGTGTTTATGTATGTACTTCACCTTTTTTGACTGTACTAACTTTTAATGAACGGTTTGTGTCTCTGATAATACTTCTAGTGGAAAATTTGGTCTCTGGTAATAATATTTACTAAATTTATTTATATTTTTAATTAACGGTTTGTGTCTCTTGATAATACTTTGAGTCAAAGATTTGTGTCTCTGGTAATAACATTTTAAATTATTAAATAAATATACAGAAATATCATCATTGCCAGTTTAGTTTACATTCAGTGTGAGTGTTTTATTATAGATATAAAATATATTTTTTACATGTTGGCAAGGTCTCGCCAACATCTTGTATATTATATTATAGATGTAAGTCAAAACATTTTAAAATTAAAAAAAAACTAAAAATAAACTGAAAAATTAAAAAAAGAGGCATGCGCCAGACAAGGACGTGAAAAGGAATCGTTCAAGACCAAAATATTTAGGATGGGACCCTTTTTACGGGAGTTATTCAACACTAATGTAAACTTGATTCTACTCATAAATTCTTATTACTATCCACTTTTTACGTAAAGTTAGCTAATTCAGTTACAAAATATTTTTATATAATGTTTTTTCATTTCTTCTTTATTAGTACACATATTTAGTATGGTGTGTCTGATTCTGACACGATGGAGTGCAGGTTCGATTCCGGATGGAAACATATATTTGTTTTGTATATAAATTATAAATAATAACTTTTTTTCTTTTTATTTACTGCAGAAAAAACTTATTTTCATATAATGCAGTAAAAAGCGAGAAAGTACAAATTATACATTATTCCGAAATTGCAAAAACAAATATGTATATAAAAATAAAATCTAATTTACTATAATTAACCCCGTCATTCTATGACGGACCAAACAGCTAGTTTAGAATATTGATTTAATCAGATATTTCATTACCTGCTTCATTTCCACTATCTGGTTCGGATTGGGTTAAACTTAATTGTCTCTTCGTCATTGCTAATTGATTTAAGCTCATCTGAGATCGATTAATGTCGTAGTTTGAACAACTCTCTGAATTTCGACGACATATTGCAGATTGTGTCCTTTGTCGCAGTGCTCTTTGTTTTACCGCTACACCGAATATATTTTAATGAATAAAATTAAGAATGCATTTTAATAGTCACTTACTTGAAAAGTCTATGTCCATAATATTTTCTGAAGAGTCATCACGCTCATCTGAAGGATGGTCTGCAGGGTGTCCTAATGGAGTTAGGGTATCTTTACTTTCTGTACTTGTTGCTGTATCTTGTCTTACATTCAAAAAAGGTGGCTTTTGAGTTTCGATTAGAGAAGTTTGTTTTTTAGTTTTCTGGGTTGGTCCTTCAGCACTATATATTTCTGAATCTTCAGATTGAATTGACGGTTTTCGAGTAGCTCCACTACCACTAACATTTAAAGTTTCACGAGAACGTATTATTTCACTTTCTTCGGGAACTGGCACAACTTCAAAATGTGCTCCGTCATCAAAAATATAAGCATCTGAACGAACTTCTGTTAAGGAACGCATAAATTTACGGCGATTTGTATTAACCTAAAATATTTGAGAACTTAAATTTGTTGTAAATTACTTCAATTTGTTTAAGTTTCACTTACATTTGCCACATGAAGCGTATTAGAACTTTCAATTGGTTCAGTAACCGAAATTGTTCTAAGCTTTAATTCATTGGTCGAATTGTGAAGATTATTTGATGAGCCTGGATAAGGTTCTTGTGTTAACGTATGAGCAGACATGAATCGATGGATTACAGCTAAATGAGATAGGATTTCATCGGTAGATTCTTCAACTTTTCGAAGTCGAAACTCAATATTCTAAAATGAATATTTTCATTAACAAGGAAACTTAAAAAGGTTCTTATAAGTCTCAAAGAGCTCACCTGAACTGTAGCTGTTTGCATATTTTCTTTTTGGTTTATGTCTTCAATTTTTTGTGTCATATTTTCAACACGATTTGTCGTGGTTCTAATTCTCGCTTCTGTGGATTGATTTAATATAATTTCTTGTTCATGGAAGAATCCCTCAACACACTCTTCCTCAAAGTCATATAACCGTTCAAGATCGTCTTTTTCCAAAAATAATTTTAAACCATTATCACGTTGAACTTCTAATCCTATTTGATTATTCATTGCCCAAGTTAAAAACGTTAAAAATTAATAGAAAATTAGTTAAAACTAATAGAAAAATGAATAAAACTATATAGTTTTTTTCTTGATTAAAAATTCAAAGAACATAATATTAATTTTTCATTATTTGAAAATATTATTTATTTAAATTTGCTATTTTAAATGCAAACAAATAACCGATATAGTTAATTAGTTATTCGTTTATTAATTTTTATTCCTACAAAAATTTGTTAGTGTTGTTTTTTAAACTTTTTAATTACACAACATCAACGTTATTTGCTCACCCATTTGCATACCTTTGGCTTTCCTAATACAATATTTAAGCAATGAATAAAAGTGACATAAAGCAATTAAAGGGGGAGGTAAAACAGGTTTTTGTTGGTATTCCATAACTACAGTGAAACGTTGAAACATCCACACCTATAGAAATTTTTTTAAAAATTATTAATCTATTTTTATTAGAATTTATTTAGATTAATAAATAAGGTTATAATTTATCTTAAAAACAAAACCTGAAAAAACTATTAATGTAAAAATCATGCCATTTGTTATAATATTCAATCTAAAATATTTGATGTATTGTGCAAATGTTAGCGTGAAAACAAGACTTTCTTTTCATTTATAAAGTAAACTAGTAAAAAAGCCCGTCATACGACGGGTATAAGTAGAAAAATAAAGCTTTTGTGAAAGTTTCCTCAGTTTTATGAACAATTTAATTTTAGTAAATTTATTCAAATACTTATATGTATTATATTTAGATATTGATAAATGTAAAATTTATTGCTAAAGTGTTTTAAATAATGAAAAACCTCAATGATGCTGTGAAGTAGTTTCTTTCAAAAATGTAATAAAAATGATTATTTAATAAATCTCATCTCTTGTAAATTTCTTTGTCAAGCTTTGGATTAAAAAACCAAAGGTTGGATTAAAAACCAATGGTAAATAAATTTTTGCCAATAGTATCAAAAATTTTCGCTTCGAAAAAATACAGTATCAAACTTTATAATTTTGAAACTAAACTACACTGATCTGATGCATTTGCCTAATTATAATATATAGTACACTTGTTATATTTTTCTATGGTTGCCATAGCAAATGCTTCAAAACTTTCTTTGTTATATTTTTCAAACAAATTTTTACTCTATCCGTAATAATATTCTGTCTCTTTATCTATCGCTTTCTCTACAAAATCTTCACACCGTAAGTTTTACGCACCTTTTATGTAAAACAATAAAAATTGGCTGTGCATATAATGTTGAAGTTTTAGAAAATAAAAATCATAAAAGAAGCATAAAATTAAGAAAATGTTACACATTCAAAATTTAATTGAAAATTGTGATTTTATAATTTAAATTGCGCTCCTTTAAAAGCTTTGGTTTTACGCACCGCTTTATTTTTTTATAATTTCTACTTAAAAATGCAACTCTTTAAAAACTTTGATTTATGCACTGTCTTGTTTTTTCATTCTTTTTATAGCATAACATTTTAATTCTTTTTTTCTATCTGTTATGTACCTAAATATCAGATGTACGTTTCTTTCTTTTCATAGCATAGCATTTAATATTTCTTTTTCTATCTGTTATGTACGTAAATATCAGAGGTATGTTTTTTCATTTAAAATCATAACATTTTATAGTTCTTTTTTTCTTTAAAAATATTTAAAAACAGTCAAAGTAACATTTTTTGTTCTCTTTTTTTGCTATTCGTTTTTATTTTTCTTCGCAGTATTACATTTATTTTTTTTTGTTTTCTGTTATTTACGTACGCTAAGTATTTCTTTTATTTTTTTTAAATATTAAATTTATACATACAGTCTATTTAAAAAATATAAATTATAACCTATAGAACATTTTGAATTTTTTTTTGTTCGTTTATGTTTACCGTCCATTCATTCATATTAATAACTGTTGCCTATATAAAAAATAATAAATCTAATATATGTATACCCATATTTTTATTCATATATCTATATTATGGGCTAAACTTCTGATTCTAAAATTGTACTATATTATGGCAAAATTTTTAAAAAATTAAGAAAATGTTACTTAGCAAAATTTAAATAAAAATATTATTGCAATTTTATAATGTTCTACTTAAAAATCCGAACCTTTAAAAACTTTGATTTATACACTGCCTTGTTTTTTCTTTCTTTTCATAGCATAACATTTTGATATTTCTTTTTTTCTATCTGTTATGTACCTCAATATCAGATGGACTTTTCGTTCTTTTCATAGCATAACATTTTTTTTTTCCTTTTTCTATCTGTTATGTAGGTACGTAAATATCAGACGTATGTTTTTTTCTTTTAAAATCATAACATTTTAATAGTTCTTTTTTTCTTTAAAATTATTTAAAAACAATCAAAGTAACATTTTTGTTCTCTGTTTTTTCTATTCGTTTTTATTTTTCTTCGCAGTATTACATTTTACTTTTTTTTTTTGTTTTCTGTTATTTTTTTTAAATATTAAATTTATACATCAGACTATTTAAAAAATATAAATTATAACCTATAGAACATTTTGAATTTTTTTTTGTTCGTTTATGTTTACCGTCCATTCATTCATATAAATAACTGTTGCCTATATAAAAAATAATAAATCTATAATAAATCTAATATATGTATACCCATATTTTTATTCATATATCTATATTATGGGCTAAACTTCTGATTCTAAAATTGTACTATATTATGGCAAAATTTTTAAAAAATTAAGAAAATGTTACTTAGCAAAATTTAAATAAAAATATTATTGCAATTTTATAATATTCTACTTAAAAATCCGAACCTTTAAAAACTTTAATTTATACACTGCCTTGTTTTTTCTTTCTTTTCATAGCATAACATTTTGATATTTCTTTTTTTCTATCTGTTATGTACCTCAATATCAGATGGACTTTTCTTTCTTTTCATAGCATAACATTTTTTTTTTTCCTTTTTCTATCTGTTATGTAGGTACGTAAATATCAGACGTATGTTTTTTTCTTTTAAAATCATAACATTTTAATAGTTCTTTTTTTCTTTAAAAGTATTTAAAAACAATCAAAGTAACATTTTTGTTCTCTTTTTTTTCTATTCGTTTTTATTTTTCTTCGCAGTATTACATTTTACTTTTTTTTTTTGTTTTCTGTTCTTTTTTTTAAGTATTAAATTTATACATCAGTCTATTTAAAAAATATAAATTATAACCTATAGAACATTCTGAATTTTTTTTTTGTTCGTTTATGTTTACCGTCCATTCATTCATATAAATAACTGTTGCCTATATAAAAAATAATAAATCTATAATAAATCTAATATATGTATACCCATATTTTTATTCATATATCTATATTATGGGCTAAACTTCTGATTCTAAAATTGTACTATATTATGGCAAAATTTTTAAAAAATTAAGAAAATGTTACTTAGCAAAATTTAAATAAAAATATTATTGCAATTTTATAATGTTCTACTTAAAAATCCGAACCTTTAAAAACTTTGATTTATACACTGCCTTGTTTTTTCTTTCTTTTCATAGCATAACATTTTGATATTTCTTTTTTTCTATCTGTTATGTACCTCAATATCAGATGGACTTTTCGTTCTTTTCATAGCATAACATTTTTTTTTTTCCTTTTTCTATCTGTTATGTAGGTACGTAAATATCAGACGTATGTTTTTTTTCTTTTAAAATCATAACATTTTAATAGTTCTTTTTTTCTTTAAAAATATTTAAAAACAATCAAAGTAACATTTTTGTTCTCTTTTTTTTCTATTCGTTTTTATTTTTCTTCGCAGTATTACATTTTACTTTTTTTTTTTGTTTTCTGTTATTTTTTTTAAGTATTAAATTTATACATCAGTCTATTTAAAAAATATAAATTATAACCTATAGAACATTCTGAATTTTTTTTTTTGTTCGTTTATGTTTACCGTCCATTCATTCATATAAATAACTGTTGCCTATATAAAAATTAATAAATCTATAATAAATCTAATATATGTATACCCATATTTTTATTCATATATCTCTATATTATGGGCTAAACTTCTGATTCTAAAATTGTACTATATTATGGCAAAATTTTTAAAAAATTAAGAAAATGTTACTTAGCAAAATTTAAATAAAAATATTATTGCAATTTTATAATGTTCTACTTAAAAATACGACCCTCTAAAAACTTTGATTTATACACTGCCTTGTTTTTTCTTTCATTTCATAGCATAACATTATAATATTTATTGTTTTCTATCTTTTATATGGGTAAATATCAGATGTACGTTTCTTTCTTTTCATAGTATAACATTTGTTAAATTAACATTTAACATAACAGTAGGGCACGCTACTCAGCAGCAGCAACTTGTCTTTTATTATATTTAGATATGTTTAAACTTTTTTTTGTTTAACTATATTGATTAATTAAAAAAACTAATAAGAAGTGCAAACTTAAGTTTTTCAAAAATATTTTCTTAATTTAACTATATAGATATTTTTTTTATAATTATTTTAATACATATTAAGAGCTAAAAAAACTCTTAATAAATAATGTTAAAGTTAATATAACAAAATTCATTTATAAAAAAAAAATTAAAAATTTACTTAAAAATACTACATTGCAATTATTAAAATATTATTAAAAATTCATTATATAATAAATAATAATTTATAGAAATATTTCTGGTATATTTAAAATACAAACCTGATGTGAAACTGAGTTTACTTCATTGAAAATATTATTAAATACAGCTATTAATAAATTAATTAATAATATATTGGCAATTAACAGGTACATTGACATTGTGATTGGTGTTATCCAACGACCTAATAGTTACAACAATTTTGAAAAATTTAAAAATAAATATTTGAATGCATTGAGTCAATTTTCTTTAAATGCATTTAAATAATCTACTAATTTTATAAAATGTCCAATTTTTTATAATACCTGTTAGACATGGTGTTTGTTCAGGATCTTCCCCGCATGGTGGATCTATATCATCAGCGAATACCTCTCCATACAACATAAAATATGGCTTGAAGTATACCTATTTATAAATAAACGAATAATGTACATTATTATGTATATATTGTGCATAAAAAATATTATTATACTTACTTCTTTCAAAAGTTTCCAACTAGGTGATTCATTCGGAAATAAAATAGCTTGTCTACTAATACCGAAACTCATTAAAACAACCAATAATAGAACAACAAAATAAATCATATTTTTAACCATTTTACCCATCATTGTAACTAAGGGACCTGAAATGTATAAATACATTTTTAAGAACTATAAATAATAAAATTTTTAGATGAAAAAAAGTAATTTTTGTTTAGTAATATTACCTAAATATTTATTTACACCTAAAATATTGAGAATTCTTAAATACCAATAGATACTATCAACACAGTATATAACCCGACCAATATCCATAGTGTTTTCACGAAAACGCAATGAAAATCCAATTACGAAAAATATGATTGCGGCAGCATCACATGGGTTCCACATATTCCATGCCCAGACCGAAAATTTATGACTGCAAGAACAAAAATAATATTTAAAGTTAACATTAGCAATGATACAAAAATGAAGATTTCATTTATTAAAAACAAAATATTCATTATTTACTTAAAAATGTGTAAAAGGTTTGTAACTTACGAAACAGCTACAGGTTCTGAAGATATTATTTCCCTAATTTTTTCACAGCCTAACGTAAATATATAGGCTATAGAGTAAATTTCTTGCCAATGTGGAACATGCTCCATTTTAACAAGAACTGTGTAAGTGAACATAACTAAAAAAATCGCGTAGGCCATCTATTCAAACAGTACATTATTTAATTAAAATTTCTCTTTTTTTTATTTTAATATTTTTTTTTTTCAACTTACTGAATCGGCCCAAAATTTTGTTATTGGGGCAGTATAAAATTCATATATTTTTTTTTTCAGCCTTAGTGGTTGCATTTGACGAGCTTCATAGTCTTGTGTGGTATTAAAAAAGTCTCGGATTTGTAACGGATCGAAGTCCGATAGAGAAACCTTTATAAATTACAATATTTATTAAACAATAATTAAACTTATAACTTACTATTTTCTTAATAAATTAAATAAAAATATTTTAGTTTTCACTATTAAGTTGTGATTTATATTTATTATAACACTTACTTTTCAGAATTTCGAAATTTATTTAAAATTTTGCTTTTAAATACACTAAATTTCTTTTAATTAAGTTATGTTTTGTATATTTTTGTATTTTCATTTGACTTAATTTGAAATTTCGAAACTTGAAAGCTTCTTTTTCAATTAAGTATTAAAAAAAAAAATTATTGTTCTAGTAATATGAATTTATATCACATGATGCAAAAGTTTAATGCTATATTGCTATATAAAGAAACTGGAAAAACATATCTAATAGCTATCACAAAGGTATGATAGGGTTAATATTAAAGTAAAATAATTAATAATTTTGGTTTTGTAATTATTTAATAAAATTTCTCTTAATAACCTAAATTAAAACTGAATTTACTTAAATATAATTGTGTAATATTATGAAAGAGCGAGTGTTAAAAAATTTACAATAACAGAATGGGATAAATTCGTTTTAAAATATGTAATATAAAATTTAATAACAATAAGTTTTTATGTAAATGTCGATGTATATGCCCCAAAATATAAATTCTCAAAAATTAAGTGATAAAAAGTTTTATTTTAGTATTTTTAATTGACAAACTTTCTAAAATTATTTGTTTCAAAATTTATCTTAATATTACTGAAGACTATTATTTAACTTTACAATATACATCTAAATTTAACAAACAAAATAATTGAGATGGAGACAATTTTTTTTTTAGATATTAAATTCATTGCCAAATTCAAAATAGTAAAAAAAACATATATGTATTTATAATGTACATGTACATATATATATATATTATATATAATATTAAATATATATATATATATATATATATATATATATATATAGATCTTCCTTTCATTTAGTATTTTACAACATTCATTTTGTTACTATTTTGAACATTTACCTCATGATTTTGATTTTCAAAGCTAACTTTAGCGGATGATGGCGCATCTGCTCCTGTTAGGCCAACCTAAATTTTTATAAAAAACAATTTGGATTTTTTTTTTGTCATTGGATTTTTAGAAAATAATATAATTTATGTTGATTTAAAAATTGCATTGTGATTTGAAAATGTGAGTGACAATTATTTTTAAATTTTGACTGACATTTGTGTTTAGCAATAAAAACTTAAATGGATTGGTAAAAAAAGGTTTTTTTTTTATAATATTATTGAAAAGCATAAGAAATTTCTAATTGAAATATGTAATTTAATTTACATGGTAAATAAAATCATTCTAAAGTAAATTAAATAGGTATACATAAAAAAAAAGAAATTATTTAAAAACAAATTAAGAAAAAAAGCAAAAAAATAACTATATAAATAATAAAGAAATAAAATTAGTGATAGAATTAATAAGTTTATTTATAAGTTCCTAATATTAAAAGTATTCTCTAACTTAAATGAAGCTAAATTATTTATGACTTCTTTGTTTGAATTAATAAACAAAAATGTAATGAAAAATTATAAAATAATAAATTAAAATTATAATATACTTTATAAAAGAGAAAAAGATAAAAAAAAAACTTACTTTTCCATTTTCTTGAACTTTTGTATCTCGCAGCGAATAAGTGTCAGCTAGAAGGGCCTAAAAATATATTATATTTTCGTAAAACAAGGCATAGGTTTTGTTTTTGTTGCAGTTTACAAAAATTATAAAAATCCTTTATTTTCACATTAAGGAAACAGACTTCTTCGATAATTTAGTGTTAAATAGGTAAACAGTATTAAAGAGTATATTTAATAACTACTAGTTTGAAATCTTACTTTTATAAAATTGTAAACGAGCATATTTGTAATATTTCTAAGATTAATATTATATTGTATCTTTTTTTGTAAGAATATAATATAAAAAGAATAAACAAAAACATTGAAGAATGTAAGAATTTGTATGAACAGAGTTTGTATAAAAATGTAAAAAAATGTATATGGTTTTTTTTTTTAATTTTGTGTTTATGTATAAAAAAATAAGTGAAAATATAATATAAAATATTTTAAATACATATAGTTATATTATATTTATATGTATTATATAAGAAATAAAAGCTTTAAAAATTATGTTTCACTGTGGTTACAATTTTGTTTTCAATACAAATTCACAAATTTGTAACCTTATGAAACTAAATCTGCTATTTATATATGTATGTTAAATTTTAATTTACGGCAAAACTAAAGTTTAAATAGAAAAGCAATATCTAAAACTATTTTAGACTGCTCAACTTAGAATTATATATTGGTTTGTTTGACATAGTGTGAAATAAATTAATTTGAAAAACGAATACATATTATATTTATAGTTTTAATCAATATATTTTAAAATCCTATTCTGTACTCTGTAAAAATATGCAGGGTTTTCCAATTTAAGTTATATGATGATCTTTGATATGATATAGTGATCTTTTCAAAAAAAAACGAGGAAGAATACAGTTGCCTTTGTCAACTCTTAGATACCCGTACGAACCGTTAGTATGTTCACAGCCTGTCGTTCTGCTTACAATATTATTTTTTTAATATTTTAGTATTTTAAAATAATTTGGGTGAATTTTATAATTTCTAGAACTATGGGTTGTAGATATATTCAAACTATATGTTTATACATTCTTCAAAAGCAAATTCTAACCTTCCACATAACGATTATCAATCCAAAACTTTTTCAAATATTCTATAGTACCATTTAATACTAAGCGGTAAATGTATATTAAATTTACTTAGTACAAAATAATAAATATAATTTTAAATATTATATTATATTATATTTAAATATTCCATTGACAGAATAATTTCTTATAAGTACAATAAAATACATATATGTATGTAAATACGGCGCTATATAATATACATCTACACTCTTATCATTGTACACTCTTATCATTCAATAGTGACATATACGATATGTAAATAAAAATGATATTATATAAGTATGTATATATATCAATATCATATAAATAAAAATTCTTCAAGCAACCGTTATGTTGTTTATTTATTTACATTTTTTTGTACTACGCATTATATCCTCAACAATTTCAAATTATCGAGTAAAACAAAATGCAAAAAATTCGCTAAAGAAATTTGTTAGAAAATTTGAAAAAATCAAGTAACTCTTTCGTCAATTATAAAGTAACCATATATTATTAAATTAAATAAAGTTATTAACAGAAATAAGAGTATAATATTGAAGCTTTAATTTTTGTGTATTACTTCAAAAAAATTTTAACAGGTGTTTAAAAATAGGAACAGTTTTTGACCCCTTACAGCTCCTAAACGGTGGGTGATACAAAAAAAATTTCTGAAATGACTCATACTTATTTTCAAAGATCTAACTTTCTCAAGATCAAGTTTCTAAATTAAACTGTTTAGAAGATAGAAGGGTTAAAGGATTTTGCAAAATTTTAGTTTCGCATAACGGTAAATTAAGACACCGTATGCCACAAAAATATATTTATTGTATATATACTTGTAAAGCTAATAAAAGTAGTAATCGTTTGGTGTTTTCAAAATGAAGATATACCTTATACAACTTGTGCTATAACAATTAAAATATAGAGCTTTTTTGAACCTTTGGGGAGCTGTAGCTCCGTAACGGATGGGGCTACAAAAAAAAGTTATTAAAAATAAAATTAATATTTTTGTAAGATCTATTAGCAGTTAAAATTTCATAGGTCTATTGCAAAAAAAATGTGGGGATCTAAAAGTTAGGTGTTCGAGAGCTACCCTAAGGTTTGGTCCAAACTCAACCAAAAAAAATAGGGAACCTACAAATTACTCCCAGAATATTTTGTGTAAATTTCAAGATTCTAGCTTTCTTAGTTTTTGAGTTAGCGTGCTGACGACGGACGGACGGACGGACATGGCTCAAAAGTCTTAGAATTTTTTTCTGATCCGATCCATACCTTTGAAGGTATATCTAGCTCGCTTATTTCGAGGTGTTACAAACGGAGGAGTAATTTTATTATACCCGATCCTATCGTACGGGTATAAACACACTAATTGTTAAGGAAATTTAAATGTTTTTTATTTAATGTGAAGTACAATCTATACAATTAAGTTCTGAATAAAACGTCATTCAAATGGCTTTCACGACTTCTTTTGCAAAAACTAATTCGATTAACCCAATTTTCGAGCACTTTTTCCACTAAATCAAGTCGTATGTCATGAATAGCACGTCCAATAGTGGCTTCTAAAGGTTGAAGAGAGTCTGGTTTATTGCTAAAGACCAATGACTTCAAATAATCCCACAAGAAATAGTCTAATGGTGTTAAATCACAGCTTCTTGGAGGCCATTCAATGTCACAATTTCTTGAAATAATCGAATCTCCAAACTTTTCTCGCAATAATTCGGTTGTTGCATGTGCTGTGTCTCACGTAGCCCCGTCTTGTTGGAACCAGGTGTTGTCAAGATCAACTTCTTCCAATTTCGGCCATAAAAAGTTGGTTATCATCGATCTATACCGCTCTCCATTGACAGTAACGGTGTTACCAGCTTAATTTCGAAAGAAGTACGCACCGATGATTCCACCAGACCAAAAACCACACCAAACTGTCAATTTAGGTGAATTTAATGGTTGTTCATGAATAATTTGTGGATTTTCTTCGCACCAGAATCGACAGTTTTGTTTATTTACCGCATCACTCAGATGAAAGTGATGAAATTGTAAACATTACTGAATACAATGAAAAAAAGACAGATCATGACATACTACAAATGGCCGAAAAGTCACTTAGAAATCATATCACTCAAATTGGAAAACCCGTTATTTAAAAAATATATTCTGATTTTAATAAATAATAATAATCAAATTCAACATTTTTACTTAAAGGTTAAAAATATTTTAGTTAAAAAGTATACCTATATATATATATGTATAATTTAAAATATTTTTGAAGTAAATAAATTAAGTATAATATGTATTATAAATATTAAAACTCATTTAAAAAAAATAAACTTAATAAAACTTATACATAAGTAGGTACTCGTATATTACGTAATTTTATTTTATTCTTTAATACAAAAGAAATATCTCTTTATCAAAAAGAAAATTTAAGCTTAGTTTATTCTAAATTATATCATAAAAAACAAACAAAATCGCAAATTACAACTAAAATTAAATAAAAAGAAATTAAAATAAAAATTTCAAATTTAGGTATTAGAATTAAATAGGTCTTATGAATTAACTGCGCAAAGCAAAATAAACTAACTGTGTACGATTGCGCATCTAATTCGTAGCGTACCAAGTGGGCGAAATAAAAAATGAATTAGTTGCGCAAAAGAAAATGAATTAAATAAATTAAAAAAATTAGAAACGAAAGTCATGAATGAAAGTACGCAAATTTTTTTTCATCGTGAACAAATTTCTCAAAAATTAACCAGAAATTTTACCGCTTTCGTAATATTTATTCTTTGGTAGTGAAACATTTTAATAAATAGTTAAATTTATTGTTTTAGTTTTAGCTAGTAAAATAACCGCTTAGCTATTAGCTATTTTTTAGATATAAAATTTTTATTTGTTTTAAAAATTACTCATTTTCAGAATGGCTTATTAATAAGATGACTAAGTATTCGAAAATGTCATTATGTTATTTACAAACTGCCGTATTTTCATGTTTTTCTTGTTTTGTTTTGATATTGTATTGCGGATTCACGGAATGTTATAAAAATATAAATACATATATGTATATATGTATTTTACTGTAGAGAAAATATAATTGATCAATGGCTAGAATTCAAAACACATTTTCAATTACCCAGTACTAATGAAAAATGCTATTCCGCATTATTATATAAAGAATATTGCAATGAAATAAATTTATTATATGTATTATTATTCTTTAAGCTTCTTTTGAAAGAAATTATTAGTTAAAAATTTCAAATTTAATTCACTAATCCAATTAAACTTTTATAAATGACTTGTCTTTGTTAATAATGTCTAATGCCTAATAATGCGACCTGACCGCGAAATAGATTTTTTGGAATATGATATTACTCCATATATTTATGAAGAGTGCTACCTAAGCTTTGAATTAGAACAAAGGGTATAAAACTTGATTTCTAGCACCGAAAAAAAAGATATACGATTTCTGTATAATCAATTAATTTCTGAAAAGAATTGATTTCTGTAATTAAGATTAATTATACACACCCTAAAGATAACGTTTATTTACTTAATGTTTTATTTCTTTTTTTTTTCTGTACATTATTTTCATTCAAATATTATTCCTAAATTTGAATTAAGAATTAAATTTTCTGTAATTTTGTAATATACTATATTAATTTAAGTAGCTAATTTGTCATTCAGTTCAGCTATTTTTAATAAACGGGCTTTCAAATTGAGTTTTCAAAAGTAGACGCCAGTGTAACACACTTCAAACATTGAACGCACCCATATTATATGTCATATGTCGCAACCATATTTATATGCCATGCGTCGGGACTTTGCCAATTGGATACTGGAACAAAACGACGATTTTTCAAAAAATGTACCAGACATCGCGACATGATTACAACTTTGTTATGGCCAAAACTGGAAAATATTGATACTGAGGACATGTGGTTTAAACAAGATGGGGCTACGTGTCATACAGCCAGAAAACAGTGCAATTACTGCATACAAAGTTTCCAAACCGTGCAATTCCAGATGGGGTGACGCGAATTGGCCTTCAAGATCCTGCGATTTGACACCGTTAGACTTATTTCTCTGGGGCTATATGAAGAGACAGGTCTACAAGGATAATCCTCGAAACGTTGAAGCATTGAAATCAGATACACTAGGGACGCAAGAGGTGGTCACATGGGAGATATAATTTGCAGTGTATAAATGGCAAACATTGTACTTCAAAAATAAATAAAAACTTTTCCAGTTTCAATTCAAATTCTGCTTTTTAAATATTTACTTTTGAAAACTTATTGCGTTTGTGACACCTTAACGGACCGAGATAGGTACAAACTAAAGTGTATGGATCGGATCAAAATCGAATTCTGAGTCGATTAACTGTCCATCCGTACGATAACTCAAAAAATAAGGAGCCAGGATACTGAAATTTTTCCTACGCCACTTTAAAATTTGTTAGTGTTGCTATTTATCAAGTTGATGAGATGATAAATAGCATGGTAATAAATTCCATCAAATTTGAATGTGCTGGTGAAACTGATTCGGGTAGCTGCCATACAACTTATCTTTTTAAATGAAAATAACTCACTCTCTATTGAAACTAGATATCTGAAATTTTCTGAAAAGAAAACATGCCAACAACTTTTGTAAAATTTGGTTAGTTTAGAGCAGTAGGTTCAGGGAGCTGCTATACAACATCTTTTTTCATATATGCATAATTTACCTATAACTTAGTAATTAATAAAGCAAAATATCTGAAATTTTCTTGACCAAAAATTTAGTAATTTCTTGATCAACTAGTTGGCGACACTGATTGCTTTATACCAAAAAACATAATAAACATACATACTTATAAAGAAGTCGAAATGGAAATATTTTTAATTTTTTCAAACTATGATAGCTAGGGGTGGTGGTAAAAGAAAAGAAAAAATCATAAGAAAAACAAAAAAAAAGTTATTTTTTCATTCATTAGTTCATAATTAATTTTCTTCAAATTGATTTTCTTTTTCCTTAAAAAATTGATTTTATTGTGTGTTAACATACATAATATTAGGTAATATGCATGCATATTGCATATACAAAACAAAGAATATAATATATTACAATAAAAATTGACACTGAAAACTCACACTTATGAAAAATTAAAAAAAATATTCAACAATTAAAGCAGAAGAAATATACATATATGTATGTACCATGTTCCAAAGTCCATTACATTATATTATCATACAATATACTATATACATAGGTAGTAAAAGAGGTAAAAAAATATAACTAGAAATATCTTAAATTATACTCTTTAATAATATGTATTCGATATTTTTACCTTTTCTTTTCAATTATTTTCTTATAGCATTTTTTTTTGTCGTTGAAGGCGTTTTTTTTGTCTAAATTTTTCAAATCTCAGAGCAGGTAATGTTAAACTTAAACTATGTTAAATGATAGGATTGCGTTAGCACTTATTTTTTTTTTTTAGAGTGATAGATTTTCACTAAAAGTATGGTACATTCAGAAAAAATATTTGTAAAACAAATTTTTTAAAAAATTGGAAATAAAAAAAAGTATTTACATTCCAAAACAAAAATTTGATTTCCTTATATTTTTAGACTAATTTATTTCCTGTTTTCTATATTAAGTATAAATTATATATAAATATATAAATAAAATGTGGAGTATTTTAAAATAATGTAACATACACATTATTTTAAAATACTCCACATTTTATTACACTTTGTTAATTTTTATTACTATTTATTATAAATAATAAATTGTCAACTGCCACTCTAATATATTAATATTACTTATATCAAATGTATAGGAATAAGAAGAAAGATTGTACAAAGAAGATGTTTTCTAAAATTTGAATATGACACATAAAATTGTTTTCTAATTTGCAATTGAAAAACTATAGTAAAAAAATGTAGCAAAATAGTTTAAAAATTATAAAAATTTCTGGAACAAAATAGTTTTTGAGAAATTTTAAAAAATTGCGGTAGAATTTGTAAAAACTGTGGTAGACGTGTAGATTCAAAAATATTAAAAAATCGTGGTAGATCTACCACAAGAGATAGATCTAAAACACTGGGATAGGAACGAAACGAAAGAAAACAAAAAATATAAATAAGTTAATCGGTTTTTATAATTGAATTTTCTTGTATTTTCAATTATTTTTTCCTTTCCTTTAAATTGCTTTTTAAATACGTATGCGTTTCATAAAAGTATATTTTTGTTTAAACATACAGTGTACCAGAACAATCTAATATTTTAGTATATAAACTGTTGAGTTGAGCATTCAAAAATGTTTAAAAAATTTTTAAATAAGATATATTTATAAAATATATTTATAAAAAAGTCTTTATATTTATAAAAAAGTTGTATTTATTTAGTATAGTTAACTTTTAGTTTAGTATAGTTCACTTTTGCGTTTTGTCGTTTAAGCATTTTGAGGCGTATGGGAATACTCATATTATTTTAGATTAATATAAGTTAGGAAAAAATACAAAAAACATGTTTTTTATTTAAGTCAAAAGAGAAAATAAATTGAACGAGATGAAATTTATGAAAAACATGTTGAAGATAGGAAAATTCAATACTGATGTTTAGTATTTACCATATAACAATAGCAATAGTATCATACAATTTAATAGCAAGTTCAAATTAGTATTCTTTTTTCTTTATTTAATTAATTAGTATTTTTATTAGCATTTTTTTTTTTTCAGTTAAGGACAGTACACCTAATTTTTTATAAAATTACATAAGTACATAGCTTTGACCTTTCTTAAAATACTTTTCAATATGTACATACTATAAAAAACATGTTCTGATTGTTTTCTTTACAACATATATTACAGAGTACAATATAAATAACAAAAAAATAAACAATTCATTATATTAATACACATATAATATATTAAAATAAGAATTTATTGCTTTATATTTTTTAAACCAAACAACATTTAATGAGCAAATATTTGCACAATAGCGACAATTTGCACAATAGTTTTGCTTAAATACTGTTTAAAACATACATTTTATGACTATACAGTATATAGTATTTACGACAATGCATTATTATTAAAAAGGATATGAAAAACTGTACCTGTGCTGAATTATTTCCTCTTCGATATTTCAATGAAATTGATCGTTTTGCTTTTGTAAGAGCGTTCTATATTGAAAATTGATAATCTCATACATTTTGTTTATGTTTTTTGTTTTTAAAATTAGTGTAATTTGTTTTGTTTAATTAGGTGTACAACAGCTTTGATTTTGTAAAAAATTATTTTTGGGTTGGTATTCCGGAAATCAAAATCGCGGAACTTCAAAATCCCGGAATATAAAGTAAAAGTAATAATTAAAAGTAATAATTAAACAAATTATTGAAACCAGAATTTTGTAATCAACTATAAAATCCTTCCCAATTATTTTCTTTATAAAAATATTTCAATAAAAAAGTTTTTTTTGGTGACGTGTAAGAAGTCCGCTAGCTCAAAATCTGACATATACTCTGCATTTGTAGTCAACTCTAAAATCTCTCCTAACTCAGAATATCACATATACATTCGTAATCTCAATCAGGATTTCCTCTTTTTCCATAACGTGTATATATATATGAATTAGTTGGGATTTTAACGTTGGTTAAAACTCAGAGCTATACTCCTTTTACAGAACAGGCATATTATAATATACATACATACCTATATGTACCTATATATAGTTTGTTTGTATGGCAAATATTGATTATGGTTTGCAAAATTGTGTGAAAGTTCCATTCAAAAAAGTCCTTAACCATTAATACTTAACCCTAAGACAAAAGTCTCATGGAATTTCTGCCTCATTAAAATATGTCCCAATGGGACTTCTGGATCGTCACCGTTTTTTTTATTACGAATAAATTTAAAAAAAAATTCAGAGATTTTTGATGCTTATAATTTCGGGATTTCACTTTTTCTTTTTGCGATTCCGTCATTCCGGGATTTTAATGCTAACCCATTTTTTTCAATAATTGAACGAGCACTTTTTATCAAAAAAAAAAGCAAAAGAACATTTTTTTAAATTAACAAAACAATTTTTTTCTTTTGTGCCAAATTATTTTCTTTAAATTTAAAAATATTTACTACATACACAAATCTGTCTGAATTATATTATCAACAGGAAGGAAATAATTGATTTTTAAATGAAAATAAAAAAAAATTAAAATTAACAAAAAAAAAAATGGAAATTATAAATGTAAAATATACTATAAGAAAATAAATTATAATGAAAGTTTGTAAATGCTGTTATTTATTTCCGATATAATTAAAATATTTTTTAAAGAAGGTTAAAAAAACTGGGTGAATAGATTAACTCACCTCTGCATCAGGATGATGTTTATCAATATCATCATAATCTAAATTTTGATTTTCTAAGTGTTCTTCTTCTGTCTGCGGCATTAATTGTAATTCTTCTTTCGATTTAAAATCTAATTTTTTAATAAACGGTGGAAATAAAAGTCCTAGTATTACCTAAAAATTTATTCAAAAAAAATTATTGTGCCTTGTATATAAAGTTAAAGTAATTAAATTTTCATTTGTAACTAAACTGATGGCAATTAGAACCATAACTTTATATTATTATTTACCTTTAAATTTGTGTTTTTCCTAGTTCTAAGTGCTCCCATCCATAAATCAGCTAAAATTATTTGACTACAAGGATGGGCCAACAATGCGCGATGATTTGCAGCGACAGCGAGTGATAAACAACTTTGGCTGGACCATGAATGCAGCTCACAAGTTAATAATCTTTGAGCTTTATCACAGTCTTGACGATAACAAAAATCTAATAATTTTATACCTTAGGTGAAAATATGTTATAAACATTTATGAGACAAAATTTAACAAATTTTTGATTATATTTTTAACTATATATTATCTTACCTTTGGTTTCAAATTCTTTTGCATAATTTCTTAATTCATCATAAATTTCTGTGTCTAAATCATCTTCAGCTGCTTCATGAGCCATAGCTTTATACAATTTGCATGCTACAAGCGATTTTGCTAACGCTTCTTCACCATGTGTCCACATTAATAATGCCATTTCTTGTCGTTTTGTTAAAACTGCCCACATCTACATAAACAACAACAACAACCAATGTCACATCTTAGGATACAATTACAAGAATTTATTTCGTTTTTAAAACAAAGCAAAGAGTTAAACTTTTCTTAGCATTTTAAAAATTAAAGAATAGTCTTCTTTTTAATTAGAAATATAATTTAAAATATTATTGAAATGCAAACTGAAAAAATTTAAATTTTGGAAATATTTTTATATTCAAGACATGTCGTATTAAAAAAAGTTGATGACATGAAAGTTGATGATATTTAAATATATTTATTGCAACATGTAATTACATCACCAGCTGATGGTAATGTTACATATTTCTGCGCAAATCATAAGTAAATATTATATTTTGATTTATTATACGAAAACGAAGAGCATAAAAAACATATTAATTCAAACATTTTCTTAAAAAAATTTTTTTTTAAGGAATATTGTGAAAAATCAAAGAAAATTAACAAATGAAACCAATTTTTTAAATTATATTTAAAAAATTTAAATTATAATTAAATTACAAATAAAAAAATCTGGTGCCTCCACCACAGGACCGACCGCTATTATACGAAATGTATGAAGCCAAAATTCATAGATTTTTTACATAATAATTTATATCAAAGCAAAATAACTTCTAATAATTTAACATCATTTTTTTTTATTCAATAACAATAATAGGCAATGAATTAATCGTAAAAATATTCATAATATCAAAAATACACATAGAAGAAAAAAATAAAGCGTGTTGCGATAATCTTTGATTTATAGTAACATGTTCCTACGTTTATACAGTAAAGTAGCAACATTTATGTATTTTAATTTCAATATCATTTTTACTAGGTATGTACTTTGTTTTACTAGAAACAATGCTGCAATAAAAATCAAAATAAAAACTATGTTAATTTACATATTTTAAATGTTTCTGATCTTGTTTCAGGATAGATTTAAATGATACACACATACATTTAAAAATTTAAATTTTTCTTTTGTAGATTTTTGAATGATATTTTTATACCCGTATGAACTATGTTCAAGGGTATAATAAATTTGCCATTACGTTTGTGACACCTTAAAGGAGTCGAGCTAGATATAGTGTCAAAGGTATGGATCGGCTCAGAATCGAATTCTGAGTCGATTAAGCCATGTACGTCCGTCCGTCCGTCCGTCCGTCCGTCCGTCCGCACGATAACTCAAAAAATAAAGGAGCTAGGGGACTGAAATTTTTTTTACGTCACTTTTGCAAAATTGTTAGTTTTGCTATTTAAATCCAACATTTTCGGTCGGCGGGTTCGAGTAGCTGCCATACAACTTCTATCTTTATATAGAAATAACTCAGTATCTATTCAAGCTAGGTTTCTGAAATTTTGCAAATGATGATCAAGTTTTATGGCAACAACTTCTGTAAAATTTGGTTGTGCTGGTGCAGCGGGTTCGGGTAGCTGCCATACAACTTCTCCGTTTAAATGAGAATAACTCAGTGTTTATTGAAGCTAGGAATCTGAAATTTAGTAAAGAGATGTCGAGTTACATGCCAACAACTTTTGTAAAATTTGGTTGGTCTAGAGCAGCCGGTTCAGACTTCTTGCACCTCTTGGAACCTAATGAAGCTAGGCGTCTGAAATTTTGCAAATGATGATCAAGTTTTATGGCAACAACTTCTACAAAATTTGGTTGTGCTGGTGCGACGGGTTCGGGTAGCTGCCATACAAAATCTCTTTTTAAATGAAAAGAACTCAGTGTCCGTCCGCACGATAACTCAAAAAATAGAGGAGTTAGGGGGCTGAAAATTTTTTTACGTCACTTTTGTAAAATTGTTAGTCTTGCTATTTAACTCCAGCATTTTCTGTCCCCGGGTTCGGGTAGCTGCCATACAACGTCTTTCTTTAAATAGAAATAACCCAGTGCCTGTTCAATCTAGGTATCTGAAATTTTGCGAATGATGATCAAGTTTTATGGCAACAACTTCTGCAAAATTTGGTTGTGGTGGTGTGACGGGTTCGGGTAGCTGCCATACAAAATCTCTTTTTAAATGAAAGAACTCAGTGTCCGTCCGCACTATAACTCAAAAAATAGAGGAGCTAGGAGGCTGAAAATTTTTTTACGTTACTTTTGTAAAATTGTTAGTTTTGCTATTTAACTCCAGCATTTTCGGCCGCCGGGTTCGAGTAGCTGCCATACAACATCTTTCTTTAAATGGAAATAACCCAGTGTCTGTTCAATCTAGGTATCTCCAATTTTGCGAATGATGATCAAGTTTTATGGCAACAACTTCTGCAAAATTTGGTTGTGGTGGTGCGACGGGTTCGGGTAGCTGCCATACAACTTCTCTTTTTAAATGAAAATAACTCAGTGTCCGTCCGCACGATAACTCAAAAAATAAAGGAGTTAGGAGGCTGAAATTTTTTTTACGTCACTTTTACAAAATTGTTAGTTTTGCTATTTAACGCCAGCATTTTCGGCCGCCGGGTTCGAGTAGCTGCCATACAACTTCTTTCTTTAAATGGAAATAACCCAGTGTCTATGCAATCTAGGTATCTGAAATTTTGCAAATGATGATCGAGTTTTATGGCAACAACTTCTGTAAAATTTTGTTGTGATGATATGACAGGTTCGGATAGTTGCCATACAACTTCTCTTTTTAAATGAAAATAACTCAGTGTCTATTGAAGCTAGCTATCTGAAATTTAGTGAAAAAGTGTCGAGTTGCATGCCAAAAACTTTTGTAAAATTTGAATGGTCTAAAGCAGCCGGTTCAGGCTTTTTGCATTTCTTGGAACTTAATGAAGCTAGGCGCAATAGATTCGGGTAGCTATCATACAACTCCACAATTTACATAAATATATCTCTGTAGTTCGGTACTAAAACTCTGAATGTTTTTAAAAGATGATCAAGTTTTATAGAAACAGGATATATTACGTTCATACGGGTATCCCAGAGTTGACACAGTCTACTCTACTGCACTCTTCCTCGTTTTTAATGATTTTAATGAAATTTGATAGAGTATGTATGTACGTAGGTGTGTATGTACATGTAAATAAATATTTAGTATGTTAATTAAAATTGCGTTTTTGGACAGATGGTAGAAAATTCAATTGGTTTTTTAAAAATTATTATATTTTTGAACAAAATTTACATCTATAAAGAAAAGAACTATAATATAATATTATTTATTTATTGTTAAGAAATAAAAGACTAAAGTTGATTTTAGAAGGGAAAAAGCCAAGTGGAAAACCTTAAGATTTGTTTTAAATTTACAAAAATGAATTTTCCAATTGGCATAAAAAACTCCTCTTTTTATTACTTAAATAACAAATAAAAAAAACATTAAAATAAAGAATTCATTTAAGTACCTATACATGTACATTAAAATAAACAAATTTACTGTTACAAAGAAAAAGTTATTTGAAGTTAACAATTCAAATAATATAAAACAAAACAAATAACACATATTAAACAAAAAAATAAATTATAGAAAAACATAATAATAACATAAACAATTCAGACTATTATTAAAACTGACTTCTGACATACAAAGGCACCACAACCATTTTGCTCGTTAATAGATATATCATGAAAAGAAAGATTAATAAATAAGAGTATTTTTAGTAACGAAAAATTAGAGTAAAAACAATGTATTAAAATACGGATAAATAATAAATAAAAATTGCCATTTTTAGCTTATCAAAACTTCCAACCTAGGATGTTTGGTTCTTGCAGCTTTTGGTATTGTCCAACTACAGTGTTTTCTGAGTAAGATTAAAATTAAAAAATCAAGAATTTTAATTTTATGATTGTAACAGCCCCCCTCTTTTTTAAACCATGTTTCATTCACTTTTTTTGTGGCCAGGATACAATGTTCAATTATTATGTTTTTAATAAATCTAATTTCCTTTTTGGTCTTAAAGAAGTGATCAAAAATTAAAATATGTAATTTGCAAATTTTAAAAATTAAGTCAGACGGAGCAAACAAATTTCCAAAATCTGAAAGAATAATTTTTGGCAAAAATTAGAAGTTCTGAGGGACAAGTAAGAACTTCATCTTTCTTTCTCATTACGTCAGAATATTTAACACAATTTATTTTAGAGAGAACTTTAAAAATTAGATAAGCAATAAAATATCTCATTGAAGGTAATTCAGTGGCAATATTCAAATTACTTATAACTCCTTCTTCAAAAATTTGATAATGGTTGGAATCTATTTCTCGTAACATGTTTCGAATATCAATATCTGAATCTGCGTATTCTAAATTTGTTACTTTTTCATAAGTATGTTCTTCTTGTATATATATTTCAAGCATGGGTTCATTATTTTCTTCACAATTACTTAAAAATTAATCTCGTATAAAGATGGTTTCCTATTATTGCCACCTTTTGCTCGAACTTCTGCAAATAAATTTTCAACCAAATCTTGATTTAAACGTTTTGTAAGTAGGAAGTTCACGTCAGGATTACTACTAAATAAATTTTCACTGAGTTGAATAGTTCCATTTAAGGTTTGCTGAATTCCTTTCAAACAATAAACCTTAGTTTTCTTTTTCAAAGAAATTTTTTTGAAATAAGTCAAGAATTCTTTTATATAATTTAATTTTTTTTAAATTTTTTCATTTCCGTTAATGTTTTTACACCAGCAGAAACTGATTTACTAAAAGTCTATGTTGCGTATTTAACACGCATCTTATTAAAGTTATTAGGGTAGATATGTTTTTCTGTCAGTTTGGGGCACATTTTTGTTACAGAAAATTTTTCAAGTTCCCACAATTCTCGTATAACATCAAAACTTACTATACCATCCGATATAATTATATCCGATTTTGTAAAAGCGTTACGTAAACTTTTAATAAGGTGAGGAAAATCAAATAAGCAATATACATTTATTCCGCGAAATATGAAATATGGGTTTTCTATCGTCACTCCAAGTTGTGAAAAACAATTTCTATTATTGGAGTCTTGGTCACACACTATTGCTCTTATATTTAGTCCTAATTTGCAACAGAGTTCTAAATTTTCGTGTATTAATAAATTTAACACTGCACCTTTTATATTAGTTTCTGTTACAAAATAGTTGAAAATAAATTTCCAATTTTCTATTAAACACCTTACTATAAAAACACAAACTTGCTTTCCAACGACCCCATTTCGTTGGAAACCTAAATCTTCATAATAGTGCAATTCTCTTCGTATAGCAATTTCATCGAAGACTAAAACTGCTTCCCGGCAATTAATATTCATTTCGTTTACTTTATTTTTAAGGAATTGTAAAGCGGTATTTTCTATTCCTGGCTGTAAGTTTTTTACCGGTGACCATCTATACAAAGACGCTTTATGGGGTAAATTTAATAATAGTCCCTCTATTAAAAAGTTATAACCAAATTGGGATCTATAAAAAATATTTTGTGCAATAGTTTTTTCTTCTTCACCCCATTGCATTCGAACATTTTTACTTTTTACTAATATTTTTGCAAAAGTTTTGAAATTTTTATTAATTTCTAAGTTGTCTATCATATTTGAAACTTGATTACTTTTAATCTTCGGAGAAATGATTTTCAATTTTCTAACTTGCCTTTGTAATTTATTTATTTCTTGTTTGGCCTTACGTAACTTTAAAAATAAACTGATATATTTTTCATATCTGATGCATTTTGAACGGTATTTTTCACAGTTTTGTAAATTTTTCAAACAAGAAGAGCAAACACCCATAGGGCTGAAAGATTGGAACCGAATTCTATAAGGAGATTCTAACTTACCTATTTCGTTTAAAGTTAGTACATCGCTTTCTTCTTCTGCAATCATGTTCAAAAATAAAGAAGGAATAAAGTGTCTTTTTAGGTACTTTTTTCATATATCTTCAGCTTGGAAATGATCTTGTCATAGAAAAATGTTGGTTTTATCACTATCAAAACCACACAGTTCGCGCCATATATTTCCCATTTCAGTTTCAGCTGGCGAAAATTTGAAAATTTTGATATTTGCGTGCGTTCTCTGGGATTTAAGACAGTGACTTAAACTACATTTTGTTCCATTTTTCCTATTAATTTTAAATAACTAAATCAACTATTTTATAACTATTTTAAATAATTTATTCTTTGATTTAAAATTTTAATTTACTTTACACTTTAACTCACTTGTAACTAATAATTTTATTTAGGTACCTACCAGGTACCTACCCGAAAATTTCCATCTACATTTTTGAATATTGTATTGATATAACATTAATTATTATTTGACAAGATCTACATGGAAAATCTCAATATTCAATAGTCGATCAAAATGCACATAGAATAAATTCATATTAAAATTCTAAGTAGCTTAATATAAAATATATGAACTTGTATGCATATACTTATATACTTATACATACAAGAATGCTAGTATTAAAACACAATTGTAACTATAATTTATAATATTTACTTCGTTCAAATTACAATATATGAAGATTTTTGTTTTTGCATAGAAAATAAAATTTTTTTATGTAAAAAACAAAAACAAAAAGTCTCTTCATAGAATTACAAAGTATAGCTGTGTGCATTCTAGATGATCTTATATAAAAGTTTATAAACATTTAGCATCATATTTACTATACGAAATTTTTTGCAACATGTAGTGGTACGTACTAGTACGTACATTTCATTATACATTTTTTTGTTCTACATGCGACATCTTTATAGTTTATATTATTTTTGATAATATGTACATTCATTCATACTACCATTTAATGTATATATGTATGTACATACACGATTGTTTTTTTCATTCAAAAATATTTGAAGTAAAAAACAATAAAAACTGTAAACAAAAATACAAAACAAACATAAGATTAATATTGAATCTGCTGACAAAAATTTTACAGTTTGAATTTTGCGTCATCAACAAGACTACGCATAGATATAAATACATATTATGTACATATACGTACATAATAAATTTTTAGAAATATAAACAAGTAAATGTAACAGTAAGTCGATGCACCCGACTTATTAATACCCTACACCTGAATAATTCGAATTAAATTAAAAGTCCATAAGTTTTTTTGGCAGCTGCTTGAACTTCTTCCCTTTTGTGTCTTATTCAACTCGCATTTCAGGAACGTAAAAGAGGCATCCTCTTAGGATATGCTTGACACCTTTGTGAAAAACTTTAAGTTTCTATCTTTATTAATTTCGAAAATTGTTAGTCCTTGGGAGGTGTGTGTCAGGTACCCGAATTGCCACTCCAATTCATCGAATCCATCTCAGGAACATAAAGAAAACATGCCAGAACACGGGTTTGGATTTTGGAAGCTTCCGAACCAGCCCCAGAGCAAATGAGATTATCTCCAAAAACAACAAAGATATAACCTTTAAATTTGGCAGAATGGTGTTCTTTCATGTTTGATTTATGTTTCTGAAATTTGTGAGGATTTGGTCCATGGGTTCAAATCTTGGAAGCTTCCGGACGAGCCCCAGAGCAAACGAGTATATATCCACAACCAACAAAGATAGAATTTTTATTTTTAGTACAAAGGTGTTCTGTTATGTTTCCTTTTCTGTAAAATTGGAAACTGACATTTGAAAGAATTTGAACCATGGGTTCGTATTTTGGAAACTTCCGGACGAGCACAAGAGCGACGAGCATATCTCTAAAACCAACAAAAGTAGAACCTTTAAATTTAGTACAATGGTGTTCTGGCATGTTTTCTTTATGTTCCTGAGATGGATTCGATGAATTGGATTGGCAATTCGGGTACCTGACACACACCTCCCAAGGACTAACAATCTTCGAAATTAATAAAGATAGAAACTTAAAATTTTTTACAAAAGTGTCAAGCATATCCCAAGAGGATGCCTCTTTTACGGTCCTGAAATTCGAGTTGAATAAAACAGAAAAGGGAGGAAGTTCAAGCAGCTGCCAAAAAAACTTATGGATTTTTAATTTAATTCGAATTATTCAGGTGTAGGATATTAATAAGTCGATTGCATCGAGTTATTGTTACATTTACTTGTTTTTTTAATATTTTAGTATTTTAAAATAATTTGGGTGAATTTTATAATTTCTAGAACTATGGGTTGAACATACATATATTCAAACTATATGTTTATACATTCTTCAAAAGCAGATTCTAACCTTCCACATAACGATTATCAATCCAAAACTTTTTCAAATATTCTATAGTACCATTTAATACTAAGCGGTAAATGTATATTAAATTACAAAATAGTAAATATAATTTTAAATATTATATTATATATTAATGCGCACATAGTATATTTATATTGTTATAGGTATATCGCCATACATTGCAATATTTCTTTAAAAATTTCCATTCATAGAATAATTTCTTATAAGTACAATAAAATATATATATGTATTAAAGATGTGCATGAATACATTTGTATTTTCTCTCTATTGCTATAATCGCTATACTATACAATTAATTCACTACACTCAATCAAGAAAGAGTACAGTAAAAGCTATACTCTATTGTAAACAAATATATATTCAACTCATTTGTTTGTATCAAATGCGTATTAAATTTGATCTCGTAAAAGATTTGATGTTTTGAAAATAAAAAACGAGTACTCGAAGTATGATCAATATACACTGAGTATACAAGGTACTCAAATGAATATTTTAAGTATATAATATTATATGTATTATGTTTTTGTTTATGGATCTAAATCTACTATATACGAAAAAACGTTCAGCTAAAAATATTTAAAAGAGAGGTTTGATTTTTAAATAGTAAATGACATATTCATAAGTTGCAAGAAGCCGTCGTATCTTGTGACCAGAAGTCGGACCGATGTGATTAAAAAAACCTAGTCCCCGATTCTATAATAGAAATTAAAAATAAAAATAAAAATTAGAAATGTACCAAGAAGTGGCACCTTATTTTTTGGGGGGGCTTAAAGTCGAACTTTTTTATTTTATTTTTTTTATATTTTAATTCTACAACAAAATCAGGGAGTACCTTTTTTAAATCATGTCGGTCCGACTTCTAGTTTGCAAAACACGGAGGCTTCTTACAACTTATAACTATGTATGTATGTACTACGATGACAGTTCAATATATAAAACAAAAACAATTTTTTAATTTGTAAAATATTCTAAACAAAAGCAACATTCACTAAAATACTAATTTATTTTTAATTATATATACATACTTCCTTTCCACTCTACGTATTCTTATATCTTTTTTTAAACTTAGACTTAACTAAAAAAAAAATACTTAATTCCTAAGAATTGCTAAAAGTGATATTTATCGTACAAGAATTTTGCCGTGATAGAAAATGGCTATCGCTTCGTAGGAAAAGTCTTCCAGAAACAACACACACGATACTTTTGACATTTAATATCGAGTCAAATTGAAAACATCACTTTAGAGTCTTGCAGAATAACATATCATCGGGTCAGTGATACTCTTCGTATGATAAGTCTTCAAGAATATGGGTGAATATTTGAACTATTTATTTGCAAAGGCGTGACCGAATAATTTTTTGTCATTAGATTCATTTACTTCTTCCGCATACTTATTTTTTACAACTTCTTAAAATAATTCTTTGCGGTGAACTCTTTACAGATCAGGTAAAATTTTTAAAGACTTAAATGAAAGGAGTAGTGAAATTTCTCTTTATTAAAGAGATATTTTTTGATCGTTATTTTTTAAAATCAAAACGATAATTTACAAAAATAAAAGGTAAGTACATATTCTTATTTTTATTAAATGCTGTTTTATATATTGTATTAAATATATACAAATAATTTAATTGACCTTAAAAAATTAAAACTAGATAAATATATAGGTAATAAAATACTTTGTTATTATAAATTTGCTCATTATCACCAATAATGGTTTTACCAAAAAGGGGATATTTAAGATTTAAAAAACAAAAACAGAAAACAACAAAATCAAAAATAAAATATAAAACAATTTTTATCTCCAAATATTATTCTTTTTAATTTTTACTTTTTCCTAATTTATCTTCTTTTAATTACTTGTAAGGAATTTATTATATATGGAATGTAAGTAAAGTTTTATTTTCATTCCCTTGTGTAATATATACATACTTATATTATTATTATCACGTTACCCATTACTCCGCATATACAAAGAAAAAAATATTCAGTGTACTCAGTATATAAATCAAATGAATCAA
Organism: Poecilobothrus nobilitatus; assembly: GCA_947095535.1. NCBI lineage: Eukaryota > Metazoa > Arthropoda > Insecta > Diptera > Dolichopodidae > Poecilobothrus > Poecilobothrus nobilitatus. The sequence continues at coordinate 130,907,975 of OX352773.1, forward strand.
ATGGTTTTGTTTTGAATACAGTTTGTTAATGAGTACACTATATTCTATGTTTTGATTTTATTTCTCTTGAACAAATGAGTACCCAAAATTTTCTCTCGCATATTTACTCAAATTGAAAACTTCAAAATGAGTATACACAACATTTGTTTAAATATGAATGTTTTGAACAAGACCTAAGTAAACAGGCCAAGAACTGAAAACACATTAATGTAGTTGTGAGAGAATTGCAATAGATTCTCACGTATTGCGCATATGAATAATTTAATAATTGATGTGGGTGTCGATTATAGCCATATAAGCGTGTACAAAATTTTAGAGTATGAAAGTAGTCTCGACGTATACTATTACGATATTGAGGCAATTTATCTTAAGAAGCGTTTAAAATAAAAAAATTAAAGGAAGACAATTTTTTAAATGCATATTAATTATGAATGAAAATATTATATTTTAAAATATCTTTCTTTAATGAATTATGTAAAAAAGATGCGACTTTAATTTTTTCTTTGGACCAAATTGAATAAAGTAAATGGTTTTTGTGTTATTTCAAGATTTATAGTCGGCCCCCTATTTTTTTCAATAAGACTGCGTGTAAATTTGTTAAAAACTGGCCCCTTATTAAGCTTTTACTCTCTGCACTTCATGGCCTGATAATTGATTAATATAGGGTATATTAATAAGTATAGGGTATATTAATCTACCCTATACTTTAGGTGTAGGGTATAAAAAACGAGAAAGAATACAGTTGCCTTTGTCAACTCTTAGATACCCGTACGAAGAGTTAGTATGTTCACAGCCTGTCATTCTGCTTACAATATTATTATACCCTACACCTAAAATATAGGGTATATTAACTTTGGTATAGTGTTTGTAACCACCAAAAGGAAGCGAGTTAGATATGGACATGTATATATATTCTGAATCAGGATTACCTCCTGAGTCGTCCGTCCGTTCGTACGATAACTCAAAAACTAATAAAGCTATCTTGATGAAATTTATATAGTAGGTTAACAATTACGAAATAAAGGCTAAGTTCGAATCTGGACAAAATCGGTTAATGGGTTCGGATTCTGGAAGCTTCCGAATGATTCCGGAGCAAACGAGATTATCTCCAAAACCAACAAAGATAGAACCTTTAAATTTTGTACAATGATGTTCCTTCCCGTTCGATTTGTGTCTCTGAAATTTAAGAGAATTTGGTCCATGGGTTTGGATTTTGAAAGCTTCCGAACGAGCACCAAAGCAAATGAGATTATCTCCAAAACCAATAAAGATATAACCTTCAATTCAATTTGACAGAGTGGTGTTCTTCCATGTTTTATTTAAGTCTCTAAAATTTGAGAGGATTTGGTCTATGGGTTCGGATTTTGGAAGCTTCCGAACGAGCCCCAGAGCAAATGAGTATATCTCTACAACCAACAAAGATAAAATCTTTATTTTTAGTATAAGTGTGTGCTGTTATGTTTCCTTTTCTATAAAATTGGAAACTGACATTTGAAAGAATTTGAACCATGGATTCGTGTATTGGAAGCTTCCGAACGAGCCCCAGAGCAAACGATATTATCTGCAAAACCAATGAAGATAGAACCTTTAAATTTTTTACAATGATGTTCCTTCTGGTTTGATTTATGTCTCTGAAATTTAAGAGGATATGGTGATAAATTTTAGAGTATGAAAGTAGTCTCGACCTATACTATTAAGATATTGAAAATATTATATTTTAAAATATCTTTCTTTAATGAATTATGTAAAATGGATGCGACTTTAATTTTTTCTTTGGACCAAATTGAATAAAGTAAATGGTTTTTGTGTTATTTCAAGATTTATAGTCGGCCCCCTATTTTTTTCCATAAGACTGCGTGTAAATTTGTTAAAAACTGGCCCCTTATTAAGCTTTTACTCTCTGCATTTCATGGCCTGATAATTGATGTGAGTCTCGGTTTTGAAAGCTATTTCAAATGCATTTGTGCACATGTTTAATATGTATGTATGTAAATATGGCGCTATATAATATACATCTATACTCTTATCATTCATTCATCAGTGACATATACGATATGTAAATAAACATTATATTATATAAGTAGCTATGTATGTATATAAATATCATATAAATAAAAATTCTCCAAGCAACCGTTATGTTGTTTATTTATTTACATTTTTTTGTACTACGCTATTATATCCTCAACAATTTCAAATTATCGAGTAAAACAAAATGCAAAAAATGCGTTAAAGAAATTTGTTAGAAAATTTGAAAAAATCAAGTAACACTTTCGTCAATTATAAAGTAACCCTATATTATTAAACAAAGTTGTTTACAGAAATAAGAGTATAATGTTGAAGCTTTAATTTTTATGTATTACTTCAAAAAAATGTTAACAGGTGTTTAAAAATAGGAAATTTGCAGTTTTTGACCCCTTACATCTCCTAAACGGGGGGTAATACAAAAAAAATATTTACTCGGAAATTTACTTCTGAAATGACTCATACTTATTAAGATCTAACTTCTGTCAAAATTTCAAGTTTCCAACTTAAACCGTTTAGATCAGCGGTTCTTAAACTTTATACTTCGCGGACCACGGATTAAAAAATCTGAAATCTGCGGACCACCGAATTAATTTTACTTTCATAGATTGCTTTGGTTTGAATATTTTATTTTGAATATTTTTTTAAAACCGTTAAATTTAAATATTTATAAAGGGTATACATACATACTATATGATGTAAATTTATAAACTGTCACTTTGAAATTACGTACACAGGGTGAAGGACACAGGGTTACAGGGCCCCTAGTCAGTTATATATTATATAATGATCGGGCTACTAGATTTTATTCAAATTTAATGATTTTTTAAAAATAATTATTCAAGGAAGAAAATCAAAATAATTTTTTTTCATTACTAACATTGAAACTAATTTTAACAACATATTTAGTATTTTTTTTACATTCAACATTTTTTTCTTCGCGGACCACTTAAAAAGAGTGCGCGGCCCACTAATGGTCCCCGGACCACAGTTTAAGAACCGATGGTTTAGAAGATAGAAGAGTTAAAGGATTTTGCAATAATTCAGTTTTGCATAACGGTAAATTAAGACACCGTATAGCACAAGTATATATTTATTATATACATGTTTGTAAGGCTCATAATAGCACCTATCGTTTGGAATTGAAGATTGAAGATTGGAATTGACCATATACCTTATAGAGTTTGTGTTATAACAATTTAAATATAGAGATTTTTCGAACTTTGGAGGGCTGCAGCTCCTTAACGGGTGGGGCTACAGAAAAATTAATATATTCATAAAATTAATATTTTTATGATATCTATGAGCAGTTAAAATTTCATGGCTCTATTTCAAAAAAATTGTGGAAATCTAAAAGTTAGTTGTTCGGGAGCTACCCGAAGTTTTGGTTGGAACTCAACCAAAAAAAATAGGGAACCTACAAATTGCTCCCAGAATATTTTGTGTAAATTTCAAGATTCTAGCTATCAGTAAAATATAAAAATTTGTTATTTCGCAGGCTATATTTAAATTTGAAATTCGTATGATATTTCTAAAATAAAATTGTTGCTATAGTTAGAAATAATAATTATTCTAAATAATTGTGCTTACAAATTATCAAGTGAATTTCAAATTTAAGAACAACATAACATGTACATATTTAAAATAACAAAATTTTATATTTTTACAAATTTAATTTAATGGTACCTAAAGTATAATATAAAAAAATGTACCCTTAAACATCTTATCTTTATCACAGCACTCAAACAAATGATACAATGACAAAATGGCAGAAAATTTTCAATATTCTTTGTGCAGAAAATTTTCAGCGTCTAAAAATGATGCAATAACATACATAATGCAATGAATAAATCGCATAAAATTAGTAAAGTACCTTTTTGCTGTGATAGTATTTGTAAAAAGGGGTAAACTGCTTCAAATTTTTTATCAGGGCTGTGTATAGGCCAAACATATCCAAAAAAAACAACACTACATAATATGTATGGATATATTTTTATGATATAATTTTCGGTACCAAAATGAATGCGTTTGTGTGCGAGTATTATATGTATTAGGTTATAGGTATACAGTACAGAGAAAACATAAATACATATTATATACATATATACGTAATACGGGTACACAAATAAATATTCAATTTACTTAAATTTTAGTATGTTTCGATTTCAAATATGTATGCAGATTTTTTTTTAATTATTTGTCGTTTTCGTACATGATCATGATGTATTATTTTACTATCCACTTTTTACAATTTGAGTAAATTTTTGTAAAGGTATATGTACATTTATACCTATGTGCTAGCAAGAAAATTTTGTAGTCACGTAGTTATTGCAACTACTTATTGACATTGTAAACAGCTACTTTGATTTTAACATTCTAAGATAACTATTGCATCAAATAAATACAAATAGAATTAGAATCTAAAGAGTATTGTTAATGGTTATGGTTATACATATATATCTATTATGATTGTTTTACCTTTTTTTTTGAACAAAGCAAAATAATTATTTGAATTTATTATATTTAGACATGTAGTAGTAACAGTCTATCAATATATTATTTATTTATTTATTCTTGTTTAAATCAAACATTACAATTTTATTATATACTATAAAAAAAAAATGAATTACACAAAGCCAAATATAAAAATAATTAAAACTAACTATACCTAGTATCTAAATTAAACAGTAAAGGAAATTTACAACATTTCCAATAAATTTATTTAAATTTTAATAAAAATAAGAATTTGAAAAGTAATAACAAGAACTTAGGATGTTATGAAAGATTTCGAAATAATGACATTTTTAGTTGAGTTTTATTCATATCTAAATTAATTAAATCTTTATGACGGCTCATTTTTACCATAGTTAGTTCTGTCAAATGTAGTCAATGGTCACACTAATTCAAGTAACCGTTTTCAGAACGAAAACGATTACTTGAATTAGTGTGACCATTGACTACATTTTTTATGTAAGTGGAGTCAATGTCATCACTTAAAATCTGAATAATAAATACAATATCAGCAACAATCCTTCTAGAATTAAGGTAGCTTAAGTTAATTAATTTTAGTCTATCCAAAAACGGTGGTAAATTAGTTGGGTTAATCCATTGTAGATTACGTAAAGCGTATCTTAGAAATTTTTTTTGAACTGATTCAATTCTTTTTATATGTACGTCATACAAAGGAGACCAAACAGAACTAGCGTATTCCAGATTCGGGCGAACTAAAGATGTAAATAATGACTTCTAGATGAATGGATCATTGAATTATTTAGACCACCTTTAGATAAATCCTAACATTGAATTCGCTTTATGTATTACTGCATTAATATGGCAAGTAAAGCTTAATTTGCTATCAAATAGAATACCAAGATCATTAAACGAAGAGCATTTATTGATTAACTCACCATTGAAATGACAATTATTCAAAATGGGAGATAAACTGCGGGTGTAAATAATTGCAGCACATTTACCAACATTTAGGCTAAGATTATTTAAAATACACCAATTAAAGAAAGATTATTTAGATAGTGTATCACTATACGAAGTAAAGCGTCTAAAGATTTTCATATCATCGGCATAAATATTAATGCTGAAATGTTTAATGATAGCAGTTACATCGTAAATCGAAAGAATAAATAGAAGGGATCCCAGATGGCTTCCCTGAGGTATACCAGAATTTGAAAGAAAAGACTCGAAGCATTCCTGAATTTTACTTTATAGCTTCGATTAATTAAATATGATTTGATCCATTTTAACAACGAGGCAGAAAATCCAAGATAATTTAATTTAAATAAAATAAAATAAAATATATCAACATAATAAATACGATGCTTTCAGCTTTTTTCACTCAAAAGATATTTCTATTAATAAAATTCTTCTAAGAGGTTATATGTAATAGAGGTTATATGTGTGCAGCAATTCTTTTTGCTCATAAAAACAAATGTCAATATTGTCAATGTCCACCACACCAATTCTCAATACAATATAATATTATGATTTATGAAATATGTAATTTAAGATTGTTGTCTATTTATTTTTAAACAAAACAAAATAATAGACGTTTTTTCTCTTTGCTCTTTTTTTCATTTCCTCATTCATTTGCTTTTCGCTTTGCTTTTTATACCCGTACGAAAAGTATCGGATATAATAAAATTACTGCTCCGTTTGTAACACCTCGAAATAAGCGAGCTAGATATACCTTCAAAGGTATGGATCGGATCAGAATCAAATTGTGAGTCGATCAAGCCATGTCCGTCCGTCCGTCCGTCAGCACGTAACTCAAAAACTAAGAAAGCTAGAATCTTGAAATGTACACAAAATATTCTGGGAGCACTTTGTAGGTTCCCTATTTATTTTGGTTGAGTTCCGACCAAAACTTCGGCTAGCTCCCAAACAACTAACTTTTAGATCTCCACAATTTTTTTGAAATAGAGCCATGCTACTTTAACTGCTGATAGATATCATAAAAATATTAATTTTATGGATATATTAATTTTTCTGTAGCCCCACCCGTTAAGGAGCTGCAGCCCCCCAAAATTCGAAAAAATCTATATTTAAATTGTTATAACACAAGCTCTATAAGGTATATCTTCAATCTGAAAATTCCAAACGATAGGTGTTATTATGAGCTTTACAAACATGTATATAATAAATATATACTTGTGCTATACGGTGTCTTAATTTACCGTTATGCGAAACTGAATTATTGCAAAATCATTTAACCCTTCTATCTTCTAAACGGTTTAAGTTGAAATTTTGACAGAAGTTAAATCTTTGAAAATAAGTATGAGTCATTTCAGAAATTTTTTTTGTATAACCCCCCGTTTTAGAGCTGCAAGCGGTTGAAAACTGAAATATTCCTATTTTTAAACACCTGTTAAAATTTTTTTGAAGTAATAGCTAAAAATTAAAGCTTCAACATTATACTCTTATTTCTGTTATTTATTATATCTTATTTATTATACTCTTACAACTTTTTTTAATAATATAGTGAATTGACGAAAGTGTTACTTGATTTTTTCAAATTTTCTAACAAATTTCTTTAACGAATTTTTTGCTTTTTGTTTTACTCGATAATTTGAAATTGTTGAGGATATAATGCGTAGTACAAAAAAAATGTAAATAAATAAACAACATAACGGTTGCTTGAAGAATTTTTATTTATATGATATTGATATACATACATACTTATATAATATCATGTTTATTTACATATCGTATATGTCACTGATTAATGAATGATTAGGGTATAGATGTATATTATATAGCGCCGTATTTACATACATATATGTATTTATTGTACTTATAAAAAATTATCTATGAATGAAAATATTTTTAAAGAAATATTGCAATGTATGGCGATATACTTACAATATAAATATACTATATGTGTGCATTAATATATAATATAAAATTTAAAATTATATTTACTATTTTGTAATTTAATATACATTTACCGCTTAGTATTAAATGGTACTATAGAATATTTGAAAAAGTTTTGGATTGATAATCGTTTTGTGGAAGATTAGAATCTGCTTTTGAAGAATGTATAAACATTAGTTTGAATATATGTATGTTCAACCCATAGTTCTAGAAATTATAAAATTCACCCAAATTATTTTAAAATAATTATTAAATACTAATACTAATATTAATAGTATTAAGTAATAAATATTGTGTATTATTAGTATAAACTATTAAGTAAGAAATTTTGTGATTGTGTGTGCTCCAAAATTTAAAAAAAGGACACGCGAATAGCCGCAGCAGGAGATTGTCTTTTATTATATTAAAGATGTAAGTATGAAATTTGGACTAAGAAAAAAGTTAAATAAAATCAAAAAATTGATCAAAAAATGTTCTATGGCAAAGTTGTTGCTCTTTACTTGTGTAACAATTGTTTTTAATAATTTTCTCTTATTTTCCTGTTACGAAAATTTCGTTAAAAACTTAAAAATCACACTAGTAAACTATATTTCTTGTCCGATTTGCTCCAAAACCTTATCAACCCGAGATATTTGTATCAAAACCTTAAATATGAAATTCTAATAAATTGCGTTTAGGCGTTTAGGCTGTACACGTGCCACACATCTACACACACGCATACACACACACAGACATACATCACGCTAAAAAAAATGTAAAGCCTTCTACGCACCAGAGTAATGCATATTTGCCAAAATCTCGGGTACAAGTTTTTAATATGAAAACAATACCTATCTTGTACATAATTGTATGTGGTCGGTAAAAAGTTAACCAATAGAATTTCAGATTTATAGTGTTACAAAATAGAATTATAGAATAGTTGTTATTTTTGATTTTGACCCTTCAACGGTAATACAAAACATTTTACTGATGTAACTAATTTTAAACAACTTATACTATTTCAATTCTCTATGTTTACGGGTGAACGGGCACACCTGCAAAATAAAACTTAATAACCAAATTTTATAGATTTTTTTTAAAAAAAGTAAGCTTTTTTTCCAAAGTTTTTCCATTTTAGCAATTTTCTTCTAAAACTTGAAAACTACTTCAGCTAAAATAATGGGTTAACTCATTTTAGGAAGAGCATGAAAATGACATTTTTTAGTTTAAAAATTTTCTGTTATTCGATCTTTATATTCTTTAATGATCCAGTCAATTGTGTAGTGGTTAAGACACAGCCATAGTTTAAAATAATATAATTAAATAAAAAATAAGAAATTAAAAACATTAATTTCTTAAAAAAATATAAAAAATTTAAAAAAAAAATTATAAAAATATAATTAAATAATAATAATTGTATCTCATTTATTAATATCATATTGTAAAAGACAATAAAATAATTTTTGCATGACATAAGATAGATGGCGAAAAATAATTGCGTTTTAATCTTGTACAACCGGTACAGTCAAATAATCAACAGCTTCCCAAAAAGGAATAGTATAGGAATCATAGCAGATAAGTACAAATGTCCTCAATAAACGTCATCGCGAACTTGGATAAATATTAATAATATATATATAATTTAATTTAAAACAAAATTGAAATATTTAAATAAAATGAAATATTTTAAAATAAATAAATAAAAGTTTTAGTTTATCTGCATATATGTAAAACAACTTACTAATAATTCATTAAATGGAAATTCAAAAAGTGCCATTTCTGATGTAAAAGGTAATAAGCCAGTAACAAGACTCATAGAGTTAGCTCCGGCATAACGTTGATAAGTTGATGATTTACGATGGGCATTTGCGTAGCTATTCATAACCTTAGCATAAATTGGACGAAATTTACGACGTGTGTAATATGATCTTAAAAAAAACAAAACACAAGATTCAACCCTTAATCTAATAAATAATTTAGTTTTGGTATGTTATTAATATAATTGAATCTAATGAAAAAGTTAAGCTTAAACTAAAGTTTTTACTGTTAAAAAATAATTTAACCTACAATATTAATGCTTAATTACTTAAATTATAAATACATAATTAAAAGTAGTAAAGAAGGTACTCTGCAATAAAAATATTTTTTTAATAAATGAGTTCAAATTTTACCAATATTGTTGTAATAAAGTAATAAAGACTGTTTTTTTGTTTTAAGGGATGGAGTTACCTTAAGACGTCATCACGTAATGGTACATTATGACGTCACGGTTTCGAAAATATTCATCATTGCTTGCGATTTCGCTATATAGTAGTCAAAAAATTCACTTTTTATTTACTAGACAAAAATGTCTCAGAATTTTTACTAAATTAACTTGACTGAACAAAAGTGGCCTTGAAAAGGGAGAAAATTTGGAAAATTAACAGCAACCAAAAATATTTAACTGTTTTAAGTAGGTACGTTAAAAAAAAAATTAACAGACATGTTAGTGTTGATTACAAAGTCAGGGTTTCAATAAATGGTTTAGCGTGGTTAGGGTGCGGCAATCCCCACTATTTTAACTTCTTTGTTGTTGAAATATTGACAAAATAATTCAAATATTGAAATTGTTGAAATATGTAAAAAAAGAATTGGGAGGAATTTCACATATATGTATGCATGTATATATATAGATACATATAGACGATTGAGTCCTGGAGAAGACCGTAAAGCCAATATAAACTTATATCTTTCAGAATTCCTCTGGAAAAGTAATTTGGGACATTAACAAATTATAAAATAAAATATCTATTTATATATCATTAATAATTAATGAAATTTTTCTTATTTCTTACCCATTTGCAGGTCACTTTTGTTAAAGCAAGTTAATTTAGATAAAATTGTGAGACTTTCTTCTACAAAATAAAAAAATAATTTTTCAATTTGAACATTCCTTTATATAAATAACGGTAAAATAATAAAAAAAACCGGTTACCCTAATAAAAATTTTCTGAGAATGTTTTTATCTACAATTTAGAAGAAGACCAATTTCTCTACTTACCGTTATCTAAAAAATGCAAAAAACTGATTTTCTAAAAAAAATTGTAGCTCATTTTTTGGATATATCGCACGCAATATATATTTTCGAAACCGTGACGCCTGAAGTACTGGTAAGTGATGACGTCATAACGTAATTACACCGACCTTAAAAGGAAATTTTTCCGTAGCAAATTATTTTTAGAATCTTATAAAATATTATGTTTAAATTAATTTTCTATTTAATTTTGTCTAAGTATAACAAGCAGTACATGTATGCAATGTGAAAGTTTGTGTCAAAATTACTTACCACATATGAAAAGGGGGCATTTCCCAAATGTTCATTCAAAGTATTCTTAAATTATTTATTATTTCGCAATTATTTTAGAATAAAAATTACAGTTTTTAACTCTATTTTGGTAAAAAAAAAGTTTAAAAGAATGTTTTAGTTAAAAAATAATGTTCCAGTTTAAAGTTCTTGGCCTATTTACGAATTTTGGTTATAAGACCAATATTAAAGATTGAATTTACGGAAAATTTGAATATGAATTGAGCTGTAGTTTTCTAACGAAATTATCTAAAGTAATGTTTTCGTAAAATTATTTTTTGCTACTATGTTTTTTTATATTTAAAATTTATTTTCTTTATCACCAATCGTTGTATTATAAAAATATAAAAGTTTTAAAATCACACAGAATAAAAAACTGTATGAGAGAGTAACAAATAGTAAGCACTATTTTCAAAGTTTTTTAGAAATATGCTAAAAAAAATAAATATTGCATATTGCATATGGCATATTTATAGCAACATATATAAATTTATTATTTTCGTAATAGTGTCAAGTTAATCACATAATCTTAAATGTAATAAATATAATATATTTTAAAGGTTCTTATTTTTCTCTTTTTACTTTTTAAAGTCTAATTTATTTATCTTAATTTTATTTTTATAATTAAATAACTAATTTATTTTTATAAATAAATGGAAAAAATTAAATAAGTAAATGAAACTAACCGATATGCGCCACCCATTAATTTGTTAATAACTAAACCTACATCATGCAAAGTATAAACATATCCTTTTGGTATATGCGGTCGAACATCTCTTAAAATATATCTGTAAAAATTCACATTTAAAGCAAAAAGGTATGTATGTTTTAATTAATCCAACTGGTTTACCCTAAAGTATTAGCTGGTCCATGTTTTGTATTGTATAATTCTTCTAAACGGGGTATTGTCAAAAATTTTTTCATGGAAACACCATTCTCTAATAATAACTTAACAAAATCGATCCTGTCATGTTCCAATGCTTGCATCATTGCTTCATCTAGAGCACCTTTAAAATTCATGATATTTAGGTTTATTATATTGTATATAAGTTTATTTCGGCTTGATATTATCTAAACAGATTAATTTTGTGTTTGAGTTTATTACCTGATGGCCATTCTTGACCATAAACAAATATTTCTGTTCTTGCTATATCAACCCGGTTCCATGTTAAAGCTAAACTTAATTGTTCCGGTGGACTTAAATGTTGAGATTTAAATAGGGCTGTTAGTATTGTCTGGTCCAATTCTTGAGCTTCACCATCAGGCTTTTCTTGTATGCGAAAAACAGTTATCTTTTAAAAAAATGGTTTTAAAAATTTAATTTAAAATTTTAATAAAAAATACTTTTTCTTTTTTAAAATTACCAAATTTTTATTTCTTGTGCATTGTAAAAGTTCATTGTACAATTTTTCTGCTTGTTCAAAAACAACCTCAAACGTTTTTTGTATGGTTCCTATTAGGTATTCTCTCATTGATTCCAAAACGGGTTGATCATCACCTTCAGAAGCATATCTATACATTCAAATTAATAAAGAGGTTTAAAAAAAATATATAAAAATTGAAATATCAAAATTCATCAAAATCGATCTAATGTATATTAAATAGTTCTCACTTGTGTACAAAAGCTATTAAATCTGCTGCACGACCAGATCCATCGCAGACAACTACAGGAACTGGAGGTGTATCAGTGACATATTCTAAAACAGCGCGTATCGTATTTGTACCACCTTCAATAACTAAACAAACCACTGGAGTACATGAATGTGTAACTGAAGAAAATGCTCTCAGTAATAAATTTTAAATTCGATAATAATTTAAATAATAATTAAAAACTAAATGTATAAAATGGTTATGAAATGCAAGTAGATCTAAAAATTATCAAAATAAATATGCATGTTTAGCTACAAATTTATACATTCGTAAAGACGTGACTTAATAAATTATTAAAAACTTGATTTTGTAATTCGCTACTAGTTATTTTTTTTTACATAATATCATAATATATAAATATAAAAGTAAAAGTAATACCGGATTTAAAAGAATACCGGATATCCAACTCCAAAACCTCACTATTTAATTATTTAACATATGTAATATAAAAATTAAAATTAAAGATGGTCACAAAATCTTGGTGTCAATAATTTGGCAGCATGAAGAGGCAGCTCCTACTATTTTCAATGGTATTCTACTATAGCAGACCTTATTATACATATATGTATAGCTCCTAATCAGTTATATAAAAACAATAAATAATGAGAATTACTATGAGGTGGAAACCTCATTAATTTGATAATATAACCTTCTTTACAACAAAATATTGAAATGTAACAAAAAATACGAATTTTTATTTCAGTGGAACTTTTGTCCTTAACCGAATGTAACTTCTGGTTTTTTGCCTTTAGTCAAATGTAACTTCTGACTCTACACCATAAAACTTCAATTTATATTTTGTTTACAGAAAAATAAGTTACAACTCTAATATAAACAGAAGAAATAAAATATTATATTAACATTTTTTTAATCTCTACGTGTCAACAAGAAAAACAAATTGAATAAAATTTCCGCAAAGGGGTGATGCGTTATTAAGATGACGTTATCAGATAACGGTACCTTATATCTCCAAGTTTCTAAATACATATGTCATTAGTACAGTTACCGCCATCTTCTGGCGGAAAAATGTTTTACAAAATTTCTTAAAATGTAGTACTATTTTAATTAGATCGTCATATTTTTCTCGTAAGACAATAAACTGGAACCATTTTCTACAATATCGTAGAGTGTCGTTAATATACATCTTGCTTCATTTTAATCCATACTACCCGTTTCGGAGGTATTCGGAGATAAAAAAAAAAAAATTCAAACTTTCAAAAAAATTATTGAAATGTGAAATTTTCAAAAAAACACCCTATATTTATTATTATACCCTTAGAAAGGTCTCGTCACACCCTTTTCAACAGTATATAATAAGTATGATATATATTGGCAAATAGTCCCACAGAGGAGATAAATGTGAAACTGAAACAACAATTTTAAGAAAAAAAACTTTATATCTTACTTTATTTCTCAAACATTTATTTTGCCTTTTTGTTTTCTTGTTGGAATATGTATGTTAAAATGTAAGTAGGATGCACTTTAGAGTTGTATACAATATCAAGTTGGGTTTTGATAATTTGTTTGGGGGGAGTTTGAAGGTGGCAACCCTCCCAATTTTAAAAGTTTTGTTGTTAAAATATGTATGTAAAAATATAATTAGGAAGGTCTTTAGAGTTGGGTACCAGTTTATTGTCTTACGGGAAAAATATAACGGTTTAATTAAAATAGTACCTACAAATAGTTAAGAAAATTTTGTAATGCATTTTTCGGCCATTATATAGCGGTATCGGTACTAATGGCATATATATTCGGAAACTTGGAAATACAAAATAATGTTATGTGATGACGTCATTTAAATATATTATCACCCCTTAGCGGAAGTTTACAAAAAATTTATATATAAAAAAATAGTAAACTATAATCAAAAATTATAATAATATACCAAACGAAATAAAAGCCGTTTCAAATTACAGATTAGGGTTAATCTAAAGAAATATTATTTCATATTGGTAAATAACTAGCTGATAGGGCAAAAAATTAATTTAATAATAATGATTTTGGTACAAAACTTTTGCTTTTGAGTTTACTTTGCTTTATTATTTTTTCTTTTTGAATAGTTACATAATTTTTACTTTTTTTTTTTTTTTATATACATACCTATATCATTTTATTTTAATTCTAATTTTTTATTCTCTCAATAATTTGTTTTTGTTTACTTTTTAATATTGAATTTAAGCTTTTACTCATTCTTTTATTATTTGTTTTTTTTAAACACTTTTTTTTACACTGTACGAGCTCAAAGCTCTTTTGGAGAAATTAATAATAAATAAATAAAAAAAAAAAAGATCTAACTTAATTTAATTTTAAAAATTTAATAAAGCAAGTAGATAAACGTTTCTTCACAACATTTTGTTGTAGATAATACAAAGTTGTTTCCGTTTTAATTGCGAAACACTTATTTTCTACAATTTAAAATGATCTGAATATATCATTTTATTATTTTGAATGTTTATATGGAAAAATCAATTTGAAAATAAATAATAAAATATAATTTTCTTATCTTAACTATAAATTTTACTTACATGGATGCAATTTTAAATTTGAAATAAATCGTTCTAACTTTCGTCTTAAAATAAGTTCGGCTCCATATTTTCCTTGAGTACCATTGTCGACCAGTAAAAAATAAGCATGGCGGTTATTAAGTACAGCTAATTTCGATCTTGGAAAAATTTATTAAATATATAAATTTTTTTTGTTATAAATATATAGTCAAATAGCTTAAAGTAGATAGCACATTAGGATGGTTAGTGATTATACATGATAAAAGTTGTAATATAAATAATATATGTAAGTTATATCCATAACATATTATGGTTCTAAATATTTTATGTCACTTTCTTTTATTATTTAAGATAGTACACATTGGGTATACTTTACTTTAGGTACATTGTTCGATTGCCTTGAAATTTCACATAACGGTACCTGTGACGTCACCTATATTTCATAGAACATGACTTTTGACGGAAAGGTCATTTAAAGATCAAATTGATTATTTTGAAATTTTCCTAACATTTTGTAGTATTTTACTTAAACCGTTATATTTTCGTCTACGATAGTATACAGGACCCATTTTTTTACAACATTGTAGGACCTACTACTGTCTTTAATAAATATTTTGTTTCATCTTAATCTGTGCTACAGTTTCTGAGATACTGCTGTTCAAACGGAAAAATTTGGTATAAAAAAAAAAATTTCTCTACACTTTCTAGAAACCACTATACTTTATAAATTTTCAAAGATACCCTATATTATTTTTATACTGTTAGGTTTCTTCCCAGCCTTCCCATTGGTATATAACAAATATGGTACGGCTTGGTAAATAGTCCCACCAGAGATTAGAAATGCGAAATTGAAATAACAATTTTAATAAAAAATGCAATTTCATACTTTATATGCTTAAGTGACGGAAAATATCTCAAAAATTATTAGATGTATAAACATCGTTGTAGCCCCAAAAGTCTGTAAAGGTCTGTAAACAACTATTAAGATGAAATACTTAAAATTAGTAGGTTGTCTCATTTAAGTACTGAGTTCTTAAACAATACACACTTATTGTATAATTATTTGTGTATTATAAAGATACACAAATAATTATAAAGATTAGAGAAAGAAGTATTAAATAACAAGAAATGTTTTTTTATTTGAACGCTTAGTCTATTAAGTTTTTCAATGATATTACTTTTTTTTGAAAATTCTTATACAACTTATATGTATCAAATGAAAGGTCTGAATACACGCATTTTTTAGACGTAATAAAAACTTATACTTAACCTAACGGTTTTTTAAATAATTAAGTTTAAATCAAAAAGTATTATATTATTTATCAAATAATATCTTATCGTTATCAGATTAAAAAAGTATTAGGTAATAATTAGAGCTTGGAGTATCAGCATTTGAAAATAGGACTTTTCGACTTTAAAGAGCTATAGCGTCGTAATGATGTCATCGCTTCATCTTAAACTGTCTAGAAGTTTTGTAAGCACACGTACAGACAGACGGGTGGATGGACGGACAGAGTAAAGCTAATCAGCAAATTTTTCAAAATTTTTTTGAAAAATGTACTAAAGAACAGAAACATTCAGTTGCAATAATTTTTTTTTAAATAAAAATAAAAAGTTTTCCCCATCATTTTGAAAATGATTTGTTGTTGAAATATTATTTAACAAAAATAATTAGGACGATTTTTAAAATTGGTTTCAATATAGATTTTAAATAATTTAACTTTGGCTTAGAGACATCAATTGCCACCTTTTTAATATAAAATGATTTATTTATTTCATTTTGTTGTTATTTATTACAACTAGTTACAGTCACTTTGCAATTAGTTAATACTAAGATATGGCTTAGACATAATATTTATGTGCAGAATTTTTGTAATACACATAACTATCTGTCTTCAGACAGTTTTGTTTGTAAGAAGCGTTATAGTAATTTTTATTCCTTTTTAAGATTTAGGTGAACTCTCTGACATAGATATGGGACGCTTTAAAAGCTTATTAGAATGGTTCATCTAGAATAACAAAAAGAGCGAGGGCCTTAGGTATACTTAATAGCATCTTTGGTTAAATACGTTCTCCTACAAAGGATGAGCACTACGGACGCATAGTCTAGTGGCGCATTAGAGTACTACCCTTCTACAAATTAATTTATTATTTATGAAATAACCGCTGCAATCAATTGGAAACACAAACTATAGCTGTTTTGACGTTTAAAATATGACACTGTACTATTGTGAAATTTTTAAAATCACAACAAAAATCTTGAAATTACATATTATGTATCTAATAAAAATTTCATAAAACACTTTGATTCTAACTAAAGGAACGATAAAACCTAAATTACCGTTTTTCTTAAATTCGGAAAAAAAATCTAATGAAAGAAAACTATGATTTATTTTACTTCCGTTACTTTGAGGTACTACAGAGCTAGTTTATAATAAAACAGGTTTCGTTAATATGTGTAACAGCGAACACACTAAAAGTTTTTTTTAATAAACTTTAACTTAATATAACTACATTTTTTCCATATAGTATTAAGTATAGGCAAAATACAGAAAGTTTTTGATTTTTGAAAAATCAAATATTCATTTTTTAAAAAAACTTTCTTATTTTGATTTGATTTATCCGCAAATTTAATTAGTTTGTTTAAACGGGTACATGCAATAAAGACAAATGAAATAAAGCCAAATTGTACTTTTTTGCCAAATTGCCAAAGTCATAATTTCTTAATTTTTGGCTTTATTTCATTTTTAAAAATTTTTGAAAAAGAAATAAAGCCAAAAATATTTTAACATAAGATAAATTTTAACTTCAATTCCCTTTTATTATTCATTGATTGTTTAAATTATTTAGTTGCAGTTATTTTTGATATTATTGTTTATTTTCCCAAAAACGAGTTCTGTGTATAGCTGCCTTTATAGCCTTTAACTACTAACGATTTTCTTTAGTATACGACTATAAAATATATAACGTAACTTTTAAAAGAGTTTTCAGGATTACTGATTTAGGAATTCTTCTCGATAAACTTAATTTAATTCTTCACTATGACCAATTAGCTAAAGAATTAAAGAGCTAAAGAATTTAGTGACTTAGCTGTGACAAAATTTCTCTATTGTTCCCTTGTTCGATCCATCTTAGAATACGGTAACATTATATGGGATCCAGCCTTTCAAGTTCATTCCAAAAGAATCGAATCAGTTCAAAAGCAATTCCTTTTATTTCAATCCTTCTGATTTTGCTAATATTCCTAGTTACACTATAAGACTTAATTCATTAAACATGCTTTCTTTATATTTACATAGACAATTATTGTCATCATGTTTTGCTTTTGATATTTTGAATAATAGTATTTGGATAATGCACGTATTAACGCGGCATATATTCAATATAGAGATAGGGTAAACAAATTAATTATTGAGGCAAAACAAAAATATTACTCGGACAAAATTTCTCTATACCCGAATGATACTAAGAAACTCTGGAATCTATATAAAGAAATCATATATAAAACTCATACCTCTGCAAAAAAACCAATCAAAATATTATGACAGAATGATAAAACAATAGATAATGAAAAAGAAATTTCGCAATGCTTTAACAATTTTTTTGTAAATGTAACAAAAGAAATTAACGTACCGAATACCATTATTGATCATACTTATTTGAATCAATTCGAACGTACCATTTTATCAAATTTTCAATTAACTAAAACAAACTCCGAAGAGGTCAGTACAGTTATAAGCACATTAAACGTGGCAGCAACTATAGGATGTGATAAAATTTTTACCAATTTTATTAAACATTTTGCGGATAGACTGCTCCCAGTTTTTGTTAAGTTAATTAATAAATCGTTAGCGGTATTTTTTTGCAAAACCTTTAAATTGCTATTATAGTTCCTATTCATAAAAATGGAATTAATTGGCAGTGCTCAAACTATAGACCCATTTCTATTCTACCGGCTATTTCAAAAATTTTTGAAATACATAATTAAAATAGATTAAAATAGATTGAAAGAAAAGATAAGAAAAAAAATAGATTGAACTTTTTTATGTCTAATAACAATATTTGGTTTCCAATCAAAATCAAATACTACAGCTGCATGTCTAAACCTAACAGATTTCATATCGAAAGGTATTGACAGCAAAAAATTTACTAGTTGCGTCTTCCTTGATCTAAAAAATGCATTTGATTGTGTCGACCACGAAATCGGTTTTTTAAGTCATATCTACATAATAGAGTGCAAATAGTTCGTATAAATAACAGATTTAGCTCTCAGAAAGTTGTATATAAAGGTGCACTTCTAAGATCTATTTTAGGACCGGATCTTTTTAAGATATATATTGATGATTTAGCATGTCTAAACCTAGGAATTTAGGAACACTTATACCTTTTAGGAATAAATATATTGAAATTGTAAAATAATTTAATTATTTAGTCTAAATTTAAGACTACAAAGTAAACTGGTACAATCACATTGATAACGTCATAAAAAGAATAGTACCGTACATTTTTATCCTACATATATTGAAAAATTTTCTTTCTAACGAAGCCTTATACATGATCTACACTTCTTACTTAATATATTGCAGCAAATATATTAGTTTCGCAAACATATGCAAATATGAACTATATGTTTTAGCCTTTAAAATTGTGAATAATGATATTAAGCATAACTTCATCTTAAACAGGATGATTTATATTCACAATCATAACACACGTAACAAAGCAAAATTACTACTTATCATTATTCCATACAAATAATCAAATAAACACAGGGCTAGATAATTGTTTAAAGGCGTATAACGAGCTGCCGGAGAATCTTTATTACTTTTAATATGCTACGAAAATTAATATATATTTATTACTTTGCTTGTCACTTATGTACATATATCAAATTGGTTTTTTTAAGAATACTTTTTTTTATCTACAGAGTTTTTTTTTCCTTGCTACTCCTGTTAGGAGCATAGGGCATCCACTAAGTCATTTATTATTCATAGTTGACTAAGCTTCAGTTTCTGGAATCATTATTTCACTAAGCCGTTGATTACTCGGCTGTAGCTATTGTGCAAGACTAAGCGTTTTATATTTTATATTACAACAATATATATTACAATATGATATTAATTATGATATTAATTATAATTTAAAAGACATATATACTTATTTTTAATTTAATTATATTATACTAATTATATATTATAAGAACAATTTATATTAGGGGCCTCGGTGGCATAGTGGGTAAGAGCGTATAAAATACGCTGTACACACCGCACCGAGGGAGTGTTGTACACAATACACCGAGGGAGTGTTGGTTCGAATCCTACACTCGTCGTAAGGATTATTCCCCCTTACGGCATTTACAGCCACGCCTGAACAGGAAAGGCTGTGTAATTTCCTGTCCACATTTATGTGGCAGAGAAATGCATTGAAAAAAAAAAAAAATGTATATTATTTTTTATTAATCTATATGATCCAGACGGGGTTTGAATCCGAGACCTTTCGTATGAAAGCCCGGTATCTTAACCACTACACCATTGGCTAGATATCTACAGAGTGATTCTTTTTTTTTGTTTTGTAAATTGAGTTAAAACATATAATACTAATAATAAATTACTCTTTTTTTTAGATTTAAGGTCTTAAAAGTTCAGTTTTAAGTCATTGTATTGTATAATTTTTTTAAATATAAGCATTCATTTAAAGATTTTTTTTGACCCCGTACGAGCTTTGTCCACGTTAACGGGGGACTGACAGAATAATGAAAATATAGTATTCTGGATTAGAAGATATGTGAGAGTTGGATTCAAAATTAGGGTATTCTCTTTTTCGGAATATATATGTATACGCGAGATTCTGAATTAACGCGGTTTTAAAGTTGAATTCAAACATCTATATTCTATATACATATATAAATATTCTGAAAAAATGAAATACTCTGATTTTGAATTCAACTCTAAAATATCTTCTAATTCAGAATGTCGCATGACACTTCACTTTCGAATTGCAGACAAATAACAAAAATAAGTCATATTCGATTTCCATCTTATGACATGGCTTCTAGTTAGAAAAATGAAATAAAGTCAATTATTGTAATTATGGGTTATTATAATTGGATTTATTTCTTTTTTAACCACCTTTAATAATGGAATAAAGCCGGAAACAAAAAAGCACGATTTTGGTTTTATTTCAAATGAAGTACTGAAAAAAGCCAATTGGCCTTATTTCATTTGGTTTTATTGCATATACCCTTTAAACTACTGATAAATAATAACCTATTTTTATATATTTTTCTGTTATAATTTCGGTTGCAAAATTACAAAAACAAATAAATATATCATTTTTTTAACAGATAAAGCAATACAATTTCTTACCTTGGTGAACTAATACTATGACAAGGTATTTCACGATTATGGCCAAGTAATTCATGATTTCTTTCTACGATACCCCATGGAGCAATACCAATGCTTACAACACGCCCTGTCCTCTGTTGTCCTTCAGACGATAATGCATCACCCACTTGTCTTGTTACGCCTGTAAAATATTAAAATTAATCAATTGTCGCCTAGAAGTTTATTTATTACTATTTGTCTTAAAATTTTTTAAACGATTACCAAGAATACATAATATATCACTAATTTATTTTAATATTTATTTCATTGATTCGATTATTTACTTATCTATGTACATATTTATGCACATTGAATCTGCACTTATGTAATATTATATATTGTATATATAATATTGTATGCATATTCTATAATAATTTATAAGGAGCATAATTTATAGAGCATAATTTTATAGGGAAATTAATGGGAGTCTATAGGGAATTATGGTGTATATTTTTGATCACTACTTATCTTAGTTCTGCGTTTAAAAGTTTTAAGTTTTTTAATAATCCGTTTTTTATTTATCGAAGTTCAGTCTTGCCCATATTGTATTTTTTATGATAAGTAATGTGAGGCAATCTATTATCTATATGTAAATAAAATTAATATGCGTTTTTTTGTATATGACTTCCAAAATGACTATGAAACGCATTGAGCGATACAAAAATATTTTCCTAAATGACTCATACGCATTTTCAAAGATCTAACTTCTGCTGAAATTTCAAGTTTCTAGCTTAAACTGTTTAGAACATAGAAGGGTTTAGAATTTTGCAATAATTCAATTTCGTATAACGGTAAATTAAGACACCGTATTGCTTAAATATATATTTATTGTATACATATTTGTCAATCTCATAACTACAGCTATCGTTTGGCATTTTTAGATTGATGATATTAGATATACCTTATAAAACTTGTGTTATAACAATTTAAATATAGAGCTTTTTCGAATTTTTGGAGGGCTGTAGTTTTGTCACGGGTGGGGCTACAGAAAAAATTGGTTCCATAAAATTAATTTTTTTAGGATATCTATGAGCATTTAAAATTTCATGGCTTTAGTTCAAACGATGTAAAACTTTTCAAAAATTTGTATGAAAAATGTGGAGATCAAAAAGTTAGTTGTTCGAGAGCTACCCAAAGTTTTAGTCGGATCTCAATCAAAAAAAATAGGGCGCCTACAAAGTGATCCAAAAATATTTTGTGTTAATTTCAATAATCTAGCTTTCTTAGTTTTTGAGTTAGCATGCTGACGAAAGGACAAATCTTTATCGACTCAGAATTTCAGAATTCTGATCCGATCCATACCTTTAAAGGTATATTTAGCTTGCTTATTTCAAGGTTTTACAAACAGAGGAGTAATTTTAGTATAACCGATACTTATCGAACGGGTATAAAAATTATTAATGTAGATACCTAATCAATTTTGGCAACAATTTTTACAAGAATATTTCATTTGGCGAAAAAATAAATAATAAGAAATTAATTTTGCCACGTGGTTTGCAAAATCTATTTGAATCTAAGGCATTACAGAATCAATTAAAAAAAAATAAGTGTAATTAATTTTTACAACAGGAAGTTGTTGTTGGAAGAATCATAAAAAATCAGTCTTGTGCACTACAAAAGCAATTGCAATTACACGAAAAAACATAACGTAAAATTTCGGCTGTGCGATTATACGTCCCACGAATAATGGACCAAAAGAAAAAAATACCCCAAAATTTCTATGGGATTTAGAGCGATTTTTCAAATGAAAAAAGACCACCATTTTAGGCAGTTTGCGGTCCTTTTGCATTCTGATTTTGGAGTCTTAATTCATAATGAATTATGGGCCCAAAAAAAATATTTTTATTTTATCATTTTTATTTTGGGGCCATAACTCATAATGGACGCACTTTAGTATAGATTTTAGAGTTGGATTCAAAATCAGATTTATGCAATTTGTCTAGAATATATATATATAAGTATATATGAGATTCTCAATTAGAAGGGATTTTAGAATTGGATACAAAGATTAAGATTTCAAGATTACCGCTTTTTGCAGAATATTTATACACATACTGTGGTTAAAACAGAATGAGAAAAAATACAGTTGCCTTTGTCAACTCTTAACTACCCGTACGAACCCGTTAGTATGTTCATAGACTTTCACTCTGCTTATAATATTATTTTTTTTTAATTTTTCATTATTTTAAAATAATTTGGGTGAATTTTATAATTTCCAGAACTATGGTTGGTTTACTTTACTTCAGAACTTTACTTTAGGTACATTGTCCGATTACGTTGAAATTTTACATAACGGTGTCTAGTGACGTCACCTATATTTCATAGAACATGGCTTTTGACGGAAAGGTTATTTAAAGGTCAAATTGATTATTTTGAAATTTTCGTAACATTTTGTAGTATTTTACTTAAAACGTTATATTTTCGTCTACGAGTATACAGGAACAATTTTTTTACAACATTTTGGACATACTATTGTCTTTAAAAATATCTTATTTCATCTTAATCAGTGCTACAGTTTCTGAGTTTTGCAGTTCAAACGTAAAATTTTGGTGTAAAAAAAAATTTTCTCTAGGCTTTCTAGAAACCCCTATACTTTATAAATTTCCCAAAACATAGGACTGTAAACAACCCTTAAGATGATATACTTAAAATTAATACAGGTTGTCTCATTTGAGTACAGAGTGCTTAAACCAAAAAAAATTTTTTTTTAATTTGCACTTTTTTCAATATTTCATTGTAAAATTAAATATAACGATACCGATATAAACATAAACGTATTTGAAAATAATTTGGTGGGAACTAACTGCAACAACTTTCAAGATAACCAAAAATATATATATATTGATCCAATGG
The DNA here is from genome assembly GCA_947095535.1 of Poecilobothrus nobilitatus. Lineage (NCBI taxonomy): Eukaryota > Metazoa > Arthropoda > Insecta > Diptera > Dolichopodidae > Poecilobothrus > Poecilobothrus nobilitatus. The sequence goes on from OX352773.1 coordinate 130,932,094, forward strand.
TTCCTCCTATTGTTAGACTACCAAAAAAAATAGCAGAAAAAATTTTTTTTTTCTTTTTTAGAATTTATTATCTTAGCTTCAAACTTAGTTTTTACGCATATTTTCAACTTGTCTTATTACTTCACAGAAGAGAAATTTTCTTATAAGTAATAAGACTTGTTGAAATTTAAAACTAGGATTTGTCTAAGCATATCAATACTACTTGCTTACTGAAGAGTTTCGGTAGTATTGTAGAACGAAACATTTCCTAAAATATAAAATTAGCCTTTCAAGGCATAATAATGGTTACAATGTTGATACGTATTTTGTATCTAAGTAACCAAATAATTTCAAATAAACATCAATTTGATAAACTAGTAAAAACACAATAAGTTGGAAAATTTTTAATTTATTTAAATAAAAAAAAAAAAACAAAAAAAATAATAAAAAAAATGAAAAAAAAAATTTTTTTTTTTCTTTTTTAGAATTTATTATTTTAGCTTTAAACTTAGTTTTTACGGATATTTTCAACTTGTCTTATTACTTCACAGAAGATTTTCTGAAATTTTCTTATAAGTAATAAGACTTGTTGAAATTTAAAACTAGATTTTGTCTAAGCATATCAATACTACTTGCTTACTGAAGAGTTTCGGTAATATTGTAGAACGAAACATTTTCTAAAATATATAATAGTACTTATCCATCAGAAAGGATTTCTGACAAATTATGAAGACTTACATAATATATATGACAAATATTATACAAATATAGGAATAACAGCAAAGATATAATAAAAGAGCTAACAACATACAGAAGCCATATATACAACAAATACAGAGAGCATCTTTAGAAAATAAGAAATTCGTGGCAAAACTATTTGATTACAAAATGATGGAACACACAAAAGAACAAAATATAAGTGAATTAAAAATTTTTTGAACAGGAAGCGACTATACAGGAAATTAATAATATTGATACAGTAATATTTAATGAAGTTTGGATTTACGATAACGAAAAGACTTTAGACTTTAATTTACCAAATTATAAAGTTATTTTTCACTGTAGAAATCAAAACCGAGGTGGTGGTACTGCTGCATATATAAAAAAAGAACTTAATTTTAACATAATTGCTCAAGAGGAATTACACAATCTAATCATCATTGAGTTTATTAACACAACACCTAAACTTAAAATAGGTACACTCTATACAAAGCGCAGAATGTTAACAACAACATATTTATAGAACAAATGGAAATACAAATAGACCAGATAACAAATTTAACAATTTTTTTCAGATATAAACATAAACCTATTTGAAAATATTTATACTACAACATAGACATGTTGACAAGTTCAGGATATAATATTATAAATTAAACTGATGGAAAAGAGAAGAGAAGAGAGACTGCGAATACAAATATTTTAATTGATCATATTATCACCAATTGCAATAATAAAATAGATATATCATATAAATTAGAAAATACCAACCTCTCAGATCATAAAATGACCATTGCGTATACGAAATTAGTTAAACTAAGTAAAAACCCAATGCGAAAAATAGTTAAAGTGAAAATAAATTACAGCAATATGCTTGAAGTTGTAAGATCTAAAATTGAAACGAAAAATATCGATCAAACTCCTCAATCAATAGACATTATACAAGCAGCTAAGGAATTGAGCACTAAAAGTTATTTAATATAATAATGGGTCTAAATAAAAATGCAGCAGCAAGATTGGATAAATTACAATGAAAGATATACAAGCTCTTGCATCAGTAATCAAAAAACCATTATCAAATATAGTAAACAAATGTTTATCGATGATGGGTATATTTCTCAACTGCTTGAAAGAAGGTACAATAACCTCAGTTAACAAAAGTGGATTGAAAACGGATTGTGGAAAATATAGACCAATATACATATCTATACTAATCTCATTAAATAAAATTTTAGAGAAAGCAATTACTCTTCTTTACTTTTTTTCTTTTTTTTTTTTAATTTTTACACTGAATATTAAATTTAATTACATCTTTTTTGATTTTGTATTTCATATTTTATATTTCAATTTTCAAATAAGGGAAAAAGCCGAGTGGAATACATTAACCTTCGCAAAATACAAGTTCAGTGCGCAATCATTTTGACTCATCTTCCAACATGTCAAGATGAGTAAAAATGTTTCTATGTTTCATTGTTAGCGTTCCTTTTACAAGTAAAAGGAACGCAAACTTTATATTAATTAATATGAGAATAAGAACTTTTGTAATCAAAACAATTGAATTTGCCAACAATGGGTCTTCTATTATATTTACTATACATTATGAATATGGTTAACTGTGGCATAATGTCAAAATATGTTTAATATTTATGCTGATGACACAAATATTGTTGCTAAGTCAAGCACTCTCTGTGAATTAGAAACGGTGTTAAATGAGGACTTTTGAAATGAGGAAATTTTGTAATTGGCTGAAAGTGAATGAATTTAATAATACTACACACATTAATTAATAATTAATACACACATTAATTAGATATTAAGATTAAGATTAATTTAATTTCCTATACACAATGTAAAACTGTCTGAAATTAAAAAAAAAATATGAAATTTCAAAATATTCCTTTCGGTCCTTTAGACTGTATACGTGCATCACAAATATACCTCCATACACACACATACATACTCAAACATACGGGTACAAATTTTTCGCGGTCGGTGAAAAAAACTGTATGATGGACAAAGCACATATTGAGAGATTTGTCCAGAATGCTACACTACCCCTCTTAAAGGATAACTTATGTGCGTCGGAGTTGGAAACTGGTGGTCACAAAGTTTATTAAAATTACGATTACAAGATCACATCAACGAAGTGGATGATGTAACTCTGGAAGAACATTTTCCAGTGAACGTGTTTAATTCTTGCGAACCTACGAATAGTGAACACGATGATCTCAATGATGACGTGTTGTAGTGGCCAATCGATTAACTTAACGAGAAAATTAAAAGACAAGAAGAAACTATGAGATTAACTAAATTCATTGCGCTCAGTGCAACAAAATACGTATTCGCAATTCAGTTTTAAGGATATTGAGAAATATTTACCAGTTTTTTCTAGAGATGATAATTACTCCATAAATTAATATTTTAAAAGTTTTCATTAAGCAAAAACCTTGTATAATTGGCACGATCAGCAAGCATATATTATTCAAAACGGTTCCTTCACTGTAATGCAAAACTTTTTTTGAAAAAACCAACCAACGCAATGATTGAAACTGGAAGTCCTATAAGTTTCATCCAAAAACGTTTTATCCCATTGTATGTAATGTCACCTGTAAAGGAGTATGCTGAATAATCATGGATCAACAATAGCAGGCTTAATATTTTAGGTAAAATTTAATGTACAATTAAATTAAATCAAGAAATATAAAATTGAATTTATATGTACTTAAACACTTTGTCATGATATCGCCTAAATTGTGTTAGGTAGAGATTTTTTACAAAAATGTGAAGGAAATTAATGTTTAATGATAGAAGTATTAATAATATTAAAAGTGATGAGAAATGTATAAATTTTGAAAATGTTAACGACGATAAATTTTTTGAAGAAATCTTAAATATTAATGTTGATACGCGCTGTGAAATAATAATAAAATTGGTTTAAATATAAATAATAATTTAAATTTTGACGAAAAACGACGATTCCTAAAATAATGAAATTAACTTATTTAAATTAACCGACAGCATTAATTTAGAAACTTTGAGTTTGAAATGAAAATGAAGTAGTTATAATAATATTTTTAATGGCACACGAAGACTATTGCCTTACTTTCAAAAATGGGAAATGGAAACTTAGGAAAATATTAGACGATTTATTAGCTTCGTTCGTAACATTATCCGGGAAAGTACTTCCCTTAACGTTCACTGATCGTACTTATAGAAAAGAAAAATGGAGAATTTAGGTTGTGCATCGATAGGTAATTGAATAAAATTTTCCAAAAGGTTAATTATCTTTTGCCTTTAATAGAAGACCATTTAGATAGACAACAAGGAAAAAAATATTTCTCTCGGTTAGATTTAAAAAATGGCTTCCATCATATCAAAATGGTTTATAAATCTATAAAATACACCTCTTTTGTGACCCCTTTGGGTCAGTTTGAATATTTACGTATACCATTTGAGCTACTCACGTATACCGTATACGTATACCATTAATATATCGTCGCTTAACGCAACGATATATTAATTGTGTATTTAGAAAACTATAACCGAAGGTAAATTATTAATCTATATTAATCTATATGATTAACTTATAGCTACTGAAACTAAAGATGAACACATGTTCATTCATTCATTCATGCAAGAAAAATGTTCATTCTGGCAGTTTTTCTCATAGCGTTGTTGATGTGACAAGTGTCTTGAGAGCATTGTTGATAAGAAAGGAAAAGATTTGTAAGAGGAAATAAGAAGGGTTTATTTAGTTGCAGCTTTTTATTTTTTATTTAAAATTATAACTATACAATATTTTATGTTTTTTATTCTATTAAAATGCCGTGTTATTGTAATTCTAAGGTGGATAGAATTGAATTAAAAATGCAATGTTCTATTTGCAAAACTTTAATACACGCTAAATGTGGAAATTTACTACAAAGTGACATTGAATATATGGAAAAACACAATAAAACTTTGTGTGCAATAAATGCAGTGCTATAAGGAGTAACTCTTTGCAGTCTAATGCTACAAATAATAATTTAAAAAATAATACAGCAACTTGTAGCAATACTTTCATAACTGCTAATAATAGTGCAAAGCAATCTTCTGTTTCATTTGTTGATGTTAATGTTGGTGGAGCGAACAAAGTTATTATCTCTCAAAATAAGAGTGAAATAACGGAAGTTAATACAAATAATGAGAAAATCTTAAATAATAAAAATAATGAAATAGAGAAAGATGAAAAATATACTATGGCAATGGTGTATAATAAATTAGTTAGTTTATAAAAAATAAACAGTGATTTCTTAACCTCAATTAATTTAATAAAAGAAGAGAATATGGCATTAAAGTTGAAGGTGTGTAGTTTGGAAAGCAGATTGAACTGGATGAATCAGAAAAAGAAAGAAAAATTTATTGAAATAGTAGGTATTCCTGATGTTAATAATGGTAATGTCAAACAATTAACAAATAAAATTTTTGTTCATGGTTTATCATTGAATATAAATGAAGATCAGATTGAGTAATGTTTTATTAAACATAAAAGCACAAAAAAATAATTCTGATTCTATTATTAATACTGTACCTAAGGTAAAAAATATTATCTACGTTAAGTTCTCAAACGATAGCATAAAATCAAAGGTTATGAAAAAAAAAACACTTGTTCATAAGAAGTTAGCTTGCAACTTATTTGATGGAGACAGCAAGAGTTCCAGTGGAATATTCATTAATAACAGTTTGACAAGTTACTCGTAGGCACTTTATATGGAAGCCAATTTAGGTATTTATGGTTTAAAACCTCTAATTTGTTGTTTAGAAATATGTTATTATATTAAAATCTTTTGCAGATTTAAATAAAATTAAATAGTTTCTGTTTTTTAGCTTTTGCTAAAATAATTCTTCATGAATATGAAAATGATTTTTTTAATCATATAATCATCTTTTGTTTAAATAACAATAATTGTGAAAGTGTTTTCCAGACTTGCTCTAATTTCAAAATAAATAAAAAATTTTTTTTAGTTCAACAAAATATCAGAAGCCTGAGAATGAATTTTGATGTGCTTGTCTCTAATTTGGAAATTTTTGCCAGAAGACCTGATATTATTTTTGTTCCGGAAATTTGGATTTATAATGAAGAAATTAATCAATATCATATTCCAGATTATAATTTTTTGCAAAGACTAATGATTCTTTTGCGGCAAGTGGGGTGGGATATTTTGTTAAATGTGAATATGACTGTCAAGTAACTATGTTAAATTTTCTTAGTGCAGATGTAATAAAAATTTCACTTAATTTAGAAGTCAAACTAATTCATTTATTTGTGTCTATCGATTTCAATGTGTTTTTTAAAGAATTTAAGTAATTTTTAAATAATGAACGTTCGTCTAATTTGATAATATTGGGTGATTTTAATTTTGATTTTGATATTTTAATCAATAGTGAAGAGGTTTATAATTACCTAAACTTATTAGCCGTTAATGGATTATCGTCGGTTATTTTCGAGCACACTAGGCCATCGTTTGGTAAACGTTTAGATCATATTTATGTTCATTTTGGGAGTAGCATTCTTAGTATGTGTGAAAGTGCGTGCTTTGATCTAAATATCACTGACCATTCAATGACAGGTTTTTTTATAAATAATTTCGAAAAATAAAATTTTAAAAGACAGAGTTTTTTAGAGTATAAAAAAATAGATTCTATAAAACTTAATCACTTTCTTTTGTACGAAAGCTGGAAGAAGTTTACTTAAAAACTGATGTTTCGAGGGCATATGATAAATTTCTGTGGTTATTGAAATTTTATATAGATGAGTCTGGCCTCACTGTTAAAGTTAAATCGTCTAATTAAAGACTGAAGCCGTGGATAAATCGACAATGTATTATTAAAGAAAATCAAAATTAAAAATAATTTAAGAATTAAATGTAAAAAGAATCCGGATGTCAATTTTAAGAAAAAATATAAAAATTTGAATAGACAATTAAAAGAAGATATTTTAAGTACACGAAACAATTTTTTTAAAAATGAGTTGATCAAAAATAGAGGGGATTTAAAGGGTAAATGGCGTGTTATTAATAATATTATTAGTAGAAATATTGCAGGAAAATCTAAAAAATCCATTTATTTGCAAATTGACGGGAGAGCAATAACGAGTTGTTCGGATCTAGCTAATATTTCTAATAACCATTTCTCTAATATTGCTAATCTTTTCCAGGATTATTCAAACCGTTGCTATAATTGTAATAAGTGGGAATTGGTTGATGATAATAACATGAAACTTAGTTTCTATTTTGAAGCTATATCAGCGTTTGAAATTCAAAGAGCAATTGGTTCTCTTCAAAATTTAAACTCATGTGGAGATGATGGAATCTCTAACGTTCTTTTAAAAAGGTTTAAAAAATCTCATTACTTTCATCAATTTCTAAAATTTTTGAGAAATTAATGCAAAAAAGAATTTTAAGCTTGTTGAACAGAACAAACTTGTTTAGCACAATTCAAGCTTATTGTTAACATTACAAAAGCTTTTGATATGGTAAACCACTGAGTGATTTTGGAAAAAAAAAATAGAAAGCTGGTTTTAGAGGGTTTACTATAAATTGGTTTGCTTTATATCTTAATATGAGAAAATAAAGGGTAAAAGTTAATGACAGCTACAGTAATGTTGGAATTCTGCAGAATCGTGTACCACAGGGCTCAGTTTTAGGTCCCATTCTATTCTTAATCTACATAAATTCAGTTTTTACTCAGAATTTCAAGGGGAAGCTAATTTCTTTTGCAGACAACATAGGTTGTTTTTATGAAGCAAAGCAGATATGGTATTTCATGCTACGGAATGCTAAGGTTCCTTTTAACGACTAACTGTTGGTTTCATAGACTCTTTTAGTTTTGTAAAAATTTGTAACAAAGATCGTATTTGCTCTAGTCTTACTCTGTTTGTTTGTTTAAATATTTTACCTATGAGACACTTATATTGTGTTGTATATTATATTATATTTTTCTTTTTGTATTTTTCTATTTTATATAATTGTTTATAATTTTAAACTTTGAAATTTTTTTTGTTATAATTTTATTTTTCCTTTTAATATTAAATTTTGAAGCTACTTTTTATACACATCACCCCTCTGTACAAATGGTATGAATTAACTTTTTGAATTTTAATTTAATGAAGTGGTTTTAAAATTATTTTCTTGTAAAATAAAAAAATAAAATAAAAAACTAAATTATTTAGAATATGTGGTTAGTGCAGTTGGTACAGCGCCAAATGGTAATGGACTGGCTGCTATCAAAAATATTTCAAATTCCCGAAAATGTTAGGGAGGTGCATTCTTTTCTCGGCTTATGATAGTATTTTAGAAAATTCGTTAAAGATTTTTCCATGTTATCAAAACTCTTATTCATACGATTTGTTAAAGCAAAATGTAGAATTTAAATTTGAAGTTAAGGAAATTGAAAATTTAAAGGTTAAAATTAGTTAAATCACCCTTTCTAAACATTTCTTCGCCAATTTTCGAAATCGAACTACATTGTGATGTCAGTTCTGTAGGTTTTGGAGCAGTTTTGTATCCACATAATAAATTTCATCCCGTTTTCTTTTGCTCCAAAAGGCCTACATCAACAGAATCTAAGCACCATGAGTTGGAAACTCTGGCAATTGTTTATGCTCTCAAACGGTTTCACATTTATCTCACAGGTATAAAATTTAAAATTATTGACACTTACTTTAAATAAATACATTTTAAATCCTAGAATCTCCAGGTGGGCTTTAGATCTTCAAAACTTTGATTATGTTGTAGAACATAGGGACTCTAATAAAATGCGTCACGTGAATGCCCGTAATAGGTGTCATAATATTTTGTTAGTAGAAAAAGATGTTTTATTAGTAGAACCAAATTCTTTTGAAGCTGCTCAAGCTTAGAAAAAGGCAACGTTCGCTTTATAAAATGATTAACGGCCTTATATATCGTAAGGTTAAAGACTCCATTTTATTCTATGTGTCAGCACAGATGCAAGCAACAGTAATTCAAACCCATCATCATGGATTCTACCACATTGGTGTAGATAAATTATATCTAAGAAAAACTTATTGGTTTCCTTCAATGAAGGCTACAATTATAGACTATATTAAAGGTTGCCTAAAATTTATAAATTTTTCAGTGCCTTCTGGTAGATGGTTAATTACAAAGCATTCCAAACGATTTATAATGATAATTATGATCCAATTCTATCGGAAATTAGAAAAAGATACATTTTTGCTGTAATAGATAGCTTTACTAAATTCACCAAAGTATTTCCAGTTAACGAAATATGAACATGAAGCAGATTATATGTAATGTCTAGATTTACTATAGTAAACCGATACGAATAATTTCAGACATGGGATCCTGTTTTCTTCTAATAACTTTTCAAATTTTTGTTCTGATAGTAATATTATACGTGTCTAAATGGCCACTCATTCACCACAACCAAACTGTCAGGTAGAAATAGGATATTATCTGCTATGTTATCTAAAGAAAGTGAAATTGAGTCGAGTGAATGGACAAAATATTTATTCTGAATTTTAAATATTATTCGGAATTACTCAGAGAGGCAAAGTTAATGATAGAATAATGGAACATTTAAAAAATTATGTATTAAATAACAGTGTAGAAAATTTATAAAAGTTAGAATGAAGCAAGCGAAAATATATAATTACAAATATAGTAACTACAGCAGGAAATAGTAAGAAATGTTTGCCTAAATATAAGGGCCATTATGAAGTAGTAAAAATTTTACATAAAGATCGTTACGTCAAAAAGGACATAGAAAATTGGCAAATATCGCGAATCTCATATTCAGTACAAGCATATGGTTAATATGATCAAATTGTACAGAAATAATACCATAATATTTAATCTGTAAATTATAGATATTTAAAACCCTTTCACTCAATGATTTACCAACCAACTTTCATTTTTTTTTTTAAATGATAAATATTCAGTACAGTCATTTTACAATACCAATATTTTTCCAAAATTGCTAATTAAAACACCTCGAATTTCGAGGGCGGGCGAATACTAGTTATTTATTTAATGTTAAAAAATATTTTTAATTTAAAATAGAAGGTGAAAACCAGTTCATGAAAACCAATACATATTAAGAGTTTGTATAAGTATAAATTATAATCAATTTTTATGTTTTAAATTGATATATAAAATACGTTTTGTAACTATTTTCTTTCAAACAAAAAAATGTATTTGTTAATGTCTAATGTAAATTCAGAAAGCTTTATAATATAACATACTAATTCATTTAATAAATTCATTTAAAATCAAATAATTCATTAAAAATAATTGTTTTTGATATTGTATGCTGCGTATTCGTTGTTCGTTACAACATTCTATTCAGTATTTTTGAAATTTTCAATTTCAGTAGACTTTTTTTAAAACTCAATTTTGAGCATGAAAATGATTAAAGTTTTTAAAAAGATTTTTACAGTTGATAGAAAATATTCTAAATTTTATAAAAACAAGTAAATGTAACAGTAAGTCGATGCAACCGACTTATTAATACCCTACACCTGAATAATTCGAATTAAATTAAAAATCCATAAGTTTTTTTGGTAGCTGCTTGAACTTCTTCCCGTTTCTGTCTTATTCAACTCGAATTTCAGGAACATAAAAGAAGCATACTCTTGGGATATGCTTGAAACCTTTGTAAAAAATTTTAAGTTTCTATCTTTATTAATTTCGAAGATATGCTTGTTAGGTATCCTTGGGAGGTGTGTGTCACGTACCCGAATTGCCACTCCAATTCATCGAATCCATCTCAGGAACATAAAGAAAACATGCCAGAACACCATTGTACTAAATTTAAAGGTTCTACTTTTGTTGGTTTTGGTGATATGCTCGTTGCTCTTGTGCTCGTCCGGAAATTTCCAAAATACGAACCCATGGTTCAAATTCTTTCAAATGTCAGTTTCCAATTTTACAGAAAAGGAAACATAACAGAACACCTTTGTACTAAAAATAAAAGTTCTATCTTTGTTGGTTGTGGAGATATACTCGTTTGCGCTGAGGCTCGTTCGGAAGCTTCCAAAATCCGAACCCAAGGACCAAATCCTCTAAAATTTCAGAGACCTAAATCAAACATGAAAGAACACCATTCTGCCGAATAATGCATCTATAACGTTTTAATTTATTGTATCATCTTCTTCAGATTCTATTATACAATTTTCATCGTCACTAAGCACTGCTATGGATTCATTTAACTGTGAAGGGCAACTAGGGCATTTCCAATTAACGCTTCCAGATTTCACCAAATCATACGTTGCATCAGTTATGGCGGCACATTTACATTGCAAATTTTGCATTTTAGCGCCTTCGGTTTAACTGCTAAAGCTTTTTTGCATGTAGAACAATTATTAACCATTTTTTATCAACAATGTTAACAATATTAATAAGTCAACCATTTTAATAACAATTATAACCATTTAAATTAAAATTTTGAATGCTAAAATTACTAGTTCCATGATCGTAGATCCAAATTTCGGTTAGAAAAATGATCAGGAAAATTGTTTAAAGCAAATATTTTAATCAAACAAGAGTCAAAATTATTTTTCAAACTTCTTGTGTTTTGATGTGATGATGTGATAACGTTATTTTGTGATAGAAATCAGCAAACAATTTATATTTTGTATATTAAACATTTGGTATAAAATTAAATATATATTAAAACGTTAGATTATAATGTAGGTCAAAATTAAAAATGTATATTATTAAAAATATCAAAATTATCAATTGGAATTACTCTATCTTAAAATCTTTTGCTATTTCTTATCCATAAATACTTTAATTTTTTATCCTTTTTGTGTTGCTGTTGTGGAGAGAGATCTCATATGATTTCTGAGCGTGTCATTAATATTAATAAATTTACTTTTATGTAAATTACCAAATATACCAGCATCCAGTTTTTTAATTACATATTTTTTCTCCATAACTTTTTTTTTAACAACAGAATTTAAGAATTTTACACAAACAATACTTAATATTCGGCATTAGCATTCTTTGATTTAAGTAATTTCTCAATGGATAAAATGGCACTGTATCTGAAAACATTAAGATCAGTTGTAATGGAGATCCTCCATGGAGGTTCACAAATGAAGGATGTTATAAAACAAAGCAGAATTATTTATAAAGAGAATCAAAATATGAAAAAAACGAGAAAGAATACAGTTGCCTTTGCCAATTCTTAGATACCCGGACGAACCGTTTGTATGTTCACAGCCTGTCACTCTGCTTACAATATTATTTTTTAAATATTTTAGTATTTTAAAATAATTTGGGTGAATTTTATAATTTCTAGAACTATGTGTTGTACATATATTCAAACTATATGTTTATTCATTCTTCAAAAGCAGATTCTAACCTTCCACATAACGATTATCAATCCAAAATTTTTTCAAATATTCTATAGTACCATTTAATACTAAGCGGTAAATGTATATTAAATTACAAAATAGTAAATATAATTTTAAATATTATATTATATTAATGCGCACATAGTATATTTATATTGTTATAAGAATATCGCCATACATTGCAATATTTCTTTAAAAATATTTCCATTCATAGAATAATTTCTTATAAGTACAATAAAGTACATATAGGTATGTATGTAAATACGGCGCTATATAATATACATCTTTACTCTTATTATTCATTTATCAGTGACATATACGATATGTAAATAAACATGATATTATGTAAAAATGTATGTATATCAATATCATATAAATAAAAATTCTTTAAGCAACCGTTATGTTGTTTATTTATTTACATTTTTTGTACTACGCATTATATCCTCAACAATTTCAAATTATCGAGTAAAACAAATTTGCAAAAAATTCGTTAAAGAAATTTGTTAGAAAATTTGAAAAAATCAAGTAACACTTTCGTCAATTATAAAGTAATCCTATATTATTAAAAAAGTTGTTAACAGAAATCTATAATTATAATTTAGTAGTTTTCAGCCACACACTACGTATTATGAATTCCGTTTCAAGCTTTGAACATCAATAACTACATATTTTTTACGATTTTTCTACTATAAAATACGTATAGGTTTAATTATAGTTATTAATAATAAAACATAAACAACACATTTCATGTTTACATTACACTATTATTACAGTAGTACCTACGATAGTCAGTAGTAGTAAAAAAACGTACACAACAGAATAACAAAAAAAAAACACAAAATTATAAGAGACATTCTCACTTACTCTCTTTAAAATTGTGTATTATTTTTCCCTCTCGAGTCGACTCAACCTCAACGGCTCAACTCAACTATTCTTTGGCTATATGTATGCAATGTAGTATGTACTTTAACTTATGCATGTATAAAGAAAAAAATTTAAAAATTGATAAAAATCATCATTTTTCACAATATGTATTGAAATTTTAAATAATGATGAATGATATTGATCTGATATTAATAATCAATATGTATCTAAGTATGTACTTATGTATGATCAGCTGCGGGCAGAGTCTCTTTAAAATTCAAATACATATATAATTGTTTTGGTTTTGTACTTTTCTTATTAAATTGTTGCATTTATGTACGAGTGTTGGTATATTATTTGAAGCGATTAGAAAACTTTTCTAATTGTATTGTATATTTTGAATTCAATTTCTTCTCATATAAGTACTTAAATTTTAGTACACAGCAGTTCTTACAACCAAAATTAAATTTGAATAATTTTTATTTTTAAATATTTTGTTCCTATGTATGTCAATTTTATGCAGGGTTACCATTTGTACAATTGTGATAATATTTGTACGGTTTTCTCACCCTCTGTACCATGTACAATCTTAATCAAGGATTGTACGCCAAATATACGGTCTTTCCAGATTTTAAAGTTTTTACATTAGAGCAAGATAAAACGAACAACGTGGCTTATAAAAAAACAACTGAATTTTGCTCCAAACTTTGTTTGTGCATTTACGAATGTTTGACGGATACCTATTCTGTTTTCCCCACGTACCTTTAAAACATTTATTTCGAACTCGATAAATAAATAGACATAATAGTCCTTACTCACAATACCAAATAATCTAAATATACGTACACCAACTACAGGCTCTTTATACTATTTAATTCTGTTTTCGCGTTATTTTAAAAATAATTTCAGTTAGTGTTTTGACGAATTTGGTTTTGCTTTCTGATTTTTTACTAATTGTACTTTTTCAATAAATTCTATTTTTCTGCAACAATGAATTGAGATTCAACATAGAATTTGACTACTCATTAACAGGGGCCCCTAGTAAGAGTATAATGTTGAAGCTTTAATTTTTATGTATTACTTCAAAAAAATTTTAACAGGTGTTCAAGTTACAGGTGTTTAAAAATAGGAAATTTTCAGTTTTTGACTCCTTACAGCTCCTAAACTGGAGGTGATACAAAAAAAAATTTCTGAAATGACTCATTAATGACTCGTTGCAAGTTTCCAACTTAAACTGTTTAGAAGATAGAAGGATTAAAGGATTTTGCAATAATTCAGTTTCGCATAACTGTAAATTAAGACACCGTATAGCACAAGTATATATTTATTATATACATGTTTGTAAAGCTCATAATAGTACCTATCGTTTGGAATTTTCAGATTGAAAATATACCTTATAGAGCTTGTGTTATAACAATTTAAATATAGAGATTTTTCGAACTTTGGGGGCTGTAGCTCGTTAACGGGTGGGGCTACAGAAAAATTAATATATTCATAAAATTAATATTTTTATGATATCTATCAGCAGTTAAAATTTCATGGCTCTATTTCAAAAAAATTGTGGAGATCAAAAAGTTAGTTGTTCGGGAGCTACCCGAAATTTTGGTCGGATACTTATCGTACGGGTATAAAAATTGAATTAGCTGAAAAAAATACAGAAAATTTGGAAAGGAAAATTAATCACTTGGAATACCTACTTGATGAAGTTTCACAACAAAAGTATTGTAATAATATTGTATTAGCTGGGTTACCATCTAAAATTGAAGATTGCACAAGTGTAGTAATTCAAATCGCGGAAAAAATCGAGGCAAATATTACAACTGCAGATATAAAAAGTATTATACCACTACAACAACAAGTGAACAATCAAACCCCATCAAAACCTTTCTATGTAGTAGAGCTTAATTCAGTTTCTGTTAAAAAAGAGCTAATGCTAAAAAAAAAATTGAAAATAAACTTATTTACCGCCGAATTAACTTTTAATAAATCTGACTCATGGTACAGTGGTTAAGTCGCCAACCTTTCAATCGAAGGGTCTTGGATTCAAACCCCGGTCAGGTCATAAATAAAAAATATGTAGTACATATCGTAATAATGTATATCGTATAATTAATAGTAGTAATAATAACATTAATAATATTAATAATAATAATAGTAATAGTAATAATAACAATAATTATAATAATAATTATAATAATAATATTAGCTGCTACAGTGGAGCCATCTTTGGTTATATCATGCAAGTAAGGTGTTATATACTACTGCACGTTGTAATCCACTGATGGCACTGACTCTGTAGTAAAATAATAACAATAAAAATAATAATAGTAATAATAATAATAATAATAATAAAATGATAGTAATAATAACAATAATTATAATAATAGTAATAATAATAGTAATAATAGTAATAATAATAATAATAGTAATAATAATAATAGCTACTACAGTGGAGCTATCTTTCGTTATATCATGCAAGTAAGGTGTTATATACTGCTGCACGTTGTAATCCACTGATGGCGCTGACTCTGTAGTAAAATAATAACAATAATAACAATAATAATAATAATTATAATAATAATAATAATAACAATAATAGTAATAATAATAATAATAGTAATAGTAATAATAACAATAATTATAATAATAATAATAGTAGTAATAATAATAATAGCTGGAGCCATCTTTGGTTATATCATACAAGTAAGGTGTTATATACTACTGCACGTTGTAATCCACTGATGGCGCTGACTCTGTAGTAAAATAATAACAATAAAAATAATAATAGTAATAATAATAATAATAATAATAAAATTATAGTAATAATAGCAATAATTATAATAATAATAATAATAGCTACTACAGTGGAGCTATCTTTGGTTATATCATGCAAGTAAGGTGTTATATACTGCTGCACGTTGTAATCCACTGATAGCGCTGATTCTGTAGTAAAATAATAATATTAATAAGAATACTAATACCAATAATAGTAACCGCTACAGTGACAGTGGGGGTTGCTTTCAATAATTACCTAATGTAGTTACTATATACTACAACATGTTGTAACTGTTGTGACGGCTTTAGTCACTGTTAGCAAAAATAGTAATAATAATAGGCGGATTCATTGTTTCCTTACAGTCCCACTCCCAATTCAATGTTTCCGTATCCATTTTCTATCCCTACTCACTAGCCAATATGCTGCGTTCGCAGGTAAGGGTTTCATCCCATTATATTGGCTAAAGGGGGAGGTGGGTTTAGTCAGTAAGAATCTGACACAACCAAGGGGACATTCTTGGTGTCTTTGGAAGATTCCCACCTCCCTTAGGAAAAAAAAAAAAAATCAAGCAAACTAATAATCATGAAATATTTTTTCGCCATCACTTGTCGCCATTGCAAGCTAAACTGTGCAAAGAAGCTAAAACAATTAAAACCATTCAAAAAAATATGAAGTTTTTGTGGGTCAATGACGGAAGAATATTTCTATGCCAAAACACGAATTCCAAGGTATACAGAGTCACAAATTTCAGTGATATAAAATTTAACCAAAAAAATGTTTAATATTTCTAAATTCGAAATTTACTCCCATTAAAATATTTTCTAAACAATTGTTTATTTTTATTAAATTTTGTTTTTTTAAGACTTTTTTAAAATTATAAAAAATTATTCTTAATTTAAATCTACAAATGAATTTAAAAATTATTATTAATAACACTTTACATTTACATATATACATTTACATATTTACATTATACATATTCCAATAATTCCAAAATTAATAAAAATCATAAAAATAAATTTTTTTCTTTCCCACATATTGCAAGTAGATAATATAATAAATATTAATCATATTAAAGAAAACATTAATGTCAATTACCTTACAGGGGTACAAAACCTTGATTTCAGCTCAAAACATAAAAATAATCTTAATATAATATACCTTAATATGCAATGTTTACGAAATAAACTTATAGTAGTTTGGAAATATTAATTAATTCATATCAGTGTGAAATTCATTGCGTTGTCTTAACAGAAATAAGGTTGAGAGAAAATGAAAACAAGTTTTTTAATTTGCCCGGGTATAAATCTTACTTTTCAAACAGAGAAAAAGCATTCGGAGGAGCAGCTATTTTTGTTACAGAAAAAATGTCTAGTGATCTATCCTTTAAAGAAGAATTTAACAGTTTAAATTTCTTAGTGGTAAAATTAATCAAACAAGGTTTTAATATTATATCAATTTACAGAGCGCGCTCAACACGTGTAGACGATTTTATTTCTAAATTAGATGAATATACTAGTCGGTTTAAAAACTCTTTAATATTTGGTTATATAAATATAGATTTATTAAAAGAAAATAGCAACGTTAAAAATTATGTGAACTCTTTACTTATCAATAGATTTGTTATTTACAATAAAATAGCACCAGAATATGTAACAAGAGTAAGAACAGATAAAACAGGGAAATCGGTAAAAACAATAATTGATCACTTTCTTACGGATTTAATTAACTATCACTACTATTTTTAAATTTTAAGTAATACACTATCTGACCACAAACAACTATTTTTTAGTGTGGGCCAAAAACCTGTATAAGATAAGACTACGTGTTTCAAAACTATTTTAAATTACACTGCCTTAGAAAAAAATGAATTCTGGGGTAATCTAAATTCATTAATGAACTTTAATAATATGGTAAAAAATTTTAACAATTTAATTACAAATAATACGCAAAAAAAGTTGTAAAAAATATAAAAAAAAAACATGATTGGATAACTGAGGAAATAATTGAAAAAATGAAAATTCGCGATTCTTATTATAAATTCAAAAAAAAAATTAGCAATAACCCTCGTGTAGAACAATTGTATAATGAATCGAAAAAGGAAGTTCAACATTTAATCTCTCAGGCTAAAAAGAATTTCTGTTCACAAGAAATAGTAAAACATTATGGCAACACAAAAAATTATGGTATCTCTATAGGAGAGTTATGTTTAATAATAATGTTTCAAATTGTAACACTAACATTAAGTTAATAGAATATAAAAATAAACTTTTTAATAATGATAGAGATATCGCAGATTGTATGAATGATTTCTTCATTAATGTGGCGGATGAACTTAATTGCCCGTCCGATCCAATTGATTACGTATACTTAAACAATTTGTACTTTCGTTTCCACTTTTTATCTAACACCAACAGACGCAGCAGAAATTAAAATAGTTATTGACAGTTTGAAACCAACAGCAGCGACTGGCTATGATAATATATCTGCAAAATTCATTAAAAAATATTCTGATAAATTAATACCGGTTCTAGTCTAGTTCATTAATATTTCTTTCGAAACTTTCACTTTTGCGGAGTCATTAAAAACGGCAGTTGTAACGCCAATTTTTAAAAGCAATAACGTACCTAATCCAAGCAATTATAGACCGATACCTGTCCTTAGTGCCTTCTCAAAAATTTTTGAAATCATTATAAAACATTGCTTAAATACTTTTATGTTAAATAATGATTTTTTACATAAAGAGCAATACGGGTTCGAGAAAAATTCAAATACAACCGCTGCTTGCCTAAGTTTAACAGATTTTATCTCTAAGAACTCTGAGAACTCTGATGAAGGCGTTTTTCTTGATTTTCAAAAGACCTTTGACTGCGTAGATAACGAAATTCTCTTATTTAAACTTAGTAAAATGAATTTCAGCTCAAATCAAATAGCTTTCTTCAAGTCATATTTATATAACAGACAACAGAAAGTACGCATAAATAATAGCCTAAACCAATTGAAAACTACGAAAAAGGGAGTTCCACAGGGATCAATTCTCGGCCCAGATTTGTTTAAAATCTATATTAATGATTTATCGTATTTGAATATAAAGGGTCATATACTTTATGCAGACGACGCTGTTTTAAGATATTGTTCAAGTAACGAGGATAAGTTGAGAAATAATATTAAACATGATTTCAAATTAGTTGAAAAACGGTTAAGCAAACATCGTCTGCTATTACATATAAAAAAAAACTAAAATAATGTTACTTGAAAACAAACAATTTTCAAATATTAACTTTTATTTCAACAATGAAATTATTGAAACCGTTCAATATTTGAATTATTTAGGTTTAATAATAGACAATAAATTAAATTGGTGCAACATATAGATAATGTAATAAAGAAGAATATACCTTTCGTTTTCATTTTGAGGCGCGTGCGTAAATATTTTAACTACGATACTTTATATATTATTTAATCTTCATACATATTATCAAATATTACTTATTTAAACCCGTTTTGGAGCAATACTCAACAAGGCTTTTTCAATTTTAATGACATTTAAAAAAAAATTAATAAAATTATTCACTACTATCCAAACAGGTATCCAACTAATTTGATGATAAGTATATTAGCTAATTATATATAATAAAATAATTTACAATTTAAGTATATTAATATAATAATTAGATAAGATAATTTACAATTTTAATAAGATAATTTACAATGATAAGTATATTAGCTTTTCGTCCATCCGCAAATATGAATTATATATGACAGCTTTTAAAATTGTAAATAATCTCATTAAGCATAACTTCATTTTAAATAGAATGATTGATGTCCATTCTTATTATACAAGAAATAAATCGAATTTTTACCTTAGTCTTTTTAGAACGAATCATCAAAATAAAATAAATAAAAAAATTTTTTTAAAAAACAGCTTTTTTGAACTAAAAAGTAGAAAATAAATTTTTAATAGCAAATTTTTCTGTAATTTTCTAAACTATATTGTTACAATCGAGATTTCTTTGAAAAAGTTTATTTCAATATGCCAAATATATATATAAATATAAGTATATATAAGTTTTAAAGTCTGTGAAATTAATATAAAAGCTGGAGGCAAAATTTAAAAATATAAGTTTATAGTTATGCGTTTGTTGCCTCCAGCTTTTATTTTAATTTTACAGACAATATAGTTTAGAAAATTACAGAAAAATTTGCTATTAAAAATTTATTTTCTACTTTTTAGTTCAAAAAAGCTGTTTTTTAAAAAATTTTTTTTATTTATTTTATTTTATTCTTTTTAGTAACGACTAATATAAGTATTAAATTGATATTTTTTTTTTTCCTTGTTTAATTTTGAATTTTTACAGTTGCCCTTACAGTCTATAATTATATTATTACCTGTTATAATATAGAATACCTATATTGAATTTATTTATTATTAATTTATTGCGGCAAAATTTTTAAAAAATTAAGAAAACGTTGCATAGCTAAATTCAAAATTTAAATAAAATTGTTATTGCAATTTTATACTGTTCTTTATTTCCACTTAAAAATGCGACCCTTTAAAAACTTTGATTCATACACTGCCTTGTTTTTTCTTTCTTTTCATAACATAACATTTTAATATTTTTTTTTTTATCTGTTATGTACGGAAATATCAAACGTATTTTTTTTCTTTTAAAATCATAACATTTTAATAGTTCTTTTTTTCTGGGTAAATATCAGATATACACATATACATAAGAAATAGACTTTAAAAATATTTAAAAACAATCAAAGTAATATTTTTTGTTCTCATTTTTTAGCAAATTTCCAAAAAAATTTTGAAAAAATTTGCTTATTAGTTTCACTCTGTCCGTCCCTCCGTTCGTCTGTTTACAAAACTTCTACACCGTTAAAGATAGAGAAAAAAAATTTTAAACATGGGTAGGTCTAATAAAAAAAATAATTTTGTGGAACACCTTTTTCATGTAGCCCCTCCCATTACGGAGCTACAGCCCCTCAAACTTTGAAAAAGCCCTATTTTTAAATACATATATCTTATGTTCTACTTAAGATTTTTTCAATCTGAAAACGTCATTCGACAAGTATTTCTTTTATCTTTGTAAATTAATATCAAAATTATACATTTTTTTTAAATTTAGTATTTAAATTTACCGTTATGTGAAAACCAAATTTTGCATGATTTTTCTACTTTCATAACTCCGGCACACTTTTAGATAGAGGCTTGAAATTTTGAGGCAAAAAAGAACTTTTAGATATGAGGGCTTAAAAATTGAAAATTTGCTATTTTTAAACACCTGTAACTTAGGCACCTGTACACATTTTACTTCTGCAAGATATAAAATTTAAAGCTACAGTAATATATTTTAATGTGTGTTAAAGGTTTGTTTTAGTTGTAAAGGGTTCCAAAGTTGCAGCTCTTCAAAATTGCGAAAAAGTCCCATTTTCAGATGTATATATCTCAGGCCCTGCGTAATAGTTTTGCAATCTAAAACCGCCAGAAGATCGAAAATTTTATTATCTACATAAAACAATATCAAAATTATGCAATATTTTGTAATTTACTATTTAAATTTACCGTTATGTGAAAACCATATTTT
This sequence comes from Poecilobothrus nobilitatus, assembly GCA_947095535.1. NCBI lineage: Eukaryota > Metazoa > Arthropoda > Insecta > Diptera > Dolichopodidae > Poecilobothrus > Poecilobothrus nobilitatus. The sequence goes on from OX352773.1 coordinate 130,953,404, forward strand.
GCATGAAATTTTTTTTTTCATAACTCCGGCACGCCTTTAGATAGAAACCTGAAATTTTGAGACAAGAAAGAACTTAGCACCCCCTGTTTAAGAGTTATTACGCTTCAAAAATTGAAAATTTGCTATTTTTAGACACCTGTAACTTAGGCACCTGTGAAAATTTTTCTTCGGCGAGGCATGAAAATTAAAGGTTCAATAATATATTTTTACGCGTGTTAATGGCTTTTCTTAGTTATATAGGATTCCGGACTTACGGCCCTTTAAAATTTCAAAAATGTCCTATTTTCACGTTTTTTCGTATTACATGAAATTTTCAAATTTTTGTGCAAGTCAAAATTCTGAACAGTTTGTATTGAGTTTGGAAATGTGCGCTTTTAAAAACCGTTGGTTTACATTCTACCTTGTTTCTATTCGGTTTTATTTTTCTTCCAGTATTACATTTTCCTTTTTTTTTGTTTTCTGCTATTTAGGTACGCTAAGTATTACTTTTGTTTTTTTTAAATGTTTAATTTATACATGCATTCTATTTAAAAAATATAAATTATAATCTATAGAACATTCTGAATTTTTTTTTGTTCGTTTATATTTACCGTCCATTCATATGCATACATAAAATTTTTTTTTGTTCGTTTATGTTTACCGTCCATTCATATAAATATAACTGTTGCCTACATATTAAAAAATAATAAATCTATAGCTACATACATAAATAGCCATATATTCATTCATATACATATGTATCTATATTATGAACTGAACTTCTCAGTGTTGCATTATATCATAATACGGCAAAATTTTTAAAAAATTAAGAAAACGTTGCATAGTTAAATTCAAAATTTAAATAAAAATATTGCAATTTTATAATGTTCTTTATTTCCACTTAAAATGCGACCCTTTAAAAACTTTGATTTATACACTGCCTTGTTTTTTTTTTCTTTTCATAGCATAACATTTTAATAGTTCTTTTTTTCTTTCTGTTATGTGGGTAAATAACATATGTATACATATACATAAAAAATAGCCTTTAAAAATTTTTAAAAACAATTAAAGTAACATTTTTTGTTCTCTTTTTTTATTCGTTTTTATTCGTTTTTATTTTTCTTCCAGTATTACATTTTACTTTTTTCTTCTGTTATTTAGGTACGCTAAGAACTTATTTTTTTTTTTTAATATTAAATTTATGCATACATTCTATTTAAAAAATAGAAATTTTTAGCTATAGAACATTCTGAATTTTTTTTTTGTTCGTTTATGTTAACCGTCCATTCATATGCAAACATAAACATTTTTTTTTTTGTTTATGTTTACCGTCCATTCATATAAATTGGTATTAAATTCATTCATTCATAATTGTTGGTATTAAAAAATAATGAATCTATAACTACACACATATATACTGATATATTCATTCATATACATATAGTAGTATGGGTACTATATAATGATCTGAACTTCTAATTGTTATATTGTGTTATATATTATGGCAAGATTTTTAAAAAATTAAGGAGACATTGCATAGCAAAATTAAAAATTTAAATAAAATTGTTATTGCAATTTTATAATGTTCTTTATTTCCACTTAAAAATGCGACCCTTTAAAAACTTTGATTCATACACTGCCTTGTTTTTTCTTTCTTTTCATAACATAACATTTTAATTTTTCTTTTTTTCTATCTGTTATATGGGTAAATATCAGATGTACACATATTACATAAGAAATAGACTTTAAAAATATTTAAAAACAATCAAAGTAACATTTTTTGTTCTCTTTTTTTCTATTCGTTTTTATTTTTCTTCCAGTATTACATTTTCTTTTTTTTTTTTTCTGTTATTTAGGTACGCTAAGTATTACTTTTGTTTTTTTTAAATATTTAATTTATACATGCATTCTATTTAAAATATATAAATTATAACCTATAGAACATTCTGAATTTTTTTTTGTTCGTTTATATTTACCGTCCATTCATATAAATATAACTGTTGCCTACATATTAAAAAATAATAAATCTATAACTACATACATAAATAGCCATATATTCATTCATATATGTACGTATCTATCTATATTATGAGCTGAACTTCTCAGTGTTGCATTATATCATAATGCGGCAAAGTTTTTAAAAAATTAAGAAAACGTTGCATAGTTAAATTCAAAATTTAAATAAAAATATTGCAATTTTATAATGTTCTTTATTTCCTATACTGAATTGTAGCGGTGTAGATTTTAGCGCTGCATGTTTGTACTGAACGATTTGCAGCAAAATTAAATGACATTTAATTTTTTGTGACATTTCGTATATTTTTATTTTATTTAAATCGTATTTTTGTTTTTTAAATCTTATAATTTTCATCTCTCAATTTATCAATTTTTAAAAAAATGCTTAAAATCCAAAATTTCTCACAAAATTTTGTAAACAAAAATTTTTGGCATTAAATGTAAACTCATAAATGTCAATAAAAAGTCGCTACATAATTTAGCGTAAAATTTTCTTGCTGCCAAATTCATGTAGCGCTACATTATAGCGCTAAATAAAAAAATCGTTCAGTAGAAAATTTTATCGAGCGCTGCAGTGTTTTTGTAGCGCTAGATGGTACTGAACGCGACCAAGGTAACATTTTTTGTTCTCTTTTTTTTTATTCGTTTTAATTTTTCTTCCAGTATTACATTTATTTTTTTTTTCTGTTATTTAGGTACGCTAAGAACTTATTTTTTTTTTTAATGTTAAATTTATGCATACAGTCTATTTAAAAAATAGAAATTATTAGCTATAGAACATTCTGAATTTTTTTTTTGTTCGTTTATGTTAACCGTCCATTCATATGCATACATAAAATTTTTTTTGTTCGTTTATGTTTACCGCCCATTCATATAAATATAACTGTTGCCTACATATTAAAAAATAACAAGTAAAAGTAACAGTAAGTCGATGCAACCGACTTATTTATACCCTACACCTAAAAAATTCAAATTAAATTAAAAATCCATAAGTTATTTTAGTTAGGTATTTAATATAACTAAGCTAAAAAAATAAATGCGTTTACAACCTTTGTACAAAATTTCTGATTTCAATCTTTATTAAATTAGAAAATATGCTTCTTAAGTCTTGGGAAGTGTGTGAGGGCACGCGGACCACCACCCCAATTCATTTCAAATTTTAGAGACATCAACAGGGTAGAACATTCTTATATCAAATTTCAAGTTTATATATTTATTAATTTCGAAGATATGCTTGTTTGATCTTAGGAGTTGTGTGGCAGATACCCGAACAACCATTCTAATTCATCTTAAATTTTGGACAAATCAGCGATTTAGGAAACAATACCCTAGTACAAAATTTGAGGTTTCTATCTTTATTAATTTCGAAGATATGCTTGTTCGGTTTTGGGAGTTGTATGGGAGGTACCCGAACGACCACTCCAATTCATCTGAAATTTTAGGCAAATCAGGGATTTAGGAAACAGCACCCTCGTATCAAATTTGAAGTTCCTATCTTTATTAATTTCGAAGATATGCATGTTCGGTTTTGGGAGTTGTATGGGAGGTACCCGAACAGCTCCTCCAATTCATCTCAAATTTTGGACAAATCAGGGATTCAGGAAACAACACCCTAGTACCAAATTTGAAGTTTTTATCTTTATTAATTTCGAATATATGCTTGTTCGGTTTTGGGAGTTGTATGGGAGGTACCCGAACGACCACTCCAATTCATCTCAAATTTCACGCAAATCAGGGATTTAGGAAACAGCACCCTCGTATCAAATTTGAAGTTCTTATCTTTATTAATTTCGAAGATATGCATGTTCGGTTTTGAGAGTTGTATGGGAGGTACCCGAACAGCTGCTCCAATTCACCTCAAATTTTGGAAAAATCAGGGATTCAGGAAACAACACCCTAGTACCAAATTTGAAGTTGCTATCTTTATTAATTTCGAATATATGCTTGTTCGGTTTTGGGATTTGTATGGGAGGTATCCGAACAACCACACCAATTCATCTAAAATTTTGGGAATATCAGGGATTCAGAAAAACACACCCTCGTACAAAATTTTAAGTTTCTATCTTTATTAATTTCGAAAATATGCGTATTAGATTTTGGGAGTTGTATGGGAGGTACTCGAACGCATGGTCCGATTTCGCCCATTTACAATCCCCGCCTTACCTTAGTCATTGTTAAGCTACAGTATAAATTTCATCAGGATAGCATCATTAGTTTTTGAGTTATCGTGCGTACGGACGGACGGACATCGCTAAATCGACTCCGGCGGTGATCCTGATTCAGAATATATATACATGTCTATACCTAACTCGCTTCCTTTTGGTGGTTACAAACACCATACCAAAGTTAATATACCCTATACTTAATGTGTAGGGTATAATAAATCGATGAATCAACTAAATAATAATAGTTGGGAATTTGGTGTAACTGTGTTAGCAGATTTTTAACAGCACACATAAAAATATTTACATACCATTTTTGTACATGTTTGTACCTGCATAGGTAGTAAAAAAATTTGGTTTTAAAATTATGTAATTGAGAATATATTAAATTGCTTACTTCTAAATGCTAATGTTTTTTTATAATTAAAAAAAAATTATTTTGCTTTTTCTAGACGATGTAGATATTTATGTATGTATGTATTACATTATGTATATTATGTATATATATATTGTGTGTATGTGTATATATATTGTGTATATTATGTATATATATATTATGATTAATTCATAATTATTGTTATTGAAAAGAAAATTATTGATGTTATTTACTATTTTTAAAAAAGACTGGATTTCTTAGACAAAGGCATTAGTGGTGCAGATCATCATTCCCTAATAGATCTTAATTTAAAGGCAGCTCCCAATTTAGATATCAATGTTAGGGCCATAATATGGGATTTTAATATGTTAAGAGTTTCGAAAGAAAAGCCCTATTTTAATTATAATTAAGAAAGGAAAAACACATATCTATATAAATATTACAAATAAACACATTACTTTTATAAATAACGAGGAAGAATACAGTTGACTTTGTCAACTCTTAGATACCCGTACGAACCGTTAGTATGTTCACAGCCTGTCACTCTGCTCACAATATTATTTTTTTAATATTTTAGTATTTTAAAATAATTTGGGTGAATTTTATAATTTCTAGAACTATGGGTTATACATATATTCAAACTATATGTTTATATGTACATTCTTCAAAAGCAGATTCTAACCTTTCACATAACGATTATCAATCCAAAACTTTTTCAAATATTCTATAGTACCATTTAGTACTAAGCGGTAAATGTATATTAAATTTACTTAGTACAAAATAGTAAATATAATTTTAAATATTATATTATATTATATTTAAATATTCCATTGACAGAATAATTTCTTATAAGTACAATAAAATACATATATGTATGTAAATACGGCGCTATATAATATACATCTATACTCTTATCATTCATTCACTAGTGACATATACGATATCTAAATAAACATGATATTATATAAGTATGTATATATATCAATATCATATAAATAAAAATTCTTCAAGCAACCGTTATGTTGTTTATTTATTTGCATTTTTATGTACTACGCATTATATCCTCAACAATTTCAAATTATCGAGTAAAACAAATGCAAAAAATTTGTTGAAGAAATTTGTTAGAAAATTTGAAAAAATCAAGTAACACTTTCGTCAATTATAAAGTAACCCTACATTATTAAAAAAAGTTGTTAACAGAAATAAGAATATAATATTGAAGCTTTAATTTTTATGTATTACTTTAAAAAAATTTTAACAGGTGTTCAAGTTACAGGTGTTTAAAAAAAGGAAATTTTCAGTTTTTGACCCCTTACAGCTCCTAAACGGGGGGTGATACAAAAAAAGTTTCTGAAATGACTCATACTTATTTTCAAAGATCTAACATCTGTCAAAATTTCAAGTTTCCAACTTAAACCGTTTAGAAGATAGAAGGGTTGAAGGATTTTGCAAAATTTTAGTTTCACATAACGGTAAATTAAGACACCGTATGCCACAAAAATATATTTATTGTATATATACTTTTACAGCTAATGATAGTAGTAATCGTTTGGCGTTTTCAAAATGAAGATATACCTTATACAACTTGTGCTATAACAATTTAAATATAGAGCTTTTTTGAACCTTTGGGGAGCTGTAGCTCCGTAACGGGTGGGGCTACAAAAAAAAGTTATAAAAAATAAAATTAATATTTTTGTGAGATCTATCAGCGGTTAAAATTTCATAGCTCTATTGCAAAAAAAATGTCTGGATCTAAAAGTTAGGTGTTCGAGAGCTACCCTAAGGCTTGGTCCAAACTCAACCAAAAAAAATAGGGAACCTACAAATTACTCCCAGAATATTTTGTGTAAATTTCAAGATTCTAGCTTTCTTAGTTTTTGAGTTAGCGTGCTGACGGACGGACGGACGGACGGACGGACGGACATGGCTCAAAAGTCTTAGAATTTTTTTCTGATCCGATCCATACCTTTGAAGGTATATCTAGCTCGCTTATTTCGAGGTGTTACAAACGGAGGAGTAATTTTATTATACCCGATCCTATCGTACGGGTATAAAAATGTATACTAAAAATCAATTGATTTGATGAAAAAAAAACTTAAATTTAACACTTGCTTACTAAATTTTAAGTAAATGCATATTAAATTTTACACTGTGTTCTCAAGTGCGGCACATTAATTTGTTTACACATTCATATTTTTCAAATTCATCGCTTTCAAACCAAAAATATTTCGAAGCACATTTATTACATATTTTGAAGTATGTACCTATGTATATGTACGCATACTGCAATGGACTACATAAAAAACAATAGCCTTTTGTAGAAAAAAAAAAACATTTATGTATTACGTATACGTATTGGTATTGGTATTGGTGAGTTTAGTAAATTAAGATAAAATGTTTTATTTTGGTTCTGTAATAATTCTGTTAAAAATTCTGTTATATCTTTGTATGAAAATTTAATTTTGAAATTAAGCTAATTTCTCTAATGTTTTTCGATATTATTATTTTAAAATCATGTATTGTCATCGGGATATGATCTAATGAAGAAAATTTCAAGTCTCTAGCTCAACGGGAAGTGTGTTTAAAATGGCTTCTAAGATTCCATCCTTTACCCAACCAAGTTAATAAAAAGCTGTTAAAAATAATTGTTTGTATAACTGTTTGAAGTTGCATAATGAACTGCCGAACGATTTGAAAAATATAAATTGTGTAGGTAAATTTAAAAGAGAAATAAAGAAATTCTTATTTACAAATAGTTAAAACAAAGTTTTTTTTATTTTTTTTCTAACTAGGTACATATATATTAATATCTTTTTGAATAAAAATATTGTTGGATTTTATCTTAAAGTAATTGCTGATTTTTTGTTAGTCGTTACATTATATTTAAATATTGTTAAATAATAAACATAAATTAAGCTTATAACTAAATAAAAAAAAAAAAAAATAGACACTTTTCAAAAAAGAAATTATGAAGCCACACAGCTACGGCTAAGGCTTGTAAAATTGATTATATTTTATAAATATGTTATAAATTATATTGTATTTAAAATATTTCATTTAATAAATTAAAGTAAAAAAAAAAAAGTAAATTTTCATGCTCCTTGCTCAGGCAGATGTTATTAAATTGATGTGTGTTATTGATAAAATCTCTTATTACTTCATATATATATACAGACGACATCATTACTGATGTTTAAATTTTTTTAGATGAACTTTCTGGTTGTTAAAAAAATTTAATTTAAAAAACTGCATCATGCTTGATGATATTAATATTTTGGGTAAATCAAATGTGATTGATGAATATTTATTGATTTTATCGTCGCATATGGATTTATATCTTTAATTAATGAACCTACTAGAATCTCTAATATTTCCACTTTCATTAATCATAATTTTTCATAATTTTTGGCATAAAAAAATACAACTCATTCATTACATTCATTTCCTTCCGATATTAGAATTACTGATCACTTCTTAATTAATATTAATTTTAAGAATGCAATCTCAGATGCAGATGAAATCTCAGATAGAGAAAAAAAATTTTAACCATGGGTAGGTCTCATAAAAAAAATAATGTTGTGAAACAACTTTTTCATGTAGCCCCCTCAATTACGGAGCTGCAGCCCCACAAACTTTGAAAAAGCCCTATTTTTAAATGCATATATCTTATGGTCTGCTTAAGATTTTCTCACTCTGAAAACGTCATTCGACAGGTATTTTTTTTACCTTTCTAAATTAGTATCAAAATTATACAATTTTTTTAAATTTAGTATTTAAATTTACCGTTATGTGAAAACCAAATTTTGCATGATTTTTCTACCTTCATAACTCCGGCACGCTTTTAGATAGAGGCTTGAAATTTTGAAGCAAGAAAGAACTTTTGGAATTAGTAAAAGTTTGCTCAGAAAATTTTTTTGGACCACCCCCTGTTTATGAGCTATTAGGGCTCAAAAATTGAAAATTTGCTATTTTTAAACACCTGTAACTTACGAACCTGTACACATTTTACTTCGGAAAGATATAAAAATTAAAGCTACAGTAATATATTTTAACCTGTGTTAAATGTTTATTTTAGTTATATAGGGTTTCAGAGTTATAGCTCTTCAAAATTGCGAAAAACTCCCATTTTCAGATGTATATATCTCAGGCTCTGCGTAATAGTTTGACGATCTACAACCGCCAGAAGACCGGAAATTTTATTATCTACATGAAGCAATATTAAAATTATGTAATATTTTGTAATTTATTATTCAAATTTTTGCGCCATCCCCTGTTTAAGAGGTATTAGGGCTGAAAAATTGAAAATTTGCTATTTTTAGGCACTTGCAACTCAAGCACCTATACAAATTTTTCTTCGGCAAGACATAAAAATTAAAGCTCCAGTAATATATTTTAACGGGTGTTAACGGTTTTTCTTAATTATATAGAGTTCCGGACTTACAGCTACTCAAAATTTCAGAAAAATCATATTTTTTATTATTTTAAAATTTTTGTGCAAGTCATAATTCTAAACAGTTTGTATTGTGTTTTGGAAATGTGCGCTTTTAAAAACCGTTGGTTTAAATTCTACCTTGTTTTTATTAGCTTTTTGATTTTTCTTATCCATTCTAATAATTAATAATGCAACCAGATATATGTATTATATTTCATATAATACAATACAATAGAATATGTTGTATAAATACAATTATTATTACATGCTTACAAATTTACATTCCAAATACATAAATATATGTATGTTATTACACAGTTACACAATACACTTACACTTCAAAAACATTTCATTCATAAAAAAAATAAAATTTCATAAGAATTTTTTTTTATATGCATGGTGGGCAGATTTCAAATTGCCCAACTTAGATATTAAATAAAAATACATTGATTTTGAAAAAGAAATTTTGAGTATGTTTAGTTTTTCTATGCATTAAGTTGCGCACATTTCGATTTGCCCACCTTAGAACAATTTAATATTCTCTTTTCTAATAGAAAATTATAGTTAGGAAAGACTTTTACTAAAACACCATTATCTTAAAAACTACAAGTCCGATTGAAACGATTCAAATTTTGTTAGATTACTAATTAAATTAATTATGTAATAATGTAATGTTTTTATTTAATAGCTATTACTGTTTAAGAATTATAGGCTTTGAAACATTTTTATACCCGTACGATAGGATCGGGTATAATAAAATTACTCCTCCGTTTGTAACACCTCGAAATAAGCGAGCTAGATATACCTTCAAAGGTATGGATCGGATCAGAAAAAAATTCTAAGACTTTTGAGCCATGTCCGTCCGTCCGTCAGCACGCTAACTCAAAAACTAAGAAAGCTAGAATCTTGAAATTTACACAAAATATTTTGGGAGTAATTTGTAGGTTGCCTATTTTTTTTGGTTGAGTTTGGACCAAATCTTAGGGTAGCTCTCGGACACCTAACTTTTAGATCCCCACATTTTTTTTGAAATAGAGCTATGAAATTTTAACTACTGATAGATCTCACAAAAATATTAATTTTATTTTTAATAACTTTTTTTTGTAGCCCCACCCGTTACGGAGCTACAGCTCCCCAAAGGTTCAAAAAAGCTCTATATTTAAATTGTTATAGCACAAGTTGTATAAGGTATATCTTCATTTTGAAAACGCCAAACGATTACTACTTTTATTAGCTTTAAAAGTATATATACAATAAATATATACTTGTGGCATACGGTGTCTTAATTTACCGTTATGCGAAACTCAAATTTTGCAAAATCCTTTAACCCTTCTATCTTCTAAACGGTTTAAGTTGGAAACTTTAAATTTTGACAGATGTTAGATCTTTGAAAATAAGTATGAGTCATTTCAGAAACTTTTTTTGTATCACCCCCCGTTTAGGAGCTGTAAGGGGTCAAAAACTGAAAATTTCCTTTTTTTAAACACCTGTAACTTGAACACCTGTTAAAATTTTTTTAAAGTAATACATAAAAATTAAAGCTTCAATATTATATTCTTATTTCTGTTAACAACTTTTTTTAATAATGTAGGGTTACTTTATAATTGACGAAAGTGTTACTTGATTTTTTCAAATTTTCTAACAAATTTCTTCAACGAATTTTTTCCATTTTGTTTTACTCGATAATTTGAAATTGTTGAGGATATAATGCGTAGTACAAAAAAATGTAAATAAATAAACAACATAACGGTTGCTTGAAGAATTTTTATTTATATGATATTGATATATTTACATATATATACATATCGTATATGTCGCTAGTGAATGAATGATAAGAGTATATATGTATATTATATAGCGCCATATTTATATACATATATGTATTTTATTGTACTTATAAGAAATTATTCTGTCAATGGAATATTTAAATATAATATAATATAATATTTAAAATTATATTTATTATTTTGTACTAAGTAAATTTAATATACATTTACCGCTTAGTATTAAATGGTACTATAGAATATTTGAAAAAGTTTTGGATTGATAATCGTTATGTGGAAGGTTAGAATATGCTTTTGAAGAATGTACATATAAACATATAGTTTGAATATATGTACAACCCATAGTTCTAGAAATTATAAAATTCACCCAAATTATTTTAAAATACTAAAATATTAAAAAAATAATATTGTAAGCAGAGTGACAGGCTGTGAACATACTAACGGTTCGTACGGGTATGTAAGAGTTGACAAAGGCAACTGTATTCTTCCTCGTTTTTTCTTAAAATTCCATATTAAAATTCAAATTAATATTCTCAGTAGGTCCAGCATTAAGAAATTAAATTTGTAATGTAAAACACGCGCATACGTACACTTCTTAGGAATCTTAGGGGATAATATTAATATGAAATATATACATATTACATAGTATGTATGCACATATTATAATTTATAATAGAATAATGAAAATTTTCTTGATTACAACAGCAATTTCCCTTCTGCAAATGTTAAAATTATAGTTAATTATTATACATTTCTTTTGAACTTTTAAAATGTACTTATTATATATAACAATGAATTGTTTCAAAAATTAAATTCCGCTTCAGATTTATATAAACTTATATTAGATAACAATTTGGAGTATGATCAGACCAAAAAATTGGAAAATAGTTTTAGCTAGTCCTATAACAAGTGCAGAATCGGAAAGATGCTTTAGTACACTTAAAAATATATATAAACGTATAAATCAAGTGTAATGGGACAAAATCGTTTAAATTCATTATCAGTTCTATCAATAGAAAAAGAATTTATTTTAAAAACTCCGAATTTCAATGATAAAGTTATCGATTTATTTTATTTTTATTTAATTCTAGTTAACGCTTTGGGTGTAGTACATCAGGGTGAAGTGGAAACCTACGCATTATTTTTTCATTACAGCTGTACTACTAAAGTTTGCCCACCCCAAATTTTACACCACGATCCGCCACTGGCAGATGATTATGCAGATTCTAATTCAACGTCTGGTTTTGTAAATTTTGTTAATATTTTATCCAATAATAAAACAGTTTCTTCTTAGTTCAACAATAAATTCAAAAAGCTGAAACCTTTTAGTGAAAATTCAAAATCGAAATAAATTTCATAAACTCATTCGTAGACATCATAATAATCGGAAGTTGGCGAACTACTATTCTAAATTATTATACAAATTAAAAGCGGTATTAGAAACTGCAAAAATCAATAATTTGTCGGTGAATTTAAACAGAGGTTACTCCTTCATTTAAAAAAGGCAAATCTCTAGCTGTTAAGAACTAGGTATATACCTATTTCTCTATTATGCACATTATAAAATATTTGAAAAAGCCATGAAACGCAGATCTATGGATTATTTCAATAAAAATATTTTTTTTAAATAACAATCAGTTTGGATCCTTACAAGGCAAGCCCACGGAAAGTGCTCTTTAAAAGTTCTGTACTGAAATGAATAATGGTTTAAACATTGGTAAATCTTGCTCTGCCCTTTTCATTGATATAACCAAAGCATTTGACATTGTAAATCATGAGTTATTTTTGAAAAAATTATTTAATTGACTTCAGAGGTAATGTCTTTAAATGGTTAAAATCTGATATTTCTAATAGAAGGAAATCAATAAATATTAATAACAATTTTAGTTCTACCTTACATATATTGCTGTGTACGGCAGGGCTCTATATTGTGACATATTTTATTTTTAATTTATATTAATTCTTTATTTTTGCAACCATTTAAAGATGCTTTAACAGCTTTTGCCTTCTATAATTTGTTCTTATAAGCATTTTAGCATATGCCATACAGATACAGATTGTTTCAAGATTGAATGTGTAAAGTCAAGTTACTCGTTTTTATGACATTACTTACTTATTACGTAGCGAATAACAGTTTTGTCCATTTTTGTACCCAAAATGTTAAAATTTTTTTTTCAAATTGAAAATATTTTAAAGATTACTAAATGAGAGTCTAAAAACTAAAAAACTAAATTTAGCCATATGTCATTTCTCACTTTACCTAGTTTTAAATTATTTAATTTTATTTTTACTTGTTCTTTTTTTTATAAATCGCACATATATGTTTGTTTTTACTAAATGTATTCTTTAAGAGTACTCAACAATCATTCAACTCTAGCTCTTATAATGTGCAATTGAATGATCTTGATACTTTATTTTCATTTACACTAAATCTTTTTTAAGAAGTTTTAATGTTCTGAAGTTCTTTAAATTTTTATAATATCATAAATAACAAAATAAATTTATCTTTTAATTGTTTGTAATTTCTAACTTTGTATCTAATTACTATTTTGTTTTGAAATTGTTATAATTGGTATTTTATAAATTTATAGTGAGTAAGAAATATTAAATAAGTACCTATACCTAATGAATTGCAAATAGTTAGTAAGAATTATTTAATAAGTATAGAATTGAAAATAAAAAATTAGTTTGAATACGTCTAGGTAACATAATAATGAAAATATATATTGATATTAAGCAGTATACTTATAATTAGATTACCGATCGGTTGTTATTTAATTTATTGTAAAAAAAATTAAGAGAAGATTAAACACATGTACGTATTGTAAAAAGATGTTTTTTTATTTCATTTTTGTAACTTAAAGAAAAGCAAAAGTACCTTCCTTTCAAATTATCAGTATTGCTCTGTCATTTCATGACTAATGTAACGTTTGTTTAACAATGTTTAATCAACGGGATGTTAGTAAAGGAATTGTGTTACGATCTAGTATTTCATTCCGGCACGTCATTCTAATAAAAATTCTTCCATGCTTTCGTTGACCAATCTAAACGGTTTATTCGGTTGACTTGTAAAAATGTTGTTATACTGTTTAAATAAACATACAGATCGTAGCAAAAGTGACTAACAACATCTTTCCTTGCTAATAAAATGTAATAATTTAGTTATGACCTTTTAATCTCTTGTGGCTGGAGGCCCTTGTGCCACGTTGTCACCAGGTAGATTCCTTTTAGATATAAAAATATACTTAGAGCTTCAACAATATGTGTAGAGCTGTCATTTATAGAAACGCGGATCTACTGTGACATTACTGCTCGAAAAACAGGTCCGCTCCATACACAGTTAAGCATATTTTATGCCGTTATAGATAAATGCATTTTTATTATTAAAATAAATCTAATTACAACTAAATGAATAGCATAATATAGTTACAAAAGTAAAGAGCATACGTCAAATAAATTTTTACCAGTTTTTTTCTTCTGTTGAAAAATTCAAATATATCAGAAGTACGCACCTGTATTAGTGCCTCCAGTAAAAATCCAAGCTCCAGTAGTCTTTGCTGCTTTTATTAATCCTTTTCGTATTTCCTGTAAAAAAATTATTAAAAACAAAACACATATGATATTTTAGTTATTAATATAATTCTAAAGTTAATTAATATAAAATTTAAATAATTCATTGAAGCTACTTTATCTTTAATTTCTAATTTTAAACTTTTAAACAGATTTAGATAAAAAAAATTGTAAATGATATTTGCAAATTGGAAAATCAAATTACAAGAACTCTGAACTTAGTTATCATTATGAATTAACAGCATACAACCAAAAAAATTTTGCGCAGTTAATTCATTTTTTTTTCGTTTCTAATTTTGCGCAATTAATTCATTATGAACTAATAGCGCAAAACCAAAAAATGTTTGCGCTATTAATTCATTTTTATTTTTGCCCTGATAGTTCATAATAAAAATTCTGAATGAGAGAACGCTGGGAGCTTTATTTCTCATTAAAATTTGAAACAAAATCATTATGAGGAAACAAAAGCAAACCAAAATTTTATTTTTCTCTTAGCGCCGTTAATTCATTTGGTTGATTATCAGCTAACACCGCAAAACGAAAAATAAATTAATAGCGCAACGATTTTTTGTTGTGGACAGGAAATTCATTGTGAACTAAGTGCGCTAAACGAAATATATTTGTGCACTTAGTTCATTCTGTTCATTCTGTGTCCTTAATTCATTTTTTGCTTTGCGCATTTAGTTCATTATAAAATAAGTGCGTAAACATGCGATGGTAGTTAATTTTTTCTTTGCACCGTTAATACATGCGCTGTTAATTCATAGCGTCTTAGATTCAATGCCTGATTCAGAAGGAAACATATAAAAAAACGAAAAGTGCATTGTCAAAAAAAAAAATGCATTATATTTAATCATATTAATTTAGTACTAAACAGTAGTTTCAAGTTGTACTAGAATATTTATATTCACAAATTTCCCCCTCAATTGATACTTCAAATTCTGATTAGTCCGAAGGTCTTCGAATATTTTTAATGTTTCAGCCTCTGGAGTTCTTTGTTTAATATATCACCCAACATATCTTCTGATTTTTGATATATAGTTTTGATTTCTCCATTTGTAAACAAATCCCTCATAAAATGAAGTTTGATATTGATATGCTGTGTTCTGACATGATAGCCAAAATTTTATACTTATCTTTTTGCACTCAGATTATCACTAAAAATGTTAATAGGACATGGTGTAAACTCTTCATAATTTAGCTCCTTTAAATATTTTGCTAAAAAAATAATTTTTTTCAAGTTTCTGTTAAGCCCACATATTCTAATGATACGGCTTCTTATTTTTTTTGAAATGCAATTAACAGCAGAACCAGCAAAAATAATTACAAACCATACGTAAAAGATTTGCGATGGTTTCCCACCCCAGTCTGAGTCAGTGAAAACACAAATTGGTTTACCAGTTTTGGCCTATTTCAACTCTAATTTCAGATTGGTTTTAAAATAACCAACTACACGTCTTACATCGTTCATGTGGGTTTTGTCGGGATTTGTATTGTACTTTGACAACTTAGAAATAGCAAACATTATATCTGATCTCGATAATGTAGATATGTACATTAAACCACCAATTAATGATTGGTATTTCTTTTGAAAGCTGGAGGCAAAATTTAAAAATATAAGTTTATAGTTATGCGTTTGTTGCCTCCAGCTTTTATTTTAATTTTACAGACTTTAAAACTTATATATACTTATATTTATATATATATTTGGCATATTGAAATAAACTTTTTCAAAGAAATCTCGATTGTAACAATATAGTTTAAAAAATTACAGAAAAATTTGCTATTAAAAATTTATTTTCTACTTTTTAGTTCAAAAAAGCTGTTTTTTAAAAAAATTTTTTTATTTATTTTATTTTATTCTTTTTAGTAACGACAAATATAAAGTATTAAATTGATATTTTTTTTTTCCTTGTTTAATTTTGAATTTTTACAGTTGCCCTTACAGTCTATAATTATATTATTACCTGTTATAATATAGAATACCTATATTGAATTTTTTTATTATTAATTTATTGTGGCAAAATTTTTAAAAAATTAAGAAAACGTTGCATACCTAGATTCAAAATTTAAATAAAATTGTTATTGCAATTTTATAATGTTCTTTATTTCCACTGAAAAATGCGACCCTTTAAAAACTTTGATTCATACACTGCCTTATTTTTTCTTTCTTTTCATAACATAACATTTTAATATTTTTTTTTATCTGTTATGTACGGAAATATCAAACGTATGTTTTTTTCTTTTAAAATCATAACATTTTAATAGTTCTTTTTTTCTATCTGTTATATGGGTAAATATCAGATGTACACATATTACATAAGAAATAGACTTTAAAAATATTTAAAAACAATCAAAGTAACATTTTTTGTTCTCTTTTTTTCTATTCGTTTTTATTTTTCTTCCAGTATTACATTTCCTTTTTTTTTGTTTTCTGTTATTTAGGTACGCTAAGTATTACTTTTGTTTTTTTTAAATATTTAATTTATACATGCATTCTATTTAAAAAATATAAATTATAACCTATAGAACATTCTAAATTTTTTTTTGTTCGTTTATATTTACCGTCCATTCATATGCACACATAAAATTTTTTTTTGTTCGTTTATGTGTACCGTCCATTCATATAAATATAACTATGGCTTAATAATAAAAAATAATAAATCTATAACTACATACATAAATAGCCATATATTCATTCATATATGCACGTATGTATCTATATTATGAGCTGAACTTCTCAGTGTTGCATTATATCATAATGCGGCAAAATTTTTAAAAAATTAAGAAAACGTTGCATAGTTAAATTCAAAATTTAAATAAAAATATTGCAATTTTATAATGTTCTTTATTTCCACTTAAAATGCGACCCTTTAAAAACTTTGATTTATATACTGCCTTGTTTTTTCTTTCTTTTCATAGCATAACATTTTAATAGTTCTTTTTTTCTTTCTGTTATGTGGGTAAATATCAGATGTACACATTTACATAAGATATAGCTTTTAAAAATATTTAAAAACAATCAAAGGTCGCGTTTAGGAGAATCTAGCGCTATACTGAATTGTAGCGGTGTAGAATTTTGCGCTGCATGTTTGTACTGAACGATTTGCAGCAAAATTAAATGACATTTAATTTTTTGTGACATTTCGTATATTTTTATTTTATTTAAATCGTATTTTTGTTTTTTAAATCTTATAATTTTCATCTCTCAATTTATCAATTTTTAAAAAAATGCTTAAAATCCAAAATTTCTCACAAAATTTTGTAAACAAAAATTTTTGGCATTAAATGTAAACACATAAATGTCAATTAAAAGTCGCTACATAATTTAGCGTAAAATTTTCTTGCTGCAAAATTCATATAGCGCTACATTATAGCGCTAAATAAAAAAATCGTTCAGTAGAAAATTTTATCGAGCGCTGCAGTGTTTTTGTAGCGCTAGATGGTACTGAACGCGACCAATGTAACATTTTTTGTTCTCTTTTTTTTCTATTCGTTTTAATTTTTCTTCCAGTATTACATTTATTTTTTTTTCTGTTATTTAGGTACGCTAAGAACTTATTTTTTTTTTTTAATATTAAATTTATGCATACAGTCTATTTAAAAAATAGAAATTATTAGCTATAGAACATTCTGAATTTTTTTTTTTGTTCGTTTATGTTAACCGTCCTTTCATATGCATACATAAAATTTTTTTTGTTCGTTTATGTTTACCGCCCATTCATATAAATATAACTGTTGCCTACATATTAAAAAATAATAAATCGATGAATCAACTAAATAATAATAGTTGGGAATTTGGGAATTTGGTGTAACTGTGTTAGCAGATTTTTAATAGTACAGCACACATAAAAATATGCATACCATTTTTGTACATGTTTGTACCTACATATGTAGTAAAAATATTTGGTTTTAAAATTATGTAATTGAGAATATATTAAATTGCTTACTTTTAAATAGATATATATGTATGTATGTACATAACATATATTTTATGATTAATTCATAATTATTGTTATTGAAAAGAAAATTATTGATGTTATTTACTATTTTTAAAAAAGACTGGATTTCTTAGACAAAGGGCATTAGTGGTGCAGATCATCATTCTCTAATAGATCTTAATTTAAAGGCAGCTCCCAATTTAGATATCAATGTTAGGGCCATAATATGCGATTTTAATATGTTAAGAGTTTCGAAAGAAAAGCCCTATTTTAATTATAATTAAGAAAGGAAAAACACATATCTATATAAATATTACAAATAAACACATTACTTTTATAAATAAAAATATATACTAAAAATCAATTGATTTGATGAAAAAAAAACTTAAATTTAACACTTGCTTACTAAATTTTAAGTAAATGCTTGAAAATGGTTGATTATCAGCTAACACCGCAAAACGAAAAATAAATTAATAGCGCAACGATTTTTTGTTGTGGACAGGAAATTCATTGTGAACTAAGTGCGCTAAACGAAATATATTTGTGCACTTAGTTCATTCTGTTCATTCTGTGTCCTTAATTCATTTTTTGCTTTGCGCATTTAGTTCATTATAAAATAAGTGCGTAAACATGCGATGGTAGTTAATTTTTTCTTTGCACCGTTAATACATGCGCAGTTAATTCATAGCGTCTTAGATTCAATGCCTGATTCAGAAGGAAACATATAAAAAAACGAAAAGTGCATTGTCAAAAAAAAAAATGCATTATATTTAATCATATTAATTTAGTACTAAACAGTAGTTTCAAGTTGTACTAGAATATTTATATTCACAAATTTCCCCCTCAATTGATACTTCAAATTCTGATTAGTCCGAAGGTCTTCGAATATTTTTAATGTTTCAGCCTCTGGAGTTCTTTGTTTAATATATCACCCAACATATCTTCTGATTTTTGATATATAGTTTTGATTTCTCCATTTGTAAACAAATCCCTCATAAAATGAAGTTTGATATTGATATGCTGTGTTCTGACATGATAGCCAAAATTTTATACTTATCTTTTTGCACTCAGATTATCACTAAAAATGTTAATAGGACATGGTGTAAACTCTTCATAATTTAGCTCCTTTAAATATTTTGCTAAAAAAATAATTTTTTTCAAGTTTCTGTTAAGCCCACATATTCTAATGATACGGCTTCTTATTTTTTTTGAAATGCAATTAACAGCAGAACCAGCAAAAATAATTACAAACCATACGTAAAAGATTTGCGATGGTTTCCCACCCCAGTCTGAGTCAGTGAAAACACAAATTGGTTTACCAGTTTTGGCCTATTTCAACTCTAATTTCAGATTGGTTTTAAAATAACCAACTACACGTCTTACATCGTTCATGTGGGTTTTGTCGGGATTTGTATTGTACTTTGACAACTTAGAAATAGCAAACATTATATCTGATCTCGATAATGTAGATATGTACATTAAACCACCAATTAATGATTGGTATTTCTTTTGAAAGCTGGAGGCAAAATTTAAAAATATAAGTTTATAGTTATGCGTTTGTTGCCTCCAGCTTTTATTTTAATTTTACAGACTTTAAAACTTATATATACTTATATTTATATATATATTTGGCATATTGAAATAAACTTTTTCAAAGAAATCTCGATTGTAACAATATAGTTTAAAAAATTACAGAAAAATTTGCTATTAAAAATTTATTTTCTACTTTTTAGTTCAAAAAAGCTGTTTTTTAAAAAAATTTTTTTATTTATTTTATTTTATTCTTTTTAGTAACGACAAATATAAGTATTAAATTGATATTTTTTTTTTCCTTGTTTAATTTTGAATTTTTACAGTTGCCCTTACAGTCTATAATTATATTATTACCTGTTATAATATAGAATACCTATATTGAATTTTTTTATTATTAATTTATTGTGGCAAAATTTTTAAAAAATTAAGAAAACGTTGCATACCTAGATTCAAAATTTAAATAAAATTGTTATTGCAATTTTATAATGTTCTTTATTTCCACTGAAAAATGCGACCCTTTAAAAACTTTGATTCATACACTGCCTTATTTTTTCTTTCTTTTCATAACATAACATTTTAATATTTTTTTTTATCTGTTATGTACGGAAATATCAAACGTATGTTTTTTTCTTTTAAAATCATAACATTTTAATAGTTCTTTTTTTCTATCTGTTATATGGGTAAATATCAGATGTACACATATTACATAAGAAATAGACTTTAAAAATATTTAAAAACAATCAAAGTAACATTTTTTGTTCTCTTTTTTTCTATTCGTTTTTATTTTTCTTCCAGTATTACATTTCCTTTTTTTTTGTTTTCTGTTATTTAGGTACGCTAAGTATTACTTTTGTTTTTTTTAAATATTTAATTTATACATGCATTCTATTTAAAAAATATAAATTATAACCTATAGAACATTCTGAATTTTTTTTTGTTCGTTTATATTTACCGTCCATTCATATGCACACATAAAATTTTTTTTTGTTCGTTTATGTGTACCGTCCATTCATATAAATATAACTATGGCTTAATAATAAAAAATAATAAATCTATAACTACATACATAAATAGCCATATATTCATTCATATATGCACGTATGTATCTATATTATGAGCTGAACTTCTCAGTGTTGCATTATATCATAATGCGGCAAAATTTTTAAAAAATTAAGAAAACGTTGCATGGTTAAATTCAAAATTTAAATAAAAATATTGCAATTTTATAATGTTCTTTATTTCCACTTAAAATGCGACCCTTTAAAAACTTTGATTTATATACTGCCTTGTTTTTTCTTTCTTTTCATAGCATAACATTTTAATAGTTCTTTTTTTCTTTCTGTTATGTGGGTAAATATCAGATGTACACATTTACATAAGATATAGCTTTTAAAAATATTTAAAAACAATCAAAGGTCGCGTTTAGGAGAATCTAGCGCTATACTGAATTGTAGCGGTGTAGAATTTTGCGCTGCATGTTTGTACTGAACGATTTGCAGCAAAATTAAATGACATTTAATTTTTTGTGACATTTCGTATATTTTTATTTTATTTAAATCGTATTTTTGTTTTTTAAATCTTATAATTTTCATCTCTCAATTTATCAATTTTTAAAAAAATGCTTAAAATCCAAAATTTCTCACAAAATTTTGTAAACAAAAATTTTTGGCATTAAATGTAAACACATAAATGTCAATTAAAAGTCGCTACATAATTTAGCGTAAAATTTTCTTGCTGCAAAATTCATATAGCGCTACATTATAGCGCTAAATAAAAAAATCGTTCAGTAGAAAATTTTATCGAGCGCTGCAGTGTTTTTGTAGCGCTAGATGGTACTGAACGCGACCAAAGTAACATTTTTTGTTCTCTTTTTTTTCTATTCGTTTTAATTTTTCTTCCAGTATTACATTTATTTTTTTTTCTGTTATTTAGGTACGCTAAGAACTTATTTTTTTTTTTTAATATTAAATTTATGCATACAGTCTATTTAAAAAATAGAAATTATTAGCTATAGAACATTCTGAATTTTTTTTTTTGTTCGTTTATGTTAACCGTCCTTTCATATGCATACATAAAATTTTTTTTGTTCGTTTATGTTTACCGCCCATTCATATAAATATAACTGTTGCCTACATATTAAAAAATAATAAATCGATGAATCAACTAAATAATAATAGTTGGGAATTTGGGAATTTGGTGTAACTGTGTTAGCAGATTTTTAATAGTACAGCACACATAAAAATATGCATACCATTTTTGTACATGTTTGTACCTACATATGTAGTAAAAATATTTGGTTTTAAAATTATGTAATTGAGAATATATTAAATTGCTTACTTTTAAATAGATATATATGTATGTATGTACATAACATATATTTTATGATTAATTCATAATTATTGTTATTGAAAAGAAAATTATTGATGTTATTTACTATTTTTAAAAAAGACTGGATTTCTTAGACAAAGGGCATTAGTGGTGCAGATCATCATTCTCTAATAGATCTTAATTTAAAGGCAGCTCCCAATTTAGATATCAATGTTAGGGCCATAATATGCGATTTTAATATGTTAAGAGTTTCGAAAGAAAAGCCCTATTTTAATTATAATTAAGAAAGGAAAAACACATATCTATATAAATATTACAAATAAACACATTACTTTTATAAATAAAAATATATACTAAAAATCAATTGATTTGATGAAAAAAAAACTTAAATTTAACACTTGCTTACTAAATTTTAAGTAAATGCATATTAAATTTTACACTGTGTTCTCAAGTGCGGCACATTAATTTGTTTACACATTCATATCTTTGAAATTAATCGCTTTCAAACCAAAAATATTTTCGAAGCACATATTATTACATATTTTGAAGTATGTACCTATGTGTATGTACGCATACTGCAATGGACTATTAATAAAAAGCTGTTAAAAACGTCTAACGACAGAACATTTTTTTTAGTTTTATAAATTAATTTCAAAATTATATATAAATAATAGTTATATATAAGTTTTTGCAATTTAGTGTTATTAAAAACCGTTTAGTGTTAGTTAAATTTACCGTTACGCGAAAACAAAATTTTGTAATATTTTGCTTCCTTTTATCTAAGCGGAACGCTTTTAGTTGAAAATAGAAAAATATTTCAGAATAAGCATAAATTAGCTAAATTTAAATTTAAGAGCTATTAGAGCTCAAAACTTGAAAATTTGCTAGATTTAGACACCTGTAACTTAGGCACGTTCACATTTTTTTTCAAAATAAGGCGGAAAATTAAAACTTATTAAATAAATAATTTTGTTAGTATTGATATTATTATTACAATGTCAGATAGTTGCTCAAATTTAGAGGGGATTTATGATTTTTTTATGAAAAAATAAAAGTGTTTATGTAATTGGTAGATATTATAAAGTTCTATCTATTTACTTTCTTTAACTTTGGTTGTAACTCGAAATTAGCTTTACCACCTTGAACTGTTATTAACAGTTTAGGTAATTCCAGGTTCCACTCTTTTGTTAAAAGTTGCACAAGCAATTCTGGACGGGTATCGAATGATAAACGAACATACTGTAAAAAAATAAAAAAAAATTATTAAAATTGATATTTATAAATTATATTTTTAATAATAATAAAAAAAATTGGAAATTTAATGGAAAAACTTAGATAAGCTTGTTTTTAAAAAACCACTAAAATAAAACTAAAATAAACTAGAAACATAGAGACACTTTTCGATCAAGTAGTACCTGAATATACTATTAATTTCTTTGAATGCTGAAAAAAAAAATTTAATGGATATTAAATAGACAGTTGCCCTTGTGAACTCTAAAATATACGAACTAACATATGCAATATTTTTTTTATGATACATGTTATCATATGTTATTTTCTTATATAAATCTTACTCTGCTTATAATAGTATTTTCTGAACTTTTAATTATGTATTTTTACTTGTAAAACTTGTATAGGATCTGCCCAAAAATATGGTGCTATTAAATTGCAACTTTGAAAAGTGCTTGCCCTGTTTTATAACTTGCTTATTTGGATTTCCAACCTCCTAGTCATATTTTTGAAGATAAGTAATCTAATTTCACGAATTTATATGCAGCTATCCGAATGCGTGGGTTGATTTCAACCAAAAAAAAAACAAATGTCTCCACCATAGCACCGACCGCTATTACAGAAAGTATAAAGCCAAAATTCATAGCATTTTTACATAATAATTTACATATGTATGTATGTATGTATATCAAAGCAAAATAACTTCTAATAATTTAACATCATTTTTTTTATTCAATAACAATAATAACTTTGGACCTAGAAAAAATTTAATAAAAGTTAAAGTTGGTCTGATCAAAAAATGTTCTATGGCAAAGTTCTATGGCTATGGTAATTTCCTGTTACGAAATATTAGTAAAAAACTTAAAAATGACACTAGTAAACTACTACTTCCGGTTGTCCGATTTAGTGCATTTTTGCCAAAATCTCGGGTATAAATTTTTAGTATGAAAACAATACCTACCTTATACATAATTGTATGAGGTTGGTAACAAACAATAAATAACCTATAAATTATGTTTCAAAAACATTTTAGATAAGCACGCGCGCAAATAGTGAAATCAACTAATTTTCTATACTGATCCGATCCAAGTTAGATCTAATACTTTTTTAAGGATAGAAACAGTGAATATAATTAAAATTGAATAATTGGTAAATATATTAAAAATGGACTTATTAGTGATTGAGTTTTGGAAAAAAAAATATAGCTCAAAATTTAACATAATATATATGCAAATGCATGTACGATATATACAGGGTTTTCCAATTTGCGTGAAAACGTCACTTAGAAATTATATCACTCAAATTGGAAAACGCTTTATATATAAAATAATATATGTTTAAAATAATTCTTTTTGAAAGAATTCTCACAGAAAGTTTTACATTTACCTTCTAAAACTTTCTATTCTCTCATTATTCAAATAATGGGAGAAAGTTGCAATTGTATGTAATGTTGCATTCTTTCGCACAAAAAAAGATGAGAGTATTGCATGCATTGTCGTCTGTGGAACAATATTCCATAATAAATATGTTGGTTTAGCAGCATAAAAGGGCATGATTTATATACCGCATTTAAAAAATTGTCTTCCTTTAAATTTTTTATTTTAAAAGCTTCTTAAGATAATTGCCTCAATATCTCAATAGTATACGTCGAGACTAGCTTCATACTTTAAAATTTTGTACACGTTTTATATGGACTCATATCAATTATTTTGTACACGCAATCGAGACTCACATCAATTATGAAATTATTCATATTCGATTGCAATTCTCAACTACATTCATGTGTTTTCAGTTCTTGGCCTGTTTACTTAGGTTTTGTTAAAAACAATAGAGTCAATGTAGGAGTGTGTTAAAACTTTATTTTTTATTATTTATTTATTTCTTTAATCTTTATTCTCAAAATTATAATACAAAATATTTAACAAAGTTCAAAACTTATAGCAGAAGAATAGTTAGTGATCTTATGTGTTTAAAATATTAACAAACAGTGTATAAGATCACTCCAAACAAAATTGGAAATGGTTAAAATATATTATGCTATTTAACAATATTAAGTGGGGTTACTTAATAAAAAGAAACTAATTAACAATATATAAAAAAAAATAAAAAATGATTTAAATGTGAATAAAAAGAGAAATAATTTAAAGTAAAACTTGTATTTAAAGTAAGAACAAAAAGAAAAATTTAATAAAACATATTAAATACAAAAATTAATAAAATTTGTAAATAAAAAAAGAGAAAAAAAAGAATAGTAAGAACTCACGAGTAAAATGATACTTAGTATAATTATATAAGACCAATATTTATATTAAAACGTGCCGCATGTTTATTAGAGAATCAATGTCATCATAATTTAAGGCAAATAACCAAGTCTTTAATTTTTTATTAAATAATGAAAACCTCCATTCGCTACGAATATCAACTGGCAAGTTTTTGAATAAATGAGGAGCTAGAACATCAAAAAAGTGATAAAAGTGTGCAAAATTAGCTCTAGGGAGCCTTACAAAATTCATATTATTTATTCTAAGATTGTAGCTAAGAAGTGTCTTGACACTTCTACTAAATAAGTATCCAGAGCGAATAAAAAATATTTTGAGAATCTTGTATACATAAAGATGGCGAAGTGGTAAAATAACAAGCTTCCTAAAAAGAGGAAGACTAGGGGATGAATAATTTTTTTTAGTAAAAGTCTGGAAGCATGCTTCTGTGATGTTAGTAAAGGATAAATTTTATTATAGTAAGCGCCACCCCAACATGAAAGCCCATATTGGAGTTTAGAATCACAAAGAGCAAAGTATACTATTCTAAGCACTTTTAAAGAACAATAGAAACTAAGATGATAAATTTGCCTTACTGATCTATTTAAATAATTTCTCAAGAATAAGAATGCTCTAACCAGTTTAGTCGGTGATCTATTATAACGCCTAGGTATTTAAATGCAGTAACGTTTTCGATTTTAAAACATTTAGAACAGCAATCTACTTGCTCATTATACTTATGCAGAAATAGCTGGTACATGTCAAACAATTATTATAAAACCAAAAAATGGAATTCAAAGTTCACAAATTATAAAAAATGATATAAAATCAAAAATAAATTTAATAAAAAATAATTTGTCTATTGCTCGTATTTTGAATGCAAAAAATGGTGCGAGAGTAGTGTCTTGTCAGAATGAAGTAGCATTTAATAAAATTAAATGTATTGCTTAGGAGAATAGTAAATTAATATTAAAAACATTTCATGAAAATAATAAATTAAGATAAAATTCATATGTTGCTGTAATTGAAACGGACATTGATTCGTATATATAATGAAAATAGGAAAGATTAAGATTGGATGGGATGTCTGTAAAATTTTAGATGGTACGTATATGTTTTAAATGTCTGGGTTTTGGGCATGAAAGCAGAAAAATGTACAAATAGAAAAGTTTGTGCTGATTGTGCGGAAGAACACGATGGGAAGCATAGGTATAATGTTACTGAAAAAAAATATTGCAATTGCATTCAGACAAATAGAGATATTAATTTAAATCTAAATATTAACCATAGTGCGTTTGATATAAACTGTCAAGTATACAAGCGAAAAATTGAAATAGAAAAGATAAAAATATTTTAGCAATTAGTTAATAAAAATGAATTAAAAACCTATAAATATCTATACCTGAATATACAAGGAGCTATTAATAATTTTAATAAATTAGAATATTTGGTAAAAATAGAAAAATTTGAATTCATATGTTTATCTGAAACGCACTTAAGAGAATGACTGTAGGATGATGACTGTTTGGTAAATATTAAGAATTGTAAAGTAATTAGAAATGACTCAATATCAAGACATACAGGTGGTGTTTTATTTTTCATTAAAAATACCTGGAACTATGAAATTATTAAAAGAACTATAATATAGAATTAGATGTATAGAATTATATAATAAGAATTTATAATAATATTAAATGTATTTACTTAACTGTAGTATAAAAATTTCCAAATAGTTATTATAGTTTTAATGATTACTATAAAAGTATTGAAGCAGTGTTTGAAGAAATGAGAGAACTGAATGGTCAGATAATCATAATGGCCGATTTCAATATAAATTGGCTAGAGAGTTCGACAAGTACAAATAGAATGGCACAAATAATAAATGAGTATGGATTTAAACAAATTATCAACATGCCCACTAGAATAACAAAGAACTCCAAAACACTAATTGATTTTGTGATAACTAATCACACATATATAATTAAAGCTACAGTCAACAACGAATTTAAAATCAGTTATCATGAGAGCATCATAATAGATATAAGTAACAATGTCCAGCCCCCATCGCAGGTGAAAGATTTTTGTGTATTTAATTATAATAAAACTGCAATGCGAGCTCGTATAACAAGAAGTAATTTAACAACTAAATTTTTCGTTTCGTTAAGTGAAAAAGCTAGTATATTTAGTAACTCATTAAAAGAAATTTTAGATAGTTTTATAATAAAGAAAAATAGATTTAATAGGAACAATACATTATGGTATAATAATGAATGAAAAATCTGTCGAAATAATAAGCTTAAGCAATTTAAAATCGCGGTTTGAGCAAATAAGTAATAATAAGTAAGTACATTTTTTCGATCGGAAAATGCGCAAAAAACAGGAATGTACTCTGGGTTAAAAATGTATAATGAATTACCTTCCTTTTTTTTTTTTTGAATCAAATTATATGAAATTTAAAAAATTGGCTATAAATTATATTAAGAATTAAATTTTGCAATATTAAATAAATTAGATTAATTAATTTTAATCTGTAACTTTGTATAAAATTAGTATTTAGAAATTAATACTTTTAAAAAAATAAACGTTGAATTAAAAAAATTTATTTTTAAAGAAAATTTTATTAAATTGTATTAACTGAATTGATAATGTATAAATAATGTACAAAACAAGGTAGAATGTAAACCAACGGTTTTTAAAAGCGCACATTTCCAAAACTCAATACAAACTGTTTAGAAGTGTGACTTACACAAAAATTTGAAAATTTCATGTAATAAGAAAAAATATGAAAATAGGACATTTTTGAAAATTTGAGGGGCTATAAGTCCGGAATCCTATATAACTAAGAAAAGCCGTTAACACACGTAAAAATATATTATTAAACCTTTAATTTTCATGTCTTGCCGAAGAATAATTTGTACAGGTGTCTTAGTTACAGGTGTCTAAAAATAGCAAATTTTTAATTTTTGAGGCGTAATAACTCTTAAAGAGGGGGTGTTACCAAAAAATTTTCTGAAGAAACTTATACTAATTCTAAAAGTTCTTTCTTGTCTCAATTTCAGGTTCCTATCTAAAGGCGTGCCGGAGTTATGAAAAAAGAAATGCAAAATGTGGTTTTCACATAACGGTAAATTTAAATAGTAAATTACAAAATATTACATAATTTTGATATTGTTTTATATAGATAATAAAATTTTCGATCTTCTGGCGGTTTTAGATTGCAAAATTATTACGGAGAGCCCGAGATATATACATCTGAAAATGGGGCTTTTTCGCAAATTTGAAGAGTTGCAACTTTGGAACCCTTTACAATTCAAATAAACCTTTAACACACGTAAAAATATATTATTGTAGCTTTAATTTTTATATCTTGCAGAAGTAAAATGTGTACAGATTCCTAAGTTACAGGTGTTTAAAAATAGCAAATTTTCAATTTTTAAGCCCTAATAGCTCATAAACAGGGGGTGGTCCGAAAAAATTTTCTGAGCAAACTTATACTAATTCTAAAAGTTCTTTCTTGCCTCAAAATTTCAAGCTTCTATCTAGAAGCGTGGCGGAGTTATGAAAGTAGAAAAATCATGCAAAATTTGGTTTTCACATAACGGCAAATTTAAATACTAAATTTAAAAAAATTGTATAATTTTGATATTAATTTACAAAGATAAAAGAAATACCTGTCGAATGACGTTTTCAGATTGCAAAAATCTTAAGCAGAACATAAGATATATGCATTTAAAAATAGGGCTTTTTCAAAGTTTAAGGGGCTGTAGCTCCATAAGGGGGGGGGGCTACATGAAAAAGTTGTTCCACAAAATTATTTTTATTATGAGACCTACCTATGGTTAAAATTTTTTTTCTCTATCTTTAACGGTGTAGAAGTTTTGTAAACAGACGGACGGACGGACAGAATGAAACTAATAAGCACATTTTTTCAAAAAAAACAGGAAATGTGCTAAAAATAATAAATTCTTACGAAATAAAATAAATAAAAAAAAAGAAAAAATAATTTTGTAAATATACATAAATATTTTTTTTTTTGCCATTCCTCGAAGGAGAATAGGGCATCCACTAAGTTATTTATTATTCATATTTGACTAAGTTTCAATTTCTGAAAGCATTAATTTCACTAAGGGGGGGAAGGGGGAAGAAACAATAATCTAGCGTAAAAGAAACAAGTGGAGAAAGTGGTGTTGGTATTATAATATCGAGAAGAATGAAGAACCCCCTGGAAAGCCGGAAGCCTATCTCCGACAGGATAATCCAAGTACGATCCCGTAATAGAATAAAGCATATCACTATCATCGAATGTTACGCACCGACAGAAGATTCCGAGGAAAAAAGGAAGGATGAATTCTATGCACAATTAACATCAACGTTGAAAGAATTTCACAGAAGTGACATAATAATATTAATGGGAAACTTCAACGCGAAGGTGGGTCAAGACAATAAAGGGTTAGATAACTTCATGGGAAAACATGGTTTTGGAACCAAAAATAGAAACGGCGAAAGGATTTACGTCAAACGCACAATCTAGTTATTAGCGGAACCACCTTCACTCACAAGGAAATCCATAAATGTACATGGACCTTAGTTCCTCAAAACTTCAAAAGCAAAATTTTCCAATGTGTACACAAAATTACAAATTATGTATTATGTATAATAAATTACAAATTTTTGGTGCAAGTCTTAATATACTAAACTTGTTTAATTATTTTTTGGAGAATATGCAGCTTTATCCATGACAAGCTATGACAAACTTCGCTCATAAAAACTCAAAGCTGCTATTGTAAATTGTAGCCCTGGCTAACAATATAAAAGACTGTCGCTTGAAAACATTAAAGTTCAGTAGTTTAAATTGTTAATGTATTTTGAGATAAAGCATGGAACAATATTAAAAGACCTAAAAGGGTTGAAAGGAGCCTGAAAGCAAAAAAATCCATGAAAAATTTGAATAATTTTTGGAAAGTTCAATATTATACCATAGGATTTTAAAATTGTATTTTTTATTTTACATTTTTATATTGTCTTAAATTTGCTTCTCCGTTTGTAAAACCTCAAAATAAGTGAGGTAGATATAGATTCCAGTGTATGGATCGGATCAGAATTGAATAATTGATCGATTGAGCTTTGTCCGTTCGTTTGTCTCTTCGTTAGTACGGTAACTCAAAAACTATGAAAGTTAGAGTTTTGAAATTAACACAAAATATTTTTAAATCAATTTCTAGGTTCCCTTGATATCGGACTAAAACTTCGGGTACCTCCAACAACTAACTTTTTATATACTAAATTTATATATTAATATTATATATTATAAATTTATATGATATACTAAATTTTTTTTTTATTATTTTAAATTTAAATTTGATATTTCACTTTTTAACACATTTCCAAAAAAAATTTGAAAAATGTGCTTATTAGTTTCACTCTGTCCGTCCGTCCGTCCGTCTGTTGAGCTACAGCCCCGTAAACTTTGAAAAAGCCCTATTTTTAAATGCATATATCTTATGTTCTGCTTAGGATTTTTTCAATCTAAAAACGTCATTCGACAGGTATTTTTTTTAACTTTGTAAATTAATGTCAAAATTATACAATTTTTTTAAATTTAGTATTTAAATTTACCGTTATATGAGAACCAAATTTTGCATGATTTTTCTACTTTCATAACTCCGGCACGCTTTTAGATAGAGGCTTGAGATTTTGAGGCAAGAAAGAACTTTTAGAATTAGTATAAGTTTGCTCAGAAATTTTTTTTGGACCACCCCCTGTTTATGAGCTATTAGGGCTTAAAAAGTGAAAGTTTGCTATTTTTAAACATCTGTAACTTAAGCACCTGTAAAAATTTTTCTTCGGCAAGACATGAAAATTAAATGTTCAATAATATATTTTTACGTGTGTTAATGGCTTTTCTTAGTTATATAGGATTCCGGACTTACGGCCCCTCAAAATTTCAAAAATGTCCTATTTTCACGTTTTTTCTTATTACATGAAATTTTCAAATTTTTGTGCAAGTCACAATTCTAAACAGTTTGTATTGAGTTTTGGAAATGTGCGCTTTTAAAAACCGTTGGTTTACATTCTACCTTGTTTTATTTAATTTTAAAAATTAATCTGTTGATGTTTACTTTTATTCATTTTTCATTTTTAAAATTTGAAAATATAAAATTTTACAAAATTACCAATTTTAATGTAGATTTCTGCAACATACACGGTTCACAGACCCATTTAAATTCCAGCAAACCAGCAATTCTTGCCCTATGTGAAACTCAAGTTAATGGCCAGAATGATAATTTTAATATTACTGGCTACACACTCGTTCCACATTTCGTGTCTTACAGAGGTATTGCCATATATATTAATAATGACACAGCTTTCAACACTCTTAATAAATTCAAATGTTCTAGCCCAATCTACCACTATGTTTGGGTAAAAATCCTTGTTGGAAAACACGTCATATCTTTATGTTTTTTATACAGATCACCCAACTCAAGTGAAGAAGAAACTGTTGTCGAAATTGAAAATCTCTTAAACCACATCAACGAAATTTTGGGTTCATCTCCAGAAACTGAAATTATTCTGGCGGTTGCTTTCAACATTCATAATAGAGACTGGTTTCACTTTTCTAGCAACACTTCCCTGAGTCAAAACTTAATTGAGAAACAAGTTGAACTATTCTCATCTCTGTTGCATCTTGCCCAACTTGTGCAAAATCCCACTAGGATCTCGGACCGTGCTATACAAGAAAGTCACCTCTCGGATCTATTTCTGACCACACACCCTGAAAAATATGTGGGTTCAGTTGACGGCCCCTTGGTGGCTTCGACCATTGTTTGGTAAAAACAAGTTTCTCTTGTTTCAAGTCAAAGAACTCTTCCCAGAAAATTAGTATGGCGCTATAGCAACTTTTTCAGATCCTTTGATTGGTCATTGTGCTTCCACGATAAGAATGTCGACTTTGCTGCAAATGCGATTTGTGAAACAATTTTACTTGGCATGAGGTTATTTATTCCTCACTCCATGGGAACACTCCACTTTGCCATTGCCGTACTATTGGGTAATTGACCCTTTTTTATAGATAACTTGAAAGGGTGAACACCTCTTCTAAAGAAATAAAACAATTGATGTCTCTACTCAAAGTTTTCCAACGTAAAACCCATACACTGTCGAACTGTCAAGATGGCGCAACACAGCATTCGGAAATTCGTCTGTCATGCGCACGTCGAGTTTATGAAACCTTATGCCCACACAAGTTCCCAAAAGTTGGTAATTCATTTGTGTACGATATAAACGAATTTCAAGAAGAACATTAATATCCTTCTTCAAAAGAAAAATCCAATTTTTCCCTTTATCCTCCATAA